>CAKAOJ020000064.1:0-150000 GCA_916701645.2 Sebastolobus alascanus
ATAATATTACAGTACCCGCACACACTTTCCTTTTCACCATAGACATTGATTCCCTGTATACCAACATCGTAACACCACTAGGCCTGTCAGCAGTTAAAAACATTTTCCAACAACACCCGGACCCCACCAGACCAGATCATCACATTCTCACCCTCCTGGAACTCACCTTGACCCGAAACGACTTTCTGTTTAATGATCAGTATTTTTTGCAGATGTGCGGCTGCGCTATGGGCAGGAAGTATTCCCCCTCTTATGCGGACATTTATCTGGCCGAGTGGGAACACTCGACCCTTAAAAAATGCCAATTCAAACCCCTCCTCTATCTTAGGTACCTGGATGACATCTTTGGCTTGTGGGACCAATCTGAGGCCGCCTTTCAGGATTTCCTACAGACCCTCAATGGACATCACAATAAAATCAAATTAAAACACACAATACATCACTCTCAAATTGATTTTTTAGACACACAGGTTTTTTTTCACCATTTTAATGACAACTCGAAGGGCTTAGCCACAAAAGTGTTTTTTAAATCTACAGATAGGCATGCTCTCTTACATAAAAAAAGTTACCACCCCAATCATACTTTTAAAGGTCTAATTAAATCCCAGCTGATACGTTTTAATAGGATTTGTACCTATCCGGAGGATGTGGAGGAGGCCACAAAAATTCTTTTTGGTGCACTGAGACCTCGGGGATATTCGAAGCGCTTCCTCAGAGGTATTAAGGCGGAGGTCAACAGCGACCTCCTCCTTACTAGTGCACCTGTGGCACCACAGACCAACTCCACCCTTCTCCCCCTGGTCATAACTCATTCCGTTAGTACTAAACCATTCATTCAAAAAATCAGAACAAATTTCATAACCACCATAAACAATAATGAAGTGCTGGGAGGGTGCCGTATGATCTCCGCCTACAGGCGAAATAAAAATCTCAAAGATTACCTAGTGCATACCTCTTTTAACTCTAAACCTAAGAAGGAAGCGCTTCAGACGGCCGACATTAATTTTATAAACTTGCCTTTTCTTTTTAACAGATATAGCGGAGCCGGTGTACGTTTGGGGCAGGCCCTCAAGCCTACCACCAGTAATATGATTTATGCAATCAAATGTCGGGCCTGCCACAAATTGTACATCGGCGAAACTAGGAACTCCATGATTTTAAGAATTAAACAACACAAATACGTCATGGAGAGAGGGAACGGCACTACTGTTTTATATACACATTTTAAACTCCACGGCCCACATAACCTTCAATCCTTGGGCCTGGAGAGTAACCGTCAGTGGTCCACGGCTCGGAGACAGGCAGCGGAGAGAAGGTGGATACATTTATTAAAAACTATAGACCCTATGGGTCTTAACGAAAAATATTAATTGTATCCTTAATTATTTATTACAGCCCTGACCTTAACTCTAACCCTAACCTTTTCTCCTTTCTTTAAACCCTTTCCCCCCCCCCCCTTTTTTTTCCTCCCCACTCTAGTTGGTTTTTAATCTGTGTCTTTAATACTGTGTCCCTAATAAACGCCATATTGAGCTATATTTCGTTTACTTTAACTAATTGCATGCCTTGGTTTGTTTTAACCTTTATATTGTGTGTTTTTATATGTATTTATTTATTTATTTATTTGTTTTATTTATTTATTTATTTGTTTTATTTATTTATTTATTAGCCATTATGAATTCTTTACATGGCTTCTCTCTCCATTGTTTTTAATATTTACTTTTTATCCCTTATGTTTTTACGATTATTATGCGCGTTTAATACTGGTGTTTTTAGGCTGACTCAGTGACTCACAGGTGACCCGGCGTCTGTGACAAGCATTCCATTCCTTCTTCTGCGCACGGACGCCATCTATCGGACCAATGTTTTTATGGCAGCACACCTCACTAAATTTTATTGTAAATATTTTTTCCCCCCTGTTTCCTAACGAATAAAGATATCTTTCTCTTTTTTCCCCCCTCCCCCTTCTTTTTGCCGCACTGATCGCCTGTATATATTTGGTATATCCTTATTACTATCTATTTATTAAACTAATTGCATGTTTTTTACTCTCTTTTTGTATTCCAAAGCACTTATATTTATTCTCACTCTAACAGCAATGCGTTTTCCCTTTTGATCGTGCTTTCCCCTTTTATTCTTGCACCCTTTCCCGAGAAAGATATCTTTGCTCTAAAACCTTTTTTAATTTCTCTTTTTCCTTTTTTACATTACCCATTTTATGACCTTTTAATCCTTCACATAATAAACCCCTCCGTTTTTGTCTTTTAGGTTAGCTGCCATTTTAACATTTCTTCTCATTTCTTAACCTCTTTTTAACAGAGTCTGACACGGCTGTACCACTTTCTCTCCTTCTCCTCCCCGAGCCAGTGGACCCTCTTTTTAACCCCCTCAAAAACTTTTTAATATTTTTAACTGGGTAATTTTAACAACATTTTAGTTGTTTTATTAAGGCAATTTTAAGAATTTTTATTCACCGGTCCCCGTGTGCCCGTGCACCTCGTAGCAATCATGAGATTGCTACGTTTTAACCCAAACCTAACCCTAACCCTAACCCTAACCTCCCTAATCACCCCCAATCCACAACACCTGCTTCAGGCTCACTTACCAACGGGGCTCCCGGTCCGACGGCTGAGGTGGATCTCTCCTGGGGGTCATCGTCGAATGTCCTTAACTTGTCCACGCTATTTAAACCTGATGCTGCCCAGGTGTGCCTGCTTGAGAGGGGCCTCACATACATTCCAGTGCCACACAATTGTAATAAGGGGGAGCTGCGTGGGGACCTGCACCAGTACCATAGACGCATTAAACTGTTGGATTACTTTCCAAATGATAATTCTGATGTGGTGCCCTTCACCCTCCCGTCCAACTGGGAGCCCCCCTGGGAGCTTTTGGACGCTGGGGTGAAGGCCCTCATCCACTCAGATTTACAATGTTTTAATTCTTATGTAATTCCTCCGGTTGGAGTATCTACTCGCTCTATACAGGATCAAAACGCCGTTCGGGCTTTGCTTGGGAATCAGAATATTATCATCAAACCAGCGGATAAGGGATCTAAAATAGTTATTTTGGATAAGCAACAGTACACTATGGAAGCCAATAGGCAACTTAATAATTCAAAGTATTATAAACCCATCCCAGGAAGTATCCAAATTCAAACACAATCAAAAGTGAGACATATTATACAACAACTGTACCACAAAAAATATCTGACTGCCAAACAGCGTGATTTTTTGTTCGGTCCTAATGACCCGCGTGATAGATTGTTTTATCTCCTTCCTAAGATCCACAAGGATCCACCTACTTGGACGGTTCCCCACGTAGTTCCCCCTGGTAGACCTATAATCTCTGATTGTAGTAGCGCCACTTACCACATTGCACTGTATGTCGATTCTTTTCTTGGTCCCCTCTCATGCAGGCATCCCAGTTATCTCAAGGATACGTATCATTTCTTGGACACCATTCGACCTATGGTTCTGCCGGCCCACGCGCTCCTCTTTACGATAGACATCGACAGCCTGTATACAAACATCAATACAGAGATGGGACTTCAGGCGGTGCGAAACCTCTTTCACCGTTATCCTGACACCACTAGGCCGGACGCCAAAGTTTTATAACTTCTGGAGTTATGTCTCAGATATAACGACTTTGACTTTGACAACAAACATTTTTTGCAAGTTGAGGGCACGGCGATGGGACATAGATATGCCCCGTCCTACGCCAACATCTATATGAGTGAGTGGGAGCGGGAGGTGCTGGCTAAATGCCCTTTGAAGCCTACCTTTTATCTTCGCTTCCTTGATGACATCGTCGGAGCCTGGCCACATGGAGAGGACAGTTTTAAAGAATTTATCCATCTATTAAACAACCACCACACTTCAATCAAAGTTAAATACACCCTAGATCCACATGAAATCATTTTTTTAGATACAACAGTCTTCTTTGAAAACCTCGACCTTAACAGTAAAAAACTACTTACTCGAGTTTATTTCAAGCCAACAGATACCCATGCGTTGCTTCACAAGACGAGTTACCATCCGAAGCATACCTTTAAGGGCATAGTTAAGTCACAAATCATCCGCTTTTTTAGACTTTCATCACGTCAAACAGACTTACAAGACTCCATCTCCACCCTTTTCCACAGCCTGAGACGGAGGGGTTACTCTCGACGATTCCTCAGGTCCATTAAACGCAGCACGCTGGCATCTCTCGCTCCCACGGGCTCTTTGATCTCTTCCTCTCCTGCTGAGGCTGTCGGGCAGCGCCCCCCGGTGGGGAGTTCTGGCATAGGCCAAACTGATCTAATCCCTCTGGTTACAACTTACTCCAGGCCTTTTCTGGAACTACAGAGTCAATTTAAAAACAATTTCCAGCAGATAATGGTTAACCACACTAAACTAAATAAGTTTAAAGTGATTTCAGCATTTAGGAAAAATAAAAACCTTAAAGATATGCTGGTTAAGACTAAGTTCAGCAGACAAATCAAAAGTAACCCTGAGAGGGATGGACACTGGGCCTTCACGTCCATGAAATTCCTGTTTAACCCACATGGGGGAGCTGGAGCACCAATTATTGAGAAATTCAGCCTTCAAAGTCACAACTTGATTTATTGTATCTTGTGCCAGTCATGCAAATTGATGTATGTGGGAGAAACGGGCAACACCCTGCTAGTAAGGTTAAAACAACATCTGTACAACATTAGAGAGAACAGACTGACCACCCCTCTGGTGCAACATTTTCAGAGCCATCCAATTCAATCCCTTAGGATTCTGGGGCTCCAGACTTGTGCCACGTGGACCGGAGGCCAGCGTAAACGACAGGAAAAATTATGGATAGAAAAACTGAGGACCAAAAACCCATACGGGCTTAATATCTCTTAAAAGTCCACCGTAATAGTGGAGAGGGAAGGGGTAATAATTATGGAGAAAAATTAAAAAGCTTAATCAGTACTGTTGTGTAGGTGTGCTTTCTGATGTGTCCACTGTTTATAATTCTGTTTTGTTGTTTATTATTATGCATACTTGTCCTATTATAATTGACCTGATCATACTCACCGGTCTGGAAGTAACCCAAATGCAGAGTGGGAAGTGTTATACTTCAGCTTCTCTGTATCCACCCTCCAGTGGACAGGAAGCAACTCTCGACCTCTTGACCTCTGCCGGGATATAACTGAATGGACTTCAGGTTAAATTAAATAAAACAAATGATGTTTGAAGACTTGGTATACCATCTAAACAAGCTTCAAACTTATGGTTGACCTCTGGCCTCTTTTTGTTTATTATGGTCTCTTTAATAATGTTGTGGGGTTGTCTCGGCCTGGTCCTGGGAGCTGCCTTTTGCACTTAATGATTCTTCTAATTTAGAATTTATTATTATGAATTTCCTATTTATTTATTTATTTATTATTATTTATTTTCCTTATTGAGCATGTAAAATTTATTTACTTTTTCTAAAACTTAGGCATGCATTTATTATTATTTTACATTTATTCTTTGTGTTATTTTCTATTTAATATGCTTTATTTAATTATTTATTTGTTTATGTACGACTTCGGCACTTATTTACATTCCTACCCAGAGGAGCATATAACATCTATTTGGGCAGCCCCCGGACCACGCTGACCGCCATCCCTCAGCCTTTTTTCTTCCCCTTTTGACGTTCAACATCGAGAGGTGGAGACTGTTGAGTGCACACCTCACTCAGATTGAACTTCTTGGGAGTGTGGAGTGACATCATTGGGCAGACCCCTGTTTGCCAGTGCACTGGACCCACAAATGTGGCAACTTAAGGAACATTCCCCTAACCTAACCCTAACCCTAACCCACCCACTGCAGGAACTAAGGGACATGTTCCCCCTGATCCCTAAGAGGAAGAAACGTCGATTAATGGATCCTGTCCCCAGAGTGACTTCAGAGATGCCAGCAGCAACAGAGAACACTGAAAATCTGGTGTCTGCTTTCGACCAATTCGATTCAGTCGAGGGTTTCCTGCACTCTGATGTTGTGCGCATTGCACTTCACCCAACGACAATTGACAAGCCACAGGAAAGTCTGGACTACACATTTGACACTGATGGCATTGTCATCCGACTGAATAATGTGCAGGCGATAACTCAAGGCATACACTACCTGTTTCTGCCTGAGTTCCAAAGTCACATGATTGTCCCACACTATCATATGATAAAAAAACATCTGAACCTGAAAACTTACAGTGATGAAGGATTGGAGGCACTCAAAAATGCCTTAGGCTATGTCATTGCCTATGTCGACGGTGGCTACCACCTTGTCACCGCTGTTCCTTTGAGCAAGACCAAACCAAATTCTCATCTCTCCAAAATGTTGAGTTATAGGGAAATGGCAACAACCTCACTCAATGAGGTCGTCACTACCTTCAGACATCAGCTGCTAATCATGGATGCTGAAGACATCCAACGACCCACCATCGAGAAGCAGTGTTTGAGCAACACAGCAAGGATGAATGTCCTCAAACAGGACCTGCCATTCATTTTAATGCTGTTGGACAAGGCCATCAAACATACCAACAGTACTGACAATGACCTCTACATCCTGGTGACTCTGAGCAGGTTTGGACAAAAAGAAGAGACACCTGTTGCTCTGGATTTCATTGATATGGAGAATGTCCACTCCATATCAATCCATGCTGCATGCACTGTGGCAGCGAAGGACCCTAAAATCCACATGTTGTGGTCAAGATACGGCCTGCAAGACCTTGTCGGAGTTGGGAGTCGCCTGTTCTCGGTGCTTTCGATGCATGAGGCTGTACATTTTCAAACAACTTTGGACAACAAGACCATTGATTTCAGATAACCCATATGGTCCTTGTTCAAGTCCAACTACATTAACTTTCTGCAGATGTATGTGGTGTCACCACATGTCCACTTTAAAACCCGGTACAAACATCCTGTCAGTGGGGTGATTGCGACATGTGGCCTGACACACCATCAAACCCAAAAAGCCATGGTTTCCAGGGCTCTGGCATACATGGATCACATGGATGACTCGACACCAAGGTAGGGGGTCAGCTCTTTTGCTTTTCTAAATATTGGTGTCAAAGTAAAGGGTCAGCCATTTTGTTGTGATCTGTATTTGTTGCTACCTCAGCAAGTAGCAGTAAGTTTTGCTTTTCTAAATATTGGTGTCAAAGTAAAGGCTCAGCCATTTTGTTGTGATCTGTATTTGTTGCTACCTCAGCAAGTAGCAGTAAGATTTGCTTTTCTAAATATTGGTGTCAAAGTAAAGGCTCAGCCATTTTGTTGTGATCTGTATTTGTTGTTACCTCAGCAAGTAGCTTTTCAAAGTTAAGTATTTTTCTACATGTTGAGCCTATCCACACCTTGTGTAGTGTTTGTATGAGGAGGTAATATGCTTTTTACACGTTGTTGGGAGTACACAAAACCTTGTGTAGTGTTTGTATGAGGAGGTAATATGCTTTTTACACGTTGTTAGGAGGTTTTAGCTAATCTTTTGAAGCATGTTTAAAAAATGATGAGGTTATTACCAAAATGTCATTTGGTAGAAATACTTTTCAAATAAAAGTTCTCTAAGCAAGTGCATATTTGTGTTCTTCAGTTTTTGATTACACAGACATTTTAGCTGATTTGAGTGAGTGTTGAGATGACATTATATACTTTAGCTAGCAGACCACATCAATCACACAACACAGTTGTCTGTCAAGCCCACTCTCATGTCAGTGGGTCTTTCCTGGGAGGTTAAGAAGGCACAAATTGCTATATCTCATAAAATAAAAAATTAATATGTAAATAGATTGATTTATGGAATATGGGTGCACTGATAGATGTAAATGTGGAAGTGGAAGGGGCGGAGCTTAAATATATTGAATTATGGAATATGGGTGCACTGATAGATGTAAATGTGGAAGTGGAAGGGGCGGAGCTTAAATAGATTGAATTATGGAATATGGGTGCACTGATAGATGTAAATGTGGAAGTGGAAGGGGCGGAGCTTAAATATATTGAATTATGGAATATGGGTGCACTGATAGATGTAAATGTGGAAGGGGCGTAACTCAGGAACGCAAGGGGCTAGAGAGGCGGGACTGACTGTTCCTGAAAGCCCGCGAAGAGCTCTACCACATATGTCAGAATCAGAATGCCCTGTAATGTTTTATGTTGTAAGCCCTTTGTATTTATTGCCTTCAATAGGCTATTTATTGTGTTATTGTTGTTGTTTGATGGCTGTGTGGTACTGCTGACTGTACAACAAATTGCCCCTCGGGGATAATAAAGTTTTCCTTGACCTTGACAAGTATCTCATTGTTTTCCCTTCGAGGTCCAATCAGGTTTGAAAGTCACAGAGGCCATGTAAACCATAGGACATTAGACGTGCTTGCGTTCTGAAGTCAAAATGTACAACTTTGTCATTTTTGGTCGTGGAGACACGCCGAAGGTATCTACGGAAAGGTCTCAACGCACCGAGCAAGGCTGTCTTCAAACTGTAGCTCTATGATATTCGCGTCCGGCGCTAGGGGGCGCCAAAGTTTCGATATTCCTACCTCGTTAAGGGTTGTAGCTCGCTAAAGGAAGGTGGCAGAAACATGGGACAAACACCGATGGAAAGCTCTCTCAAAGCTCTATCACATATGTCATCCTTGTGCACGTACTGCTATCTTTGACCAAAGTTTTTCTCAATCCCTATGCAACTACTACCAACCTGTAGCCCTGGAGTTGCTGAACACAGAGGTACCTTTGGTGTCCTTCTACCTTAAGGGGTTGAGGAGTTACAGAGGCCTAAAGTTCTTCCAAAATTCCAGATTTCAACCTATTTAGCAGGCGACCTCCTGAATTTTGGGGCCAGTTTTGGGGCCCTTCCTGTGGGGTCAGGGAGACAGAAATTGACACCGTCCATCAGTGGGTGTCCAGATTTCAGTCAGAATTGGTTCCAGGTGTCTAGCACATTTCATGGTCAAACAGGCCTCAGAAATGCTATTCGCAAGGGTTAGGGATGGTGACCTCTTGACCTTTGAAATGTGGAAGGGGCGGAACTCAGGAACGCAAGGGGCTAGAGAGGCGGGACTGACTGTTCCTGAAAGCCCGCGAAGAGCTCTACCACATATGTCAGAATCAGACACGTAGCTCATTGTTTTCCCTTCGAGGTTCAATCAGGTTTGAAAGTCACAAAGGCTCTGTAAACCATAGGACCTTAGACCTCCTTGCTTTCTGAAGTCAAAGTGAACAACTTTGTCATCTTTGGTCGTGGAGACACGCCGAAGGTATCTACGGAAAGGTCTCAACACACCGAGCAAGGCCATCTTCAAACTGTACCTCTACAACATTCGCGTCCGGCGCTAGGGGGCGCCAAAGTTTCAACATTCCTACCTCGTTAAGTGTTGTAGCTCGCTAAAGGAAGGTGGCAGAGACATGGGACAAACACCGATGGAAAGCTCTCTCAAAGCTGTATCACATATGTCAGCCCCAGCCTGCTATCTCCCTTGGGGACCAAACTCTGCAACGGAAGGTGCTAGAGACATGGGGATCAGTGCCCCTGAAAGGTCTCAGGATGCTTGTACATATATGTCAGTCTTGTGCCTGTACTGCTATGTTTGGTACCAAAGTTTGCTCAACTGTGCACGTACTGTAAGTAGAACTACAAACACCAAATTTATGTCTTCATTTTAGAGAGCTGATTGGACTGGACTTGGCCTCAAATGACCTTGTGAAAAATGTGTCCAAAAACCATTACAGGAGGGTGCCAGAGGGCATGAGATTCTGCCAGTACTCACAGTGGCCTTTCAGGAAATGTATTTTTTAGGTCTTTACTGTGAGAAGATAGTACAGGCAAATAGTACTCAGTGTGACATTTCCAAAACTGTCTTTTTTGTTTTTATATCTTTTTCCTGTAAGAAGATATTATGCACCAAAAAGGCACGGTTAGGGTTAGGGTGAATGAATAGAAACAGATTGAATTTTGGTTGGAAATTCCAGATTCTCATCTAAACCATTAAAGAAAATGGGGGGGTAGGTCAAGGTCTCATCGCTCTATCACGTTCACACAAAAAGTTATTGAAGATAATCGAGTGTGATTTCTGGAGAGAAACCCCACGGCTGTCATTAATACGTTTTCGCGAATATCTCCCGAACCGAACGTCGTAGACACTTGGAAATGTCCTCCGTCTGCCATAATTCGGCCACGCTGAACATGCCAGTCTTGGTCCCGAGTCTCTACGACCTTCCGTTCCCGAGATACTGAATTCAGTAGGGGTAAAAAAGGGGCCATATCTCAAGAACAGAAGGTCCTAGAGACTCGGGATAAAGACTGGCGTACTCAGCGACCCCAAAAATACCAAAGCAAAACTTGTTTCGAGTCTCTACGACCTTCCATTCCAGAAATACAAATTCAGTAGGGGTAAAAAGTGAAGTTTTTATCCCCTTAACCCTAACCGGCTCCGATGGCTGCGGTGGATCTCTCCTGGGGATCATCATCAAATATCCTTAACTTGTCCACGTTGTTTCAAACTGATGCTGCCCAGGTGTGCCTGCTTGTGAGGGGACTCACATTCATTCCAATACCAAACAATTTTAATAAGGGGGAACTGCGTGGGGACCTGCACCAGTATCACAGATGGATTAAACTGTTAGATTACTTCCAAATGATAATTCCGATGTGGTGCCCTTCACCCTCCCGTCCAACTGGGAGCCCCCCTGGGAGCTTTTGGACGCTGGGGTGAAGGCCCTCATCCAGCAGAAGACGCCGAGAGAAAAAGGCACAAGGGTGAAGCTTCTTGTCCCGAGCTGAACGTTGGGACAGAACCGCCCCAACTCCCACGTCAGAGGCATCAACCTCAACAACAAATGGTAGAGAGGGGTCTTGGTGAATTAGGATGGGCGCGGTGGTAAACCGGTTTTAGACTTTAGAATCTACAAAAGCGGGAAGATTGTATTTGTCATTACCAAATGACAATTCAGCGGACAAAAAGGTGCGGTTATTGACTATCAAGAGGGGATTATTCAGACTCGGCAGAACCTCCCCCTGTTCTGACGAGTCTACTCGTTTCCCAGTACTTCTTTCTTCTGCATTACTGGGCACATACGAGTGAAGTGGCCCACCTTCCCACAGTACAGACAGGACCCACTGCTCATCCGCTTCTCTCTCTCTGCCCGAGAGAGCCGCGTGCGCCCAATTTGCATGGGTTCGTCATTGATCGAAGGCCCCTGGAGTGGTTTGGGCATGTCCTGAGAAATGCTAAAATCCATCTCCGACATGGGGCTGGCATAAGCATGCTTTCTATCTCTAATGCGTTCACGAATACGATTATCTACTCGAATCGCCAAGGAAATCAATTCCTCGAGCGAGTCGGGGACGTCGCGGGAGGCTAGCTCGTCTTTAACCATCTCTGATAATGCCTGGATAAAGGTGGCCGTCAGAGCTTCCCCGTTCCACCCTGATTCAACAGCTAAGGTGCGGAACTGAAGAGAGAACTCAGCTACACTGGAGGCGACCGGACGTAACCCAATCAGACGTTTGGCTGCTTCCTAGCCGCTTATATCGTGGTCAAAAACTCTTCTCATTTCGGCCACGAAGAGGGCGACATTGGAACAGGCCGGAGTCTGCTTTTCCCACAGTGCGGTAGCCCAAGAAAGAGCTTTATCTGAGAGAAGCGATATAATGTATGCCACCCGGGCTCGTTCTGTGTTAAACATGGAGGGTTGTAACTCGAACACCAGGCTACATTGGGTAATAAACCCTTTGCATTTCCCTGGATGCCCGTCGTAGCGGGCAGGTGTTGGCATCTTGGGTTCATTGGCTGCTGTGGAACTGTGGGGCGGAGCTGGAGGTGCTTGGTGGATTACGGGTGGAGTCTGCCCAGCCTTCTGCAACTGGGCAAGTATTTCTCGCAACATGTTATCATGGGCAACCTGTTGATCAGCGATTGCACGTAGCATCTGCTTATGGGAATCTAACAGGACTCCCTGCGAAGTGATAGCCTGCCCCTGCGCCGTTAGCTGAGTGTCAAGCTTAATGGCAGCGGTGCCCATTGTCACAGGGTCCGCTGTGTCCGTTGTTGGCTGACTCATTCTGTCAGGGACAAACGGGGAGAAGGACGCAATTGCGGACCAGGGGGATCTAAAAGTTAATCACGAAGGTTAACCACAAAAAAAAAAAATCGCAAGCGATTTAAAGGGAGAGGGGAAACATCAAATGAAAACTCACAATATACCTTGAAACGACTAAAACTAAAACACCGCTGCTGAGCAGCTGACTAGAACTTAAATGAAACAAAAGAACCAGCAAAGGCCACACAGACCTGACCCACTCTAAGAGGCTGCCGCTCTGAGAAGAAGCTAAATGGTGGGTACAAAACACACAAAATCACACATGTAAACCCAGAGAGCCAACTGAAGGTGTTGACCCTCTGCAGACACACAACCACTATACAGCTAGAGCAAAAGCTGGACAGCACTCTCACTACCTCTGACAAACAGACAATGAGTCAGCAGAGCACTGAAACCAGAGGTAGATATAGGCAGCCACCACCTGATCCTCATGAGGGACAATTAGGCTCCACAGCTGCCTCTCCTCAGAGATAATTAACCCAACCAGCCTGCTGAGTGGCAAGTGACCCTCACACTATTTGATTATTATGGTCTCTCTAATTGTGTTGTGGGGTTGTCTCGGCCTGGTCCTGAGAGCGACTTTTGCACTTATGATTTTTCTATTTTGAATTTGCCATTATGAATCTTCTATTTATTTATTCTTTTCCTTATGAAATTCCTTACCAATCCTATTATTTATTCTCTATATTCAGCATGTAAAATCTATTTTATCAAAAACTTATGCATGTATTTATTATTACTTTACCTTTATTCCTTGTGTGGTTTTCTATTTAATATGCCTTATTTATTTATTTATTTATTTATTTACTTATGAATTACTTCAGCACTTATTTACATTCCTACTCAAAAGAATATAAAACATCTATATGGGCAGCCCCCGGACCACGCTGACCGCCATCCCTCAGCCTTTTTCTCCCTTTTGACCTTCAACATGGCACAGCACATGCTGCAACACTGGCAGCAGTGCTTAAACTAGTGCTCCCCGTGAACCTGCACTTACAGGAGGGGAGTAAAAATGTCATCAATTTGGTTAAAACTTTAAACTAACACCAGCACAGTTTGCTCTACTCGACAGAGGCCTAAATTTTATTCCTACACAGGGGAGCAATAAAAACATTCGTGAACAGAGTCAGTATGATATGTTTCAGTATCACAGGAGGCTTAAATTGGCCATTTTCTTTAAAAATAAACCTGAATCTAAACCTACACCTTTCACCTTTAAATCAGACTGGATCACTGCCAGTTGACTCTCAGTTTCAGGATCAGCGTGTACCACCGAACCTGGCTGCAGAGGAGGTCAGAGCTCTGAAACAACTCAGACAGCAAACACAGGTTGTAATTAAACCGGCTGACAAGGGTAGTGCAGTAGTGTTAATGGACGGGGAACAGTATTTATGGGAAGGGTATAGGCAATTAAATGATACTAAATATTATCATAAATTAAGTCAACCTATTTATTTGGACACAATCCCTATAGTCCAGGGGATTTTACAAAAACTACAGGATAAAAAGTTTATCGATTATAAACAAAAAATGAATTTAACAGGTGACTCTGTTCCAAACCTAGGTTATTTTATATGCTCCCCAAAATACATAAGGACCCTGCCAAGTGGAGCAAACCGTACATCATCCCACCAGGGAGATCTATTGTATCGGACTGTAGTAGCGAAACATATCGCACTGAAGAATATATAGATCACCTTCTTACTCCTCTGTCGACCACACATGCTAGTTACATCAAGGACACGTATCATTTTGTAAATATAATTAAAACCCTCAATGTTCCTGAGAATTCAATGTTGTTTACCATGGACATTGACAGTTTATACACTAATATCGAGACTAAAGAAGGCATACAAGCCGTAAAAAACATTTTCCAAAAACAAAAAAAAGAGACCTGATAAAGAACTCTTACAATTATTAGAAATTAATCTGACGAAAAATTACTTTGAATTATATGGAAATTTCTTCCTGCAAATTAAGGGAACTGCCATGGGTAAAAAAATCGCCCTGCTTACGCCAATATTTTCATGGTGGAGTGGGAAACTACGGCATTAGCCTCATGTTCAAAGCAACCCTTATATTATTACAGGTTTCTAGATGATATCTGGGGTGTGTGGTCACATTCTAGTGAGGATTTTAATGTATTCCTGGCTACTCTGAACAACCATAATTGTTCTATTAAACTGAAATCCTCTGTGAACATGACTTCTGTGGATTTTTTGGACACCACCACTTTCAAAGGTGACAATTTTCTAAATTCTCATACACTTGACATCAAAGTATTCTTTAAATAGACAGACACACATGCTCTGCTCTACAAAACTAGCCACCATGCAAAGCACACGTTTATTGGCTTAGTGAAATCACAATTACTTAGATTCCACAGATTCTGCACACAGAGGAAAGATTTTAAAGAAGCCACTAACTGCTGTTTGCAGCTTTGGCCACTAGGGGGTAATACAGATCTTTCCTCAGAAAGGTTTTTAAGACCTTCAAACAGACAAAAGTCATTTCTCTCACTTCTCAACTCCCTCTGGTCACAACATATTCTCCTTCCACTATTCAATTAGCCAGAGTGGTCAGGAATCATTTCCAGAATTTCATCTTGTGATGGAATTTTCTACTATTCCTCTCTCTCCTTGGTCGAGAGGTCAGAGTGTCCCTCTGTTGACGTTATTGGGTTGGAGTCCTATCTAGGAGCTCCACCATTATCTTTACAGCTGTGTCTGTAGTAGGGACCATGGAGCCAGTCTTTGTGGCAACCAGGGTCAGAGATGCCAGAGGAGCCAAGTAAGTCAAAACATGATAAGGGGTAAAACACTGAGCATCAGGGGAAAAGGGCAGAGTTGTGAGGGGTTCACGCAGAGAGCACATCAATGGTGGAGACCTAACAATTGCTCCTTGATCAAGCTTCAATAAACCTTCTGTGTAAGACATCAGCAGCTTCGGGGCCTCTTCCTTCCTATTGACTGAGTTAACCTGAGTATTCAGAAATTCCACAACACATCTCACAACCTGAAATACTGCCAGATCACAAAATTATTGCAGCTTTCAGGAAGAATCAAAATTTAAAGGACATTTTAGTTAAGGCCAAAATTCAGCCCCTTCAACACCCTAAACCCAGGGGACATTTTCCAAATTTGAAACATAAAAATTATATTGGCAATAAACATAATCAGAGCATATTTAAAACCAAAACATATGGTCATCCTACTTCTAGGAACTGTGTGTATCTTATAACGTGCAGGAAATGTGGATAACAGTATGTGGGTGAAACCGGCAACTCTATTTTGGCCAGATTTGCTCAACACAGACATAATGTTCTGAATAACAAAAATACTAACACACATCTGGTCCAGCATTTCCTGTCCCATTCCTAACCCTAACCCTAACTTCTCTTTGACCTCAGCTCAGCCTTCGACACTGTGGACCATGATATCCTAATCAGCCATCTGAAAAATCATGTTGGCATCAGTGATGTGGCACTGGATTGGTTCATCTCGTATTTGTCTAACAGGTCCTTCTCCGTAACACTTGGAGATGTCTCCTCCTCTCATGCTCCTCTATTTTGTGGGGTCCCTCAAGGCTCTATATTGGGTCCCCTTTTATTAATTGTTTACATGCTACCCCTGGGGCAAATCATACGTAGACACAATATTGATTTCCATTGCTATGCCGATGACACGCAGCTGTATGTCCCTTTAAAGCCTGGTACCACCGAGTCCTGTTTGTTGTCCTGCCTCACTGAAATCAAAAATTGGTTGTCAAAAAATGTCCTGCAGCTGAGTGACTCCAAATCAGAAATAGTTATCATTTCCCACTGTACACCAGCACTAGCAGTATTGAGAATCTCTCCTCTAGTCTGGGTGCCTGGTCTAATAATGTGCAGAAAGAGGCCCAAAACCTAGGTGTTATTTTTGACTCTGAACTGTCATTTGATGCTCAGGTGACTAAAGTGGTGCAGTCCTGTTTTGCCCAACTGAGACAGCTTACCAAGATCAAGTCAATCCTTTCCCCTGCTGATTTAGAAAAGGTCATCCATGCTTTTATCTCCTCCAGACTCGATTATTGTAATGTTCTTTATTCTGGTATCAGCAAATCCAAAGACTACAGTTAATACAAAACGCTGCTGCCAGGCTTTTAACTCGTACGAAGAGAAATGACTTCATCACACCGATCCTTGCTGCCCTTCACTGGTTACCTGTGAGGTTTAGAATTGATTTCAAGATTTTACTGCTTGTTTTTAAAGCCTTGAATGGTCTGGCTCCTGCCTATATCGATGTTTTGCTGACTCCCTATGAGCCTGATCGATGCTTGAGATCCTCTGGCAGAGCCCTACTAACGGGTCCAAGATCCAAACTTGTCAACAAAGGTGACCAACTGGGCTTTTGACGTCCGGGCCCGTCAGCTGTAGAACTCCCTACCTGAGGATCTCACTCAGTATCTTCCTTTAAATCTCTTCTTAAGACTCACTTTTATATTATGGCTTTTTCTTAACTGATGGTGCACTGTTGTAACTATTTATGTGATTTTATTTTGTATTTATATAATTTTATTTTGTTTAGATTTTAAGTTCTGGGTGTTGATTATTTTTATCATGCTTTTATTGGAAAGCACTTTGTAACCTTGTTTTGAAAGGTGCTATAGAAATAAAATTATCATTATTATTATTATTATGCGGTGATTAAAATAACTTCCACAAACTGTGTGCCTAATAAAACGTTGTATCTTCAGAAAAGCAACCCTATCCTAAGCCTTTACTGACTGACACAGTTGACAGTTGACACTATGTGGTGAGTTTCATTTAATTTCAGTTTATTTATGCAGGGACAATGCACAATTAAAACAAATTGCACCAGATTTAGCTAAAAGCTAATTTGCATCTGTTGTTCCTGGGCAGGTTGACGAAAAACAACCACGTCCCCAGCAGATAGCTCAAAACTTGGGCAGATAATTTTCTCTGTCGACATATGATTAGAGTGACATCTAGAGGCTTTTATTTGTTGCTGGTATTCTCCATTCTTTGGTATATTATACAATTTCAAATGTAAGAGACCAAAATAATTCAGAATTAAATAATAACAACTAAATATTCTTCAGACATATCCATTATCGCACTTAACTTAAATAACATGCTTCAAGCATATTCCTAATGTTTTCATCTTAAATAAATTTAGAATTAAAAAAGTTAAAAGTCATAGTCCTCCGGCTGGAATCTTAACAAAGTGTCATGTCTTTGTTCCTTAGTGATGCTGAGAGTGATGTTTTGAGTCTACAGGATCCTGGTGGGTTGTTTTCTAAAGTGATTGGCACATGTTGTGACTTGATGGAAACTGCTGTAACTGGTTGATAACAGATAAAGAACAGTGACACGGGCTCAGTCCTGGATCTAGTGCTCAGGTCCATCTGTGACCTGAGCTCCACATTCCTACATAGATAGATAGATAGATAGATAGATAGATAGATAGTAACTTTATTGATCCCGAGGGAATACATATTACAATGTTGGCCTTAATGGTGTCATCTCTACAGTAATCACAGTTCCTTTGATTTACCAATATTAATTTCACATTTTGCAAACAAATGTTAACATTGAGCTGTCAGACTGACAATAGCAAGCTAGCTAGCTAGTAAACTCTAACACAATTAATTGTAAAAAAAAAACAGCTTTTCATCAAGAACAAACAAGATAAAATGACTCAACTCACTTTGTAGTGTCATTCACCATGTCTTTGATAAAAGTCATCAATTTTGAGATTTCTTAAAAAGCTCAGACTGTTTCATTTGAAAGCTCTTTGGGCTGCATTACTTTTTACAAATAAAGTTTATTTAATTGTTTTTCTGTTCCTTTAATACCAGTCAGAGAGTAGAGAAGAGGTTAAAAGATAAATCTGGTGATATATTCTATATTTTTACTTTATTTAAAAAAATCCCATGATAGGACCAAAGCCAACAATGAATGTATCCCACTAACAATTATTGTATGTGTATCCAAAGCCTGATATATCTTTCTCTGTGCCATAGAGCTCCACTGTTGTTCAAAACCTATTACAAACACATACAAAAAAGCCACTGTTGCACTGAGTGACATGTTCCTTCATTACCATGAATACACACACTGTAGTTTATGTTGTTAGTTGTTGTTGGTTGTCATTTGTTGGTTCTGTTGATGAGCAGCTCAGTTGTCCTTCTTTGTTACACACGATCAAACTCTCTTCATCTATTGCAACACAGCGGTGTTTCTTCAAGGACTGTGATCGAGTAAACAGTCTCTTGCACTGTGAACACCAGTACGGTTTCTCTCCAGTGTGGACACGCAAATGTCGGCTGTAACTATACGAACTATTGAAAGATTTCCCGCATTGGTCACAGCTGTATGGTTGCTCTCCAGTGTGGATACGAAGGTGACGCATGTAGTTACTTAGTCGACCAAAACCTTTCCCACATTCTTTACACTGGTACGGTTTTTCTCCAGTGTGGGTACGCACATGTTGTTTGTACGTTTTTGAAATAGAGAAGCTTTTATCACATAGTTCACAGCGGAAGGGTTTTTCTCCGGTGTGGATACGCAAATGTGATTTGTAATTACCTAACTGAGAGAAACTCCTCCCACACTGGCTACAGCAGTATGGTTTCTCTCCTGAGTGGACACGCTGGTGTATCTTGTAACTACTTAAGTCACTGAAACTCTTTTCACATTGGTCACACTCATATGGTTTCTCTCCAGTGTGGTTACGGAGATGAAGACTGAAATGCCCCGACTGAGTGAAACTCTTTTCACAAAAGTCACACTGGTACGGTTTCTCTCCACTGTGGCTAAGCTGGTGTCGCTTGTATGAACTTAAAAAACTAAAACTTTTCGGACACTGATCACAGCAGTACGGCTTTTCTTTAGTGTGGACACGCATGTGTATCTTGTAAATACTTAAGTAACTGAAAGTCTTTTCACATTGATCACACTGGTATGGTCCGGTGTGGTCACGCAGGTGTTTTCTGTATGAACTCTTGTTGCTGAAATGCCTCCCACACTGGTCACAGCAGTATGGTGTTTCTTCAGTGTGGGTGTGCAGGTGTAGATTGTATGTAGTTAGTTGGCTGAAGCTGCTACCACATTCTTCACAGTGGTACAGTTTCTCTGCAGTATGAGTGAGTTCATGTCTTCTTAGACTGCAAATCCGACTGAAAGATTTCCCACACTTCTGACACTGATGAGGTCTGCTGCTGTCTTTGTCCGTCTGTTTCAACTGAGAAAAACAGAGAGAAGTAAAGGTCAGAGTGGAGGACTTGATAAAATACTGCTAGCCATACTATGTACTATGAAACTTCACCTGAACAATATATTGTAAATTTTCAGATAAATACCTTATTTTGATCATTTAAAGATGACACGAAGAGTGCTTTGGCACTTGTAGTGCCCAAATATATTAGAAAAGCCACCTTGCATAAAATCAGATTTTAAAAAGTTGTTAAAACCACAGATATGACACATTTATTTTGTAAATTCTGTCTATCTAGCAAGCGAGCCGCCATGTTGGATTGATGTCATTGCATACGCAACAATGTTGGTTCGCCTCCAGCGGTAGACGGTCAGATGGTCAACACTTTCGGTTAAAAAAGTAAGATATTGTTACAAAAGTAAATTATCGTGCCTTACAATGGTTTGTGATGGATATGATATTGTTTTAATTCCCCACTAGACATCGTGCGACACCTTTTCTGCAGTTTATATAGAAAACCATTGTAAAATTGCTAGCTGGAAAGTTGATGGTGACCCCAAGGATTTAATGGTATGTACTATGGATGTGCATGATCAATGGATTATTATCTGATGACCATATTTGTATATATAAATATACATACATACACCACACTCACCCCGATAGTATTCTGTTCAGTTGTACTAGCAGTATACTATAATATTAGCAAAAGTGTGGATTTATGCCCATTTTTTTATTTTGGGGCTTTTTGTTTGCTTTTTCAGTCACCGTGTAGACCAAATGTTATCATATGTATTGCACTAGATATATTTAAATTTGCACTTAAATATGACAATTTAAAGTTCAGCAAACAACTTCATATTGCGTGATTTTCAACCTAGAGAAATGTCACCATTGTTTGTCCACAATCACTTAAATCCTTTGTGAATGCCAGCACATACTGAACTAGAATAGCACTCGGAGAGCGCAGACCTTCGCCAACGCGTGACTCTAAAAACAGATCACAGCTCACAGCTGGCGGTTACGTGAGGTGGTCGGCTTATTATTAACACGGTGTGTTTCCGTGTAACGTATTGGCGGATGCAGGGTCTGAAATTAACTTTTTGACTTTCTGCCACTGTGGCAGACAAGTATTTTTTAATATATATATATAAATATATATATATATATATATATTTAACAATTTAGATCTGATGTCATTCAATATTCAATATATTTTACATGAAAAACATTATATACATGGTAAATTACAGTGTTCAAATTACACCATAGCTTCTGGGGGAGCCCTGTTTTTGGGGGGGTTGGAGGGTACTGTAGCCTACACAGTACTGTACTGTACTTTGTTATTGCCATCTGTAGTGGTTATTTGCATAAAAACACACAATTCAAAAGATTATGATTATTCAAATATAATATTTATAATCAGGTCATAATTCCCTTTCTATTATCTATGTTATATTGCTGTAAAAAAAATAGCATTTGGTCGAAAAACAAGATTTTGCATAGGAACCCCAAAAAGTTAAGACCGGCCCTGCTAGCTGCACTCCTAAAGTTGGAGGAGCTGCTGGAGATGCTTCTGTCATAAGGAGACGCAGCATGTTGGTACGGACTAAATTCATTCATTGCAGCCTTATTACCCTTAAAGGGGACGAAAAGAGGAGTAAGTAAGTAAATAAGTGGTTAACATTAGGAACATGATTTGAGCTGTTGCAGAGTTTTGACTCCTCTCAGCTACAGACTTCATTCAAACTTTAAACAGGTTACAAGACTTTGAAGTATTAAGGTATGATTCAGCTTTTTGATATCTTTTACAGTTGTTGCTTACTCTCCGCATATTCAACTGGACTCTTTGTCCTTACTTTTCGCATATTCAAGGTCTTTTTGATATCTTTTACAGTTGTTGAATTATCAGTTTAAGTTTTATGCTTTTTATAATGGGTGTGTATTGCACTGCTTTATAGTGATGACATCACTCACACTCTAACCCGCTTTGCATTTTTTCTTTTTTCAAAATTTTCTGGCAAAAACCCTTGTAGGTTCCATAGATTTTTTATTATTATAGATTATAGATTTCTCTCACAAATTAGTGGTGTTTTCTTTTTAATTTATAAGGGAAATGTAACGTTTTAAACTACTGGCTGATATAATCCAATTAATCTTATTTGCATATGTGTTTTGTATATACAGTTCCCTTTGTTAACACCTTATTTTGAAAAGCGGACGTAGTCACACACACAGTGTCTACTTCCTCTAATTCTCCAAGGTGGTCTCTAGCTCTCCCGTCAGCTCCTCTTTATCCATCCATGGTCAGCTCCATCGGGGCCGTTTCAATGCATTTAACAGAAATGTCAGTATATGGGTGCTCTACAGTTGTAGCGTCGGCCCATTTGACCACGGAGACGAGAGCGACGGCCGGCTCGACCGCACGTTACCGCGATACGATAACGTTTCCTGTCCGTGACAGAGTTAGCATGTAGCTTTAGCCGTGATGTCAAGCTCTGCTTTTCCTGCAATGTGTGAAACCCAAAGTGTTTCCATCCTTTACTGGATGTGTAGTGTTTACCACGTTGGATTTAACATGGGGGGTGCAGGTCGTATCCACGCAGACTCCCCGTTGTTTAGTACTTTTTCGTTTTGGCTCACTGCGGCCGGCTTGTTTGTTGTGGTTTTTGAAATGGATATGATGTCACGTTACTCAGACTACAACAATAAAACTGGTAACTTTGTTCTACCTCTGCATAGACTCAAATCAAGAAAATACTGTACATCGATTCTGGCATCAAATAAATCAATTTCAAAATCGTAAAAAAAAAAAAAAGAGTCGCGAAACATAGGTCAATCGATTTTTTTTCCCACCCCTAGTTAATGTATGAATGTTACAGAACAGTAGTGTGTTTACAGTTTAACTACTGTTTAATGTTCAACATGTTAACTGAACTGGTTTTGTTTATAAGTATGAAAGAGAATTAGTTAGTACAACTTTTATTGTCTGGAATCCTTAGTACGTAGAACTCAAAATTTGAAGTTTTTATAGATAAGATAAATTATCTGAACAAAAGCTAAAAAGTTGGCACGACTTCTTCTGTTCGAAATTCTTAGTATGTAGATCAGAGAGGGGAGAGGACGGGAGATGGAGAGACAGAGACAGGTGATCAGAGAGAGGAGAGGACAGGAGATGGAGAGACAGAGACAGGTGATCAGAGAGAGGAGAGGACGGGAGATGGAGAGACAGAGACAGGTGATCAGAGAGAGGAGAGGACAGGAGATGGAGAGACAGAGACAGGTGATCAGAGAGGGGAGAGGACAGGAGATGGAGAGACAGAGACAGGTGATCAGAGAGAGGAGAGGACGGGAGATGGAGAGACAGAGACAGGTGATCAGAGAGAGGAGAGGACAGGAGATGGAGAGACAGAGACAGGTGATCAGAGAGAGGAGAGGACAGGAGATGGAGAGACAGAGACAGGTGATCAGAGAGAGGAGAGGACGGGAGATGGAGAGACAGAGACAGGTGATCAGAGAGAGGAGAGGACGGGAGATGGAGAGACAGAGACAGGTGATCAGAGAGAGGAGAGGACGGGAGATGGAGAGACAGAGACAGGTGATCAGAGAGAGGAGAGGACAGGAGATGGAGAGACAGAGACAGGTGATCAGAGAGAGGAGAGGACAGGAGATGGAGAGACAGAGACAGGTGATCAGAGAGAGGAGAGGACGGGAGATGGAGAGATAGAGACAGGTGATCAGAGAGGGGAGAGGACGGGAGATGGAGAGACCAGAGACAGGTGATCAGAGAGGGGAGAGGACGGGAGATGGAGAGAGGACAGGTGATCAGAGAGAGAGAGGACAGGGAGATGGAGAGACAGAGACAGGTGATCAGAGAGGGGAGAGGACGGGAGATGGAGAGACAGAGACAGGGTGATCAGAGAGAGGAGAGGACAGGGAGATGAGAGACAGAGACAGGTGATCAGAGAGGGAGAGACAGGAGATGGAGAGACAGAGACAGGTGATCAGAGAGAGGAGAGGACAGGAGATGGAGAGACAGAGACAGGTGATCAGAGAGAGGAGAGGACAGGAGATGGAGAGACAGAGACAGGTGATCAGAGAGGGGAGAGGACAGGAGATGGAGAGACAGAGACAGGTGATCAGAGAGAGGAGAGGACGGGAGATGGAGAGACAGAGACAGGTGATCAGAGAGAGGAGGACGGGAGATGAGAGATAGAGACAGGTGATCAGTGAGAAGGAGAGGACGGGAGATGGAGAGATAGAGAGCAGGTGATCAGAGAGGGGAGAGGACGGGAGATGGAGAGACAGAGACAGGTGATCAGAGAGAGGGAGAGGACGGGAGATGGAGAGATAGAGACAGGTGATCAGAGAGAGGAGAGGACGGGAGATGGAGAGACAGAGACAGGTGATCAGAGAGAGGAGAGGACGGGAGATGGAGAGATAGAGACAGGTGATCAGAGAGAGGAGAGGACGGGAGATGGAGAGATAGAGACAGGTGATCAGAGAGAGGAGAGGACGGGAGATGGAGAGATAGAGACAGGTGATCAGAGAGGCGAGAGGACAGGAGATGGAGAGACAGGTGATCAGAGAGGAGAGGACGGGAGATGGAGAGACAGAGACAGGTGATCAGAGAGAGGAGAGGACGGGAGATGGAGAGACAGACAGGTGATCAGAGAGAGGAGAGGACGGGAGATGGAGAGATAGAGACAGGTGATCAGAGAGAGGAGAGGACGGGAGATGGAGAGATAGAGACAGGTGATCAGAGAGGGGAGAGGACAGGAGATGGAGAGACAGGTGATCAGAGAGGAGAGGACGGGAGATGGAGAGACAGAGACAGGTGATCAGAGAGAGGAGAGGACGGGAGATGGAGAGACAGACAGGTGATCAGAG
This sequence comes from Sebastolobus alascanus, assembly GCA_916701645.2. NCBI lineage: Eukaryota > Metazoa > Chordata > Actinopteri > Perciformes > Sebastidae > Sebastolobus > Sebastolobus alascanus. Next base: position 24,199 of record CAKAOJ020000064.1, read on the forward strand.
AGAGGAGAGGACAGGAGATGGAGAGACAGAGACAGGTGATCAGAGAGGAGAGGACGGGAGATGGAGAGACAGAGACAGGTGATCAGAGAGGAGAGGACGGGAGATGGAGAGACAGACACAGGTGATCAGAGAGAGGAGAGGACGGGAGATGGAGAGACAGAGACAGGTGATCAGAGAGAGGAGAGGACGGGAGATGGAGAGACAGAGACAGGTGATCAGAGAGAGGAGAGGACGGGAGATGGAGAGACAGAGACAGGTGATCAGAGAGAGGAGAGGACGGGAGATGGAGAGACAGAGACAGGTGATCAGAGAGAGGAGAGGACGGGAGATGGAGAGACAGAGACAGGTGATCAGAGAGGCGAGCCGACTACATGTAGACACACACACACACACACTAGACACCGACGTTGTTGACTCTCATATTGGTGCAGCATCATAGCAGGAATGTGCACAAATAAACAAATGTGTGAACAACCAACAATGTGTGCTTTAGTCTGTGATCATGACAAAATACTGCAAAATGTTAATTTCTATTTGACCTCACCTCTTCTGAAGAACTCATTTCACTGGCTTATTGTTGAAAGTTAATGTCCTCCAAATGCTTTTCTTCCCGTCAGCACGTCGTTTCACCTCTGAAATCATCAAATAAAGCGACTGGTCAGAACAGCAACATCCCCTTAAACAATAAAACAGCAACAATACTGTGGTTAGTAGGCAAACTAACGTTTTTCACCATCCTCCTGGAACCGTCCTGAATTTAAAATCTTTGTTTTTCTACATCATTAGATAAAATATTTCAAAGTGACCCTTAACATAAATAAAAACTTCGGAAGTGATTTGTTTATTTTCGTTCATAAGTATATCATTTATTCAAAACATTTTTTTTTTATTTAAAAAAGTAATTTTATTGTTTTGTTATTTATAATTAGCATGTTTGTTTTGATTTTGATGTTAACAATGCAGCCAAGTGAAAATAAAAAAAATGTGTAAAAAGTAACACTTGGTCAAAAAACAAGATTTTGCATAAAGCCCCCAAAAAGCTGGGAGGAGTTGCTGAACAAGACGGACTTGTCATGGGGAGAGGAGCAGCATGTTGCCAAGGAGGAGATCTCACTGCAGCCTTATTACCCATCGGGATGAAGAGGAGTGAATAAGTAAAGAAATGGTTAACATTAGTAGCACGATTTGAGCTGTTGACTCTTCATAACATTAGTCAACGTAACGTTATTGTCAGCACTCACGACGGCTGTGCAACGTCGGCTGCTGACTGTGGTTGTCGTGAGGTCAGAGGTCAGAGGTCAGAGGTCGGTGGTCGGCTGTGCGTTTTCTTGATTTAATGTTAAAAACATCACTCAAATACCAGCGGTGACGGGTGTCTGACAGCCAGGAATCTGTAGGTCGAGCTATGTGCTGTGTGTGTTTATGTTGTCAAGGAGGTTTAATAATAATTACTGTCTGTGTTTACAAAACTTGCAGTCAGTTTAAACTTCATTGCTGTTCACTGTAACGTTAGCAGAGTATTTTTCTTTCAACTCTTGTCCCCAAATTAATTTTAAGAGGATTAATTGTAGGAGGGATGTCCCGATCCGATCTCAAAGATTGGTATGAGGCCGTATTTTTTTATTATTATTGAATTGACGCTTTGGCAATATTGTTCACCTGACATTCATGCCAATATAGCATATTGAATTGAATTGAATTGAATTGAATTGAGAGAGAGAGAGAGAGAGAGAGAGAGAGATTGATAGATAGATAGATAGATAGATAGATAGATAGATAGATAGATAGATAGATAGATAGATAGATAGATGGATTAATAACAAATCCCAACACCAATACAACGTAAAATAAGATACAATCTAAACTGCAAGAGCAACAAACAAAAGCACTGCGAGCAAAAAGCCAATAAGAGTGATGTATTAATGTAATCCCTGCAAAGGATATACCAACGACGAAAATAAGCACTCAGTGGAATATAGTTCAGTCAGGTAACTCAGGCAAAGGCTGCAACACTGGACGACACTTTTAAGAGACAGAGAAATTCCCTCAACACAGTGACAAGGCCAAAAAGATTACAGAGGGTTTGTTATTTTATACTTTATTTTATAAAAAATAATAAAACAAAAAATTAAGAAACAGCTTGGATGCAGTCAATTTTTTTCTTAATGCAACGCAGAGCTATTCAATTGTCAAGCATATACACTGGATTGATTTTAATAACTTTTACCCTCTGAGACCCCTAATTGAACCATTTTTGTCTTTTTTAGGGGGGTACGGAGGGTCTTTAGGGGGAGATAGCAGGTCAACAGTAGATGTCACATAGAAGTGGTGTACATCATCTGAAAGCTGGAACCTGAGGATTAATTTGAGATGCATCTCAGCACTGTGTGTCAAGTTATTCTAGTCATAAATCAGAAAAAAACATAAATTAATTAATTGGTTGATTTATTAATTTAAATAAATGTTGAAAGTGTATAAGGGTTCAGAACATTATGATAGAAGTATATTATGTCCATCCCCATGCTCTATTATGTCTCATAAGTTATTTTGTGTTGATACTATTTGTTACACAGATTTGGTGCTTAATTTAACCATTTTTTATCACTGCACTCCCCTACAGACCCACTACACCCCCCTACAGACCCACTACACCCCCCTAAAGACCCCCTACACCCCTCTAAGGACCCCCTGTACCCCCCTACAGACCCCCTGGACCCCCCTACAGACCCCCTGTACCCCCCTACAGACCCCCTGTACCCCCCTACAGACCCCCTGTACCCCCCTACAGACCCCCTACACCCCCCTAAAGACCCCCTACACCCCCCTAAAGACCCCCTGTACCCCCCTACAGACCCCCTGTACCCCCCTACAGACCCCCTGTACCCCCCTACAGACCCCCTGTACCCCCCTACAGACCCCCTGTACCCCCCTACAGACCCCCTACACCCCCCTAAAGACCCCCTGCACCCCCCTAAAGACCCCCTACACCCCTCTAACGACCCACTGCACCCCCCTACAGACCCCCTGTACCCCCCTAAAGACCCCCTACACCCCCCTAAAGACCCCTTGTACCCCCCTGTACGCCCATAAAGACCCACTGCACCCCCCTAAAGACCCCCTGGACCCCTCTAAAGACCCCCTGGACCCCTCTAAGGACCCCCTGCACCCCCCTAAAGACCCCCTGCACCCCCCTAAAGACCCCCTGCACCCCCCTACAGACCCACTACACCCCCCTAAAGACCCCCTGCACCCCCCTACAGACCCCCTACACCCCCCTAAAGACCCCCTGCACCCCCCTAAAGACCCCCTGCACCCCCCTAAAGACCCCCTGCACCCCCCTAAAGACCCCCTGTACCCCCCTGTACGCCCATAAAGACCCACTGCACCCCCATAAAGACCCACTACACCCCCCTAAAGACCCCCTGTACCCCCCTACAGACCCCCTACACCCCCCTAAAGACCCCCTGCACCCCCCTAAAGACCCCCTGCACCCCTCTAAAGACCCCCTGCACCCCCCTAAAGACCCCCTGTACCCCCCTGTACGCCCATAAAGACCCACTGCACCCCCCTAAAGACCCCCTGCACCCCTCTAAGGACCCCCTGTACCCCCCTGCACCCCCCTACAGTGAATTGGAAGAGGTTAACATGATTATGGTGTGATTTTTACGGGGATCTATACCAAACAAAGATGTTTTCTTAAACCTGTAGAATATGATGTGTAGGCCAGGACATCAGTAACATTAGGCCATATTGCGATTTAGGTACAATTTGGATTAGCTGTGCAGTCCTGGTCTGAACCTTTATCTCCAGTTTTCAACACCACAGAAACAAACTAAGATCGATCCATCACACAACCTTTCATTCAGTAAATGGAAATGTGAGGTGTGTGTTGCATCTCATCTAATAATGTTAACCGAGCTTCAGCCCCGTTAACCGAGCTTCAGCCCCGTTAACCGAGCTTCAGCCCCGTTTCGCTGCACTAAGGTAACGTTTCGCAGCACTAAGGTAACGTTTCGCTGCACTAAGGTAACGTTTCGCTGCACTAACGTCCCGTTTCGCTGCACTAAGGTAACGTTTCGCAGCACTAAGGTAACGTTTCGCTGCACTAAGGTAACGTAAAGGTGTCCTAAACCGGACGGCGCTCGCCGATATTGGCCTAAACCGGACGCATCCGGTATGACGCATCTTCCGGTCTTTTCGCGGTCATTTCCTCCGGAGATCCCAACTGAAATGTAAGTAGAATCAATTTACACATATCCAAGTATCTAAGTGTCAAATTTCATATATATGTATGGATGTTTACATGTCGAATTACTAGAGGAAAGTGACTTTGATGAGAGAAAGGAAGACATTTAGAGCGTCAGGGACAGATTCCCGAAGAAGTGGAGGATTACAGTACAGAGAGAGGTAGAAGGAGATGGAGAGACAGAGACAGGTGATCTGACTTGTCTAGAAGGAAAGATAGAGGCATGATCATAACTGTAGTCGGGTGAGAGACAGAGAAGTGTAGAGAGGAAAGGAGGTGGAGAGACAGAGACAGGTGATCAGAGAGAGGAGAGGACAGGAGATGGAGAGACAGAGACAGGTGATCAGAGAGAGAGAGGACAGGGAGAGACAGAGACAGTGATTTAGAGAGTAGGAGAGGACAGGAGAGACAGAGACAGTTGATCAGAGAGAGGAGAGGACAGGAGATGGAGAGACAGAGACAGGTGATCAGAGAGAGGAGAGGACGGGAGAGACAGAGACAGTTGATCAGAGAGAGGAGAGGACAGGAGAGACAGAGACAGGTGATCAGAGAGAGGAGAGGACGGGAGATGGAGAGACAGAGACAGGTGATCAGAGAGGGGAGAGGACGGGAGATGGAGAGACAGACACAGGTGATCAGAGAGAGGAGCGGACAGGAGAGACAGAGACAGGTGATCAGAGAGAGGAGAGGACAGGAGATGGAGAGACAGAGACAGGTGATCAGAGAGAGGAGAGGACGGGAGATGGAGAGACAGACACAGGTGATCAGAGAGAGGAGAGGACAGGAGAGACAGAGACAGGTGATCAGAGAGAGGAGAGAGGACGGGAGATGGAGAGACAGAGACAGGTGATCAGAGAGAGGAGAGGACGGGAGATGGAGAGACAGAACAGGTGATCAGAGAGATGAAGACGGAAAGGAGAGACAGAGACAGGTGATCAGAGAGAGGAGAGGTTGTAGATGGAGAGACAGAGACAGGTGATCAGAGAGAGGAGAGACGAAATGATGACAGCTTACAAAATGGACAGCCTGTGTAATGGGCAGCAATGCAGTGATTAAGAATTTAAACTATTATGACAGAAACTGTGCTTTAACGTGATCATGAATAAGAGACGTGAAAAAATGAATGTGCATTGAGATCCCAAACCTCATAGAGAGAGGAGGAGACGAGAGTGGCAGACAGAACAGGTCCCGCCAGGAGTGGAAGCAGGCAGTCAGTTACGGCGGACAGCAGTTTGGGCCAAAGTCACGAGGCAGCATGGAAGTGCCTCAGACATACAAGCAAGGCTAGTACCCCGACGTTTTGACTCCTGTGAGTCAGATTCTACCAGAATGTGTTTCCACAAAGCTAAGACCTCCCAGCTGACCTAACAACAATGTCTGTTTCGAGATCATGTTGGCAATAGTGCAAAACTTTGTCTTGCCCACCCTTCTCGACACATTACATATATTGTTGGAGATCTTGCAAAGGGTGCCTTGTTGGTCTTCAGTCCTACCATCACCCAGTGAAACGTAAAAGAAACTGCGTCAGAATAGCAACACGCAAACGGGGTTTCATAGAGAGCAAAAACTGTGCCGGGGCAAACAACGGAGCCCAGGGCCGGGAAACACGTCCTGCCTGCTAACTGCTGGGGGTTATTCCCCATTGCATTATAAGGGGGGAAATATTAAAGCTTAACAATAGGGAACATGATCCTTAGGAGTCTCGGATATAGACTTTCGATGTTTCGGGATTCCTGAATTGCAGAGCGTTGTGTTTGAGGACATCGCCAACTGATCAATGGTGGGGACAGGGAGGGGCACTTTTGCCTCACCCAATCTACTCGCCGGAGGATTTCTTGGACTGAAGGCAGATTTTGCGGGGGAGATCTCGGCAGTACCACCCTTCTGTTTCAAGAAGGATTTAAGGGTCTAAAATCTACAGAGTGAGTGGGATGTGTGCTGTCAACGTAACGTTATTGTCAGCACTCACGACGGCTGTGCAACGTCGGCTGCTGACTGTGGTTGTCGTGAGGTCAGAGGTCAGAGGTCAGAGGTCAGAGGTCGGTGGTCGGCTGTGCGTTTTCTTGATTTAATGTTAAAAACATCACTCAAATACCAGCGGTGACGGGTGTCTGACAGCCAGGAATCTGTAGGTCTAGCTATGTGCCGTGTGTGTTTATGTTGTCAAGGAGGTTTAATAATAATTACTGTGTGTGTTTACAAAACTTGCAGTCAGTTTCATCTTCATTGCTGTTCACTGTAACGTTAGCAGAGTATTTTTCTTTCAACTCTTGTCCCCAAATGAATTTTAACAGGATTAATTGTAGGAGGGATGTCCCGATCCGATCTCAAAGATTGGTATGAGGCCGTATTTTTTTATTATTATTGAATTGACGCTTTGGCAATATTGTTCACCTGACATTCATGCCAATATAGCATATTGAATTGAATTGAATTGAATTGAATTGAATTGAGAGAGAGAGAGAGAGAGAGAGAGAGAGAGAGAGAGAGAGAGAGAGAGAGAGAGAGAGAGAGAGAGAGAGATTGATAGATAGATAGATAGTTAGATAGATAGATAGATAGATAGATGGATTAATAACAAGTCCCAACACCAATACAACGTAAAATAAGATACAATCTAAACTGCAAGAGCAACAAACAAAAGCACTGCGAGCCAAAAGCCAGTAAGAGTGATGTATTAATGTAATCCCTGCAAAGGATATACCGACGACGAAAATAAGCACTCAGTGGAATATAGTTCAGTCAGGTAAGTCAGGCAAAGGCTGCAACACTGGAGGACACTTTTAAGAGACAGAGAAATTCCCTCAACACAGTGACAAGGCCAAAAAGATTACAGAGGGTTTGTTATTTTATACTTTATTTTATAAAAAATAATAAAACAAAAAATTAAGAAACAGCTTGGATGCAGTCAATTTTTTTCTTAATGCAACGCAGAGCTATTCAATTGTCAAGCATATACACTGGATTGATTTTAATAACTTTTACCCTCTGAGACCCCTAATTGAACCATTTTTGTCTTTTTTAGGGGGGTACGGAGGGTCTTTAGGGGGAGATAGCAGGTCAACAGTAGATGTCACATAGAAGTGGTGTACATCATCTGAAAGCTGGGAACCTGAGGATTAATTTGAGATGCATCTCAGCACTGTATGTCAAGTTCTTCTAGTCATAAATCAGAAAAAAACATAAATTAATTAATTAGTTGATTTATTCATTTAAATAAATGTTGAAAGTGTATAAGGGTTCAGAACATTATGATAGAAGTATATTATGTCCATCCCCATGCTCTATTATGTCTCATAAGTTGTTTTGTGTTGATACTATTTGTTACACAGATTTGATGCTTAATTTAACCATTTTTTATCACTGCACTCCCCTAACGTAACGTTTCGCTGCACTAAGGTAACGTATCGCTGCACTAAGGTAACGTTTCGCTGCACTAAGGTAACGTTTCGCTGCACTAAGGTAACGTTTCGCTGCACTAAGGTAACGTATCGCTGCACTAAGGTAACGTTTCGCTGCACTAAGGTAACGTTTCGCTGCACTAAGGTAACGTATCGCTGCACTAAGGTAACGTTTCGCTGCACTAAGGTAACGTTTCGCTGCACTAAGGTAACGTATCGCTGCACTAAGGTAACGTTTCGCTGCACTAAGGTAACGTTTCGCTGCACTAAGGTAACATATCGCTGCACTAAGGTAACGTTTCGCTGCACTAAGGTAACGTTTCGCTGCACTAAGGTAACATATCGCTGCACTAAGGTAACGTTTCGCTGCACTAAGGTAACGTTTCGCTGCACTAAGGTAACGTTTCGCTGCACTAAGGTAACGTATCGCTGCACTAAGGTAACGTTTCGCTGCACTAAGGTAACGTTTCGCTGCACTAAGGTAACGTATCGCTGCACTAAGGTAACGTTTCGCTGCACTAAGGTAACGTTTCGCTGCACTAAGGTAACATATCGCTGCACTAAGGTAACATTTCGCTGCACTAAGGTAACGTTTCGCTGCACTAAGGTAACGTTTCGCTGCACTAAGGTAACATATCGCTGCACTAAGGTAACGTTTCGCTGCACTAAGGTAACGTTTCGCTGCACTAAGGTAACGTTTCGCTGCACTAAGGTAACGTTTCGCTGCACTAAGGTAACGTTTCGCTGCACTAAGGTAACGTTTCGCTGCACTAAGGTAACGTTTCGCTGCACTAAGGTAACGTTTCGCTGCACTAACTTCCCGTTTCGCTTCACTAAGGTAACGTTTCGCTGCACTAAGGTAACGTTTCGCTGCACTAAGGTAACGTTTCGCTGCACTAAGGTAACGTTTCGCTGCACTAAGGTAACGTTTCGCTGCACTAACGTCCCGTTTCGCTTCACTAAGGTAACGTATCGCTGCACTAAGGTAACGTTTCGCTGCACTAAGGTAACGTATCGCTGCACTAAGGTAACGTTTCGCTGCACTAAGGTAACGTTTCGCTGCACTAAGGTAACGTTTCGCTGCACTAAGGTAACGTTTCGCTGCACTAAGGTAACGTTTCGAACATCCCCTATCCCCAGTTGCCCCTGTCCTGACCCCCCAGCCCCAGAGTCCACCACCCCCTATCCCCAATCCCCAAAACCCACCTCCACCTGCCCCTCCTCCTCCCAATCCCTACCTCACCCATCCCCTGGTAACATCAGGCCGAATAACAGTAGACCTGGCCCACCTCCTGGCCGAAATAAATTATAACCTTAACACGGGAAAGGTCAGGAGGAACACCACCAAGGCCAGGATACTGACGGCCCAGGAGATGTCCGACGTCATCGAGGAGGCGGAGGATCGTGGTGCAAGGCGGGAGGCCCAAGCTCTGGCCAGAAGAGAGCAGCAGCGGGCCGAACACACTAGCCCGGCAGCCACTTCCTCTACCCTGCCTGGCGGCTCCCGCCCCAGCCGCAGAAGAATAGTGCCCCTCGGGGCTGCTCCAGCCACCAGCTCCGGCCTTTCCACCGCCGGTCCCTCAGCCCCCTCAGCCCCCTCTTGTGCCTCCCACGGTCCCCGGCTGCCTGCCACCACACCATCACCAGCGAGCCTGCCTGCTGAGGGACATCACCACCTTCCCCCATCTCCTGGTCAGCAAGTCTCTGGTAAAGCATACCTATTTTAGATTTGAATTAATGTAAATATCAAAATGTATTTTCTATTGTGATGCATAGACATTATTAGGAGTATGTATTTTAATGTTGTAATAATAAAATATGATTATTCTTTTAGAGCCTTCAACATCAAGATTTGGCCTCCGAGGGTCCCAAGCTCCTTCCTCTCCCTCCCACTGTAAATGCTTTATATAATCTGTAAAACAGAAAGCAACATCTTAACATGTTGGTGACATTAGCCATGATGCAGAGTAAGCAAAACATGTAAGGCTTTGTCTCTTATTTATACAGCCTCTCAAGACCGGACCAGACCCTCGTCATCCAGCTCCTCGTCCTCGCCTGCTGGACCCACGACATCCACCGGTAGTTTTCTTAATGTTAACAGTCTTTGCATGCCAGCCCATGAGATCAGACAATTTTCTTACATCTATGTATTTTTTTTTCTGTGAGTAGGTCACACCACCGAAGAGATGGAGCAGACGGTTTGGTGGTGTGGCCGGTGCAGGGAACCTGACCCTCCGGAGGGTTCGGAGGGATTGGTGTCGTGGGTCCAGTGTGACAGCTGCCACACATGGTTTCACACCGTGTGTGTGGGCTGGGACGAGGAGCTGGATGACGATGATTATTTTAAATGTAATGTTTGTCCAGACATTTAATTTATTTATTTTAATTTTTTTTTACATGTTTTATCTTATTTTTGTCTTTTGTGTTTTTTTTAAAATAAATTAGTTTCATCCTCTTTTCAAGGCTTTGCTCCTTCTGCTGGTATGGTGTACTGTGTTTTGCTTATAGGCGAGATAAATGTGCTATTTTACCATTTTATTTTATTCATTTACTGTTCATTATACTCTAATCTTACATTTTTTAGTGTTTTATTTGGTCATTGTTGAAAACGCAAACCTCCATGTAAATAGATGACTCATGTAACATTAAATCACTCTATTTCCCCATTCACAATATCTCTTACTAAAAAGGCAGGAAAAGGGTATTCAATATAGGCTCTATATACCTACACAAATATACTATGAACTGTGCTTATCTTTGACCTGTTAAAATCTATTATTGCTTGGTATTTTTTCCTCATTCGCCCACCATATAGAAATGACTAGAGCAAATGATTATTTGCTCTAGTCATTTGTCTTTTGATTAAAAACAATGCACCATTTCAATCATGAATACTTTGTGTTTGTAGTTCTACTATAACTCTTACTCTGCACTTTGTGTAATGATAGTAATTGTTCTATACACTTATTTGTGCATAATTGCTAAATTTCATGCATCAGTTGGTATTTTGCAAGTGACTGAAATGAGAATAGAGTTTAACAAAACAACCAGCAGGTGGTGGTATACACTCAAAATGTAAATGAAGGAGCTTATAGTGCATGATTTGGAGGTGTTGAAGCGTGATATCTTATTGTGAAGGAACGGAAATACGGTACCGGATGTGTTGACAGCATTGATGTTACATTGGGAGACACAAGAACAGCGTAATACCCCGGAAAAGCCAGCAGCGCCCAGTGTTTACAGGTAGAAAATATGGCTGTCCGGCTTAGGCCAACGGTGGCGCACGGCTAATTCACCGGCGTTAGCATCGTTTTGCCGACTCTGGAAGAGACAAAGCTAAAGTAAATGATTAATACGATATGCAGATAGAAAGGTAAGGAGGTAGACTTTAGTTTTACACCATTAAATTAACTGAAAACATCACACGATCATTTATATTAGTAGTTAAAGTGGGATTTTAGTAGAATGTTAGCAGAAAACTGTCTGGTTTAGGACACAATTCCGTTAACGTTTCGCTGCACTAACGTCCCGTTTCGCTGCACTAAGGTAACGTTTCGCTGCACTAAGGTAACGTTTCGCTGCACTAAGGTAACGTTTCGCTGCACTAACGTCCCGTTTCGCCGCACTAACGTCCCGTTTCGCTGCACTAAGGTAACGTTTCGCAGCACTAAGGTAACGTTTCGCTTCACTAACGTCCCGTTTCGCTTCACTAACGTCCCGTTTCGCTTCACTAACGTCCCGTTTCGCCGCACTAACGTCCCGTTTCGCTTCACTAACGTCCCGTTTCGCCGCACTAACGTCCCGTTACAGACATTCAGCACGAGATGCAAAGTTTAACTCTGTCGTTCATGGCAACAACAGTTTAAGGTTCGTAGAAGATAACACAATGCTAACAAGCTACAACAACCAGGCTCATCTATACACAGCAGCGGCCCAGTATAACACAAGCGAACACGAGCTAACACAGGCTAACACAGGCTAACACGAGCTAACACGAGCTAACACGAGCTAACACAGGCTAACACAAGCTAACACAAGCTAACACGAGCTAACACAGGCTAACACAGGCTAACACGAGCTAACACAGGCTAACACAGGCTAACACGAGCTAACACGAGCTAACAAGAGCTAACACAGGCTAACACAAGCTAACACAAGCTAACACAGGCTAGCAGTGAGGAGCCGCTACATGTCCACAGTGAGACTGCTTCCTTAAACCCAGACTAACTATCAGTAACCCGGACAGACCAACAACACGGAGAGGAACACAGAGAGGAACACTTACTGCACCTTCAGTTTCTCTTCAGCTGACACAGGGAGGAGGAAGCAGGCCGGCTCACCGCGTCATCACCGCGTCATCACCGCGTCATATCTTTGGGCACAACGCATGCGCAGTAAAGTCTCGTCTGTACCCTATTCTCTTAATACATCCATGTGTTATACCCTTAATAATACCCTATTCTCTTAATACATCCATGTGTTATACCCTTAATAATACCCTATTCTCTTAATACATCCATGTGTTATACCCTTAATAATACCCTATTCTCTTAATACATCCGGTTATACCCTTAATAATACCCTATTCTCTTAATACATCCGGTTATACCCTTAATAATACCCTATTCTGTTAATACATCCATGTGTTATACCCTTAATAATACCCTATTCTCTTAATACATCCATGTGTTATACCCTTAATAATACCCCATTCTCTTATACATCCATGGTTATACCCTTAAAAATACCCTATTCTCTTAATACATCCATGTGTTATACCCTTAATAATACCCTATTCTCTTAATACATCCATGTGTTATACCCTTAATAGTACCCTATTCTCTTAATACATCCATGTGTTATACCCTTAATAATACCCTATTCTCTTAATACATCCATGGGTTATACCCCATAGCCCAAGTCTGATAGGGAACACTGCGTTGTACTATACTGTATAGTATACTGTACTATAGCCTGCTGTGATCTATACATTATATAGTTTTGATCTGCATGTTTTCCAGCCCTTTGTGACTTTTCCTGTTTGTGTATACCATCATTACTTTTTCCTAAGACTTTGGACAGGTTCTATTAAGTCACACTGTTTTTTTATTTTTATTTTATTTATTTATTTATTCATTCTTTTATCAATTATTTTTGGTGTGAGCATTATAATTTATATTAGCACATTATTTGTCTTTTCACACTTTATAAATATATTTGATATGTCCATTGTCATTTTATTGTTTCAAGTGAAGAAACCCAGTCACAGGAGACGCGGAAGCAGCAGCAGCGAGGCAGACCGGCAGATCTGACAAGAGGACAAAAAAACACTGGTAAGTCGAAAAATTCACAAGAGAACACTAGAGGAAGCTACGACTGAAATATACTCAGGTGAAGGTACGTATGCACTACCGAGATGAGACGGAATTATCTGGCGCCGTAGTGGATTGGAGACCAGGCTTTTATGGTGCCGTTGATGAGGTTTGAGTGGAACCCGGTGTGCCTCGTTTGCTGCTGCAGGCGGAGCCAGCCACGGCCCCCTGTCACACACATGCCCTGCCAAGAGAAAAATAAGGAGGGGAAGGAAACAGAGAGAGCAGGCAAAATACAAAACATCCACCACCGAAAAACAAAACAAGAAAATCCTAACAGTTACCCCCCCCCCCCCCTCAAGGGCCGCCTCCTGGCGTCCTACCCGGCTTGTCCGGGTACCGAACACAAAAGTCTCTAAGGAGATCAGGGTCCAATATAAGACAGCGAGAAATCCAGGAGCGCTCTTCCGGCCCATATCCCTCCCAATCCATCAAGTACTGGAATCCCCGACCTCGCCTACGTACATCCAACAACTGTCGGACGGTGAATGCAGGGTGATTGTCAATGATCCGGGGGGGGTGGAGGGGGTTTGGCTGGAGGGCACAGAGGGCTGGTGGAAACTGGCTTCAGCAGTGAAACATGCAACTCTGGGTGAACATTCAGAGAGGAGGGCAGCTTGAGTCTCATAACACTGGGGTTAATAATGCGTTGAATTTCAAAAGGGCCAATATACCTTGGTGCCAGTTTCTGGGACTCAACTTGGAGACGGAGGTCACGAGAGGAGAGCCAGACCCTCTGGCCGGGCTGGTAATTAGGGGCTGGAGTGCGGTGGCGGTCCGCCAATCTCTGATTCCTGGTAGCGGTGCGGGAGAGAGCTGCCCTAGTCTCGCGCAAGACTCGACGGGGAGGCCGAAGATGCCCCTGCACTGAGGGGACCGCCGCGTCTGTCTCCTGGGTAGGGAAGAGTGGGGGTTGGAAACCATTTGAAGCCATGAATGGAGACATACCAGTGGCGGAAGAAACCAGAGAGTTGTGGGCGTACTCAACCCAGGGGAGGTGGGTGGACCAGGAGGCCGGATGACGAGAGGTAACACAACGAAGAGCCGCCTCCAGATCTTGATTGGCCCGCTCCGTCTGGCCGTTGGTTTGTGGATAGGTACCCAGATGACAGGCTGGCCGACGCCCCCATTGCTCGGCAAAAAGCTCTCCAGACCTGGGAGGTGAATTGTGGACCTTTGTCCGACACAATGTCCTGAGGAATACCGTGTAATCTAAAAACATGTAGTATGAGCAGGTTTGCAGTCTCTAGAGCAGAAGGTAGTTTAAGCAGGGGAATGAAGTGTACAGCCTTGGAAAAGCGATCAACAATGGTTGTTCTGTTTGTGATATTCATGGACAGGATCTCAAGGCAAGGGGGGAGGAGAGTGTCCGGTTTGGAGACCTCAGAATTGCATCTCTGCTCTTTGCAGATGATGTGGTTCTGTTGGCTTCATCAGACCGTGACCTTCAGCACGCAGTAGGGCGGTTTGCAGCCGAGTGTGAAGCGGTCAGGATGAGAGTCAGTTTCTCCAAGTCTGTGGCCATGGTTCTCTGCTGGAAACCGGCGGATGGGGTTAGTTAATACCCCAAGCGAAGGAGTTAAATTATCTCAGGGTCTTATTCACAAGTGAGGGTAACATGGAGCATGAGATGGACAGTCAGATTGGTGCAGTGTCAGCAGTGATGCAGGTGTTGTATCGAACTGTTGTGATGAACAAGGAGCTGGGCCGGAAAGGCAAATGAGCTTTGGGTAGTGACCGAAAGAACAAGACCGTGGATATACAGAACTCCCTCATCCAGGTCTACACTCCCTCCTTCCTACTTGAACTCCCTCATCCAGGTCTACACTCCCTCCCTCCTACCTGTACTCCCTCATCCAGGTCTACACTCCCTCCTTCCTACTTGACCTCCCTCATCCAGGTCTACACTCCCTCCTTCCTACCTGTACTCCCTCATCCAGGTCTACACTCCCTCCCTCCTACCTGACCTCCCTCATCCAGGTCTACACTCCCTCCCTCCTACCTGTACTCCCTCATCCAGGTCTACACTCCCTCCTTCCTACTTGACCTCCCTCATCCAGGTCTACACTCCCTCCTACCTGACCTCCCTCATCCAGGTCTACACTCCCTCCTTCCTACTTGACCTCCCTCATCCAGGTCTACACTCCCTCCTTCCTACTTGAACTCCCTCATCCAGGTCTACACTCCCTCCCTCCTACCTGACCTCCCTCATCCAGGTCTAAACTCCCTCCTACCTGTACTCCCTCATCCAGGTCTACACTCCCTCCCGCCCACTATCTGCCAATAAAAGGCACCTGGTACTTCCATCACAACAGGGCTCTAAGTCGCTAGCTAGACTCTTGTCCTCTGTAGTCCCCCAGTGGTGGAATGAGTTACTGAAGTCCATTCGATCCCCAGAGTCCCTTTCCACCTTTAAGACAAAGCTAAAAACTCAGCTCTTTCATGAACACTTCCGCACCTGATGACATTGATGCTATTGATGATGTTGATAATGTTGATGACATTGTTGATGTTGTTAATGATGATGACAAAAACAAAAGATCTGCTTCTATCCACCCTGTGCGTTGCCTCTGTGCACTGCCTGTCAGCACCTGTGTCCTATCGGACTTGAAGCTGCTGTTGGCTCTTACTCACGTTGTTCCCTCCTATCTAGATCCTTACTTGTGTTGTACGAACCCTCAGATGTACGTCGCTTTGGACAAAAGTGAAATTGTAGAAATGTAGAAGTGACAGAGCCCTCTAGCAGCAGTAGTAAGCCTGAGTCTTTTCTGTCGGTAGCAAAAAAAGCCAGGTGACAATATTATATTATATACAAAACATCAGACTTTAAAACAGGAAATCGCAGTCAATTTTGGTTTCTTTTAACCATGACCATCATAGTTCCTGAACCTTAACCAAGTGGTTATTATTGTAACCATGACAATGAAGGTCCCCTAAACTTAACAACGTTGTCACTGCAATCCAAACAATGTTTCTACTTTTTGTGCCTAAACCTAACCAAACTTTAACCATAGCATTGTCACATCATAAAACTGATTTAGTTTCAGCTATGATTGTAACAGTTTAGAAGGCAGACAAATTATGTTGTCCTGCTGGGGCATCAGATTAGAAAACACTTCTGTGGTTTGTTCTAGAGGGCATGGACAAACTAGGTGTTTAGTTATAGACTGGTGTGACAGGTGGGTTCTTCTGCTGAATGTGAATAGGAGTAAGAAGATATTTTTTTTATTTTCTCTAGGGAACAGTACAACATAGGGATTACAGTATTCCACAACCAGCCATTAGTATAGTGGTGGAACAGTTTAAGTACTTCTGTACAGTTTGACAATAACACAGATGAAATAGTTACAATGCATCAGCATGGACTTCCTGGGTAATATTAACTTATTTAGGGTGAGTCATGTTTAGCATTCTACAACTGCTTCATAGAGAGTATTATTACTCTTTCACAATATGTTGGTACCAATTAATAACTATCCAATAATTAGAGTTTACACAATGTTGTGGGTATATGTTCCCAGATCATGGGTCTCCCTCTAAGGTCTCTGGTTACCAAACAGAAGCAACGCGCCCTTCAGATGGCCAGTACAATTCTCCAGCACAACATCTTGTTTCAGGCCTTCAAGTAGCTCCCCTCTGATCAACGTGCTGCCCCAGGTACAGAACAGGAGTCAGTACTTCATGAATATAAATATACTTTATATAATATACATAAACAACCCCTCTAGTATTTTAATTATTTCTTATATTAATTTATTCTATGTTTTTTACAGAAAAATGTATTCTATAGTGTCAGTAGGAATATATCAGGGAGCTTGCAGTTTATCCACTTCTGGTGTGAAGAGCCAGGCTTCGGCGCGCGCGATGATTAACATTCCCTTCCGTTCCCTTTGTGAACCCACCGTAAAAGAGAACAAATAAAAGCTTTTATCGCTGAGACAAACAATTCACCGCCATAGCAGCTCCAAGACTCACAGTCACATAAACAAATGACAGAAAAGAACAAACTAATTGTGAAAAATAATTGTGTTAGTGTAATTCAGGATGCAAAATGGGCCAGTAGTTTTGTTTCAGCTGTAACCCAGAATCCACAACACACACATTTTCTGTTGCTGAGCTTGGCTCTGAAGACATGAAATAAAATTTACAGATTGTACAGAAGTGCAGCACATAGAAGCCACATCACACAGTGTTGCATCATTTGAAGTGATGCAACAAAATCACCCAACAGCCCCCAAAAAAGTGACCACAAGTCATGGTTCCACTGTGGGTAAAACAAAGAAATGTTGAGCAGAGCGATAACAAACTGTAAAGTGTCTATGAGAGCGAGGCTGTGGTTTGTCTGCTAGTGTAATATTGTACTAAACAAGTGATAACAAGCTGTTACAATAATGACTTCACTTCATGTTCCTTGTGAGTACAGATTTGAGCTGAAATTCATCTCAGCCTGTGCATATATCAGCAAATGATCTCTACTTCAATGTTCGCCTCATGCTGCTGCTGTATCTTGTCTTCACCTTCTGTCTTCTTCCTCTCATGTGCCTCCCTGTCCTCTTCCTCTTTCTTCTTCCTCTCCTCTTCCTCTTCTTCCTTTGCACCTCCCTCTATTTCTCCTTCCCTCTCCTCCTCCATCGTTGTCCTCCTGTCTTGCAGGGCGCAGGGAAGACAGTTTGCCAGGAAGAGGACAGCAGAGAGACAGAGCAGAGAGAGGACAGCGCCCACACCTACCTCCAGCTCTCGAGCTCCCTGCCCTTCCTCCTCCTCTTCCCTCCTCTCTCCTTCTTTCTCCTGGCTCGGGGAGAAATACACAGCGCCCTCCTCCTGGCTTGGCATCAGCACAGCTCTTTCCAGATTGTTCCGACTGACCATCCCTCCGTTCCCCACCTCGTTCCAGTTTCTATCAGTTCTCTTCCCACTGATTTTGTCATAGTATTCACTGCTTATATTCTCACTTTCGTCCTCGTCGAAGTTCGATGCATAGATGTCGCTATCTGACTCAACCAGCGTGTCTGAAATGTCAAGCTCAAACTTCTCGCCCTCCTCATCCTTATCCCCTACTGGCTGCAGGAAGCCCAGGTCTAGGTTGACTCTTATCCAACCAGATCCTCTCGCCAGCCTCCTGGCCCCGCCTCCTCCTCCGGTGTCCGTCCAATCCCTGTTGCCTTCACTGATAGAGTTGGAGGTGATTGGCTGGACAGCGCAGGTTGAAACCAGAAGTTCTGCACGCAGTAAAGGCCCACCTCCATCACCCTGGGCAAAGATGCGTTGACTGGGGCTGGGCGTCACCACAACCACAGTCTCAGCCAATGAGGAGAGACGCAGGAAAAAGGGAAGGTCGCTGAAGGAGGAGAGGAGGGAGGCGGTGTCGTCACTGAACTGGAGCCAGACGCTGACGGAAGCCTCCTGGAGAGACATGACAGGATATGAATGGAAAGATTATTAGATCTCACAAGTGATTGTCTTCTTAACTTCTTTAAATAAATAAATAACAGTTAGCCAGGTGTTTTCAACTATCAACCAACTGCAAATTCTTCAATAGTGGCCTTCATTTAGAGAACCAGGGCTTTATTAATAATATTCCTTGTTTTTATGAGCATATTTGATCATATTCTCTGATCTATTCTGGTCTTAATTTTGCTGTTAATACAAACCCAACGCTAACTGCATTAATCTGTTGTCTTGATAAATAATATTGTATTATGTCCATTTCAACAAAACTATTAACATGTCATAATCAACACTGACATTTTTTGTTCAGTGTTAAGGTCAATGAAACTCAACACTTCCTGCACAGATGTTTCACATTCAAAGTCTTCCACTGACTATAAAGGCACGATCCATCCCTCTCCTTGTAGTTGTTTAATGCGAAACATTTGCAGTAAAATATTGAGTATTGACAGTAGCTTAAAGGCTTCAGTGAGCTTGAAATTTTGTCTTACCTCATCTTAAGGCAACTAGTGAAAGGTTTGCTGTCCCTGCATGGCGCATACTTTCACACTCTTGGTGTGAAGAATGAAAGAATGAAAGAACCAGTTTGACAGAGAGCTTGGTACACCTGGTTAAGTGTGTGTAGTAAGCATGCTTGTCAGATTGTTGATTTCAGAAAGTTACATAAATAGGCAGTACTATTCAATTCAGTTTATCTTTTATCTCAAGAATCTTTAAAAAAAAATGCAGACTTACAGTGGAGAATCCTCCATGGGATCATAGCAGTGAACACCTTTGTGTCGGTCATTAATACATCTGTGGAGGACAGATGTCCATTCTGTGACCAAAGAGAGACTGTCTTTCACTGTTTTTATGAGTGTCACCGTCTCTCTGCACTGTTTCTGTTTTTACAAACTGTTTTTACCACATGTGGAGAGGTTCTTAACGAGCAGGTTTTTATTTGTGGTTTTAAATACACTCGCCAGCACAAGCACAAATGGCAGGTTTTAAACTTTGTTTTTAGGACAGGCCAAGATGGCAGTGTATGTAAGCCGGAGGAGGAAGGTGGAGGAGGGATTGAATGTGGATGTTGTGCCTTTGTGTAAAAATATGGTCAGGTTAGACAGGATATACATCTCTCACAGCCTAAGACCAAAACTCAGTGACAGCTCCATCATTCCAGTAGGTTTCACAGATCATCATCTCATCACAGCCACTTTAACCCCTTTTCACAAAGGAAAAACAAGTTCTTATTGGCATTTTAATAATGAGCTTCTTCAGGACAGTGATTTTTGTCAACAGTTTAGGTTTTTTTGGGAGAACTGGAGAAGCAAAAAAGGTAACTTCTCTTCCTTAAGTCAGTGGTGGGAAGTTGGTAAAGCTCAGATAAGGTTTTTTTGCCAGCAGTGCACAGCTTACTCCACAGCTAGGGTCAAAGCACCCATTCAGAAACTAGAAGGAGAAATTAGGAACTGTGAGATTCACATAGATGTTCATGAGAATCAAGATATGCTGGGGCAAAAGAAATGAGAACAGTGATTTGTTGCAGGAGAGAGTGAAGGGGGCGCTTGTAAGATCCCGGTTTATTGGACTTCAGGACATGGACGCTCCAACTGCTTTCTTTTTTAATCTTGAATAAGAATGAGGCGAGACAGAAGCTCATGGCATGCCTGCGTCTTCCTGATTGAAGGATGACAACTGATCCGGCTGAAATGAGAGCGCATGCAGTGGATTTTTATTCTACTCTGTTTGGCGCTGAGGAGTGTGACCAGCACTGTGTTGACAAGCTTTTAAAGGGACTTCCTCAGCTTAATGACGGCGAGAGGGAGGACATGGACAGAGAACTGAGCCTGGATGAGCTGACCACTGCAGTGCAGCAGCTGGCTAAAGGACGAGCTCCAGGAATAGATGGTTTGTCCATTGATTTCTATCAGCACTTCTGGAGCACTCTTGGTCCAGATCTCCATCAGGTTCTGATGGACTGCTTTAAAAGAGGGGAGCTGCCAGCTTCATGTCGGGGTGCTGTCGTCTCCCTGTTGCCAAAGAAAGGAGATCTGGCCTTGTTAAAGAACTGGAGGCCTGTAGCACTTTTGTGCACAGATTATAAGATACTGTCCAGAGTCCTGTCTAATAGACTAAGACAATACATCGGCTTACTGGTACACATGGATCAGAGCTACTGCGTTCCAGGGCAGAAAATTATGGACAATCTTTTCCTTGTGAGAGATGTTATTGGCATTTTTAAATTGTTTAATTTAAATGTGGGTATCCTGTAACTAGATCAAGATTTTTTTTTTGATAGGATTGATCCCAGTTATCTGTCTTCTGTTTTTCAGGCTTTTGGTGTTGGTGAGGTTTTTACAGCATGGGTGAGCTTGTTGTACAACGGGGCAAACTGTATGGTGAAGGTGGGGGGTGGGCTAAGTAAGTCTATACAAGTCCAAAGGGGAATAAGGCAGGGTTGTCCCCTCTCTGGTCAGCTCTACAGTTTGGCCATAGAACTGTTACTATGTGAACTAAGGAGTAAACGTAAAGGTTTTCATCTTCCCACTAGTTCTGATAGCATGCCGCTAATGGTGTCTGCTTATGCAGACGATGTAAATATTTTCGTGACCAATCAAGCTGACGTGTGCACCTAAGAAGATTGCTTTGGTTTATATCAGAGAGCCTCATCTGCTAAGGTCAACTGAGCCAAATGTGAGGCCTTCCACTGTGGCACTGGGAACAATAATAGTATGCCCACGCTTCCATCACGGTTGCAATGGAAAGGTGATGGGTTGAAAGTTTTAGGATTTTATTTGGGAAACCAGGTTTTTGAACAACAGAACTGGGAGGGTCTAGTTGTGAAGGTGTGTGCAAGGTTGTCTAAATGGCAATGGCTGCTGCCTCGGCTGTCATATAGGGGACGAGTTTTGGTTGTGAATGACTTAGTTGCTTCGACGCTGTGGCATAATTTTAAAGTATTATCCCCACCAAGGAGCCTGGTTGTTGATATCCAAAAACTGCTTGTGGATTTTTTTCTGGACGGGACAGCATTGGATCCGAGCAGCAGCACTGTATCTGCCAGTGGAAGAAGGAGGGCAAGGTCTGGTGGATATCCAGTCAATAATAATGTCCTTCAGACCGCAAACTGCCCAGAGGCTCCTTTACCAATGTGGTCTGAGGTGGCAAGATACTGCGGAGCAGCTTCTTCGGAGAATGAGTCATCTGGGGTATAGCAAACAGCTGTTCTTGGTCAGACTAGAGGAGGTGGATCTCACCGGTCTGTCGACTTTTTACAGCTCAGTTCTGGAGGGTTGGCAGGGTTTGGAATACAACAGAGATGCTGGTGCGTCACCTGGCATACGGCTTCTAGAGGAACCTTTGCTGCACAACAGTTTCATAGAATCACAGTTACTGTCATCTATCAGTCTGCGTCTTGCCCTGCTCAAAGCTGGATGTGTTAAAGTTGGACATTTGTTGCAGAATGCCATGGGATCTCTGGATGCATTGGCACAGAAGATGATCATCAGGTCATCCAGGATTCTGGACTGGTGAAGGAGGTCCATGCATCCTTGCCAGGAGCCAAGAGAGTCTATGCTGAAAACCGTAACTGTTTTGGACAGTGGGATGATGAATGTCAATACAGTTTTCCTTCTCCAACCGTTGGTCCTACTGTGGGAGAGTGGCAGGAGGAGGAGGATAAGCTGCTAACGTTTGTGACTCCAGAGATTGGGAAATTTGAGGATCTGGAGAAGAAAGCAGCCTATCAGCTCTGCGTGAAAGTGTGTCATCTAAAGTCCTTGGTGGGGGTGAAAGCGTCGAAGTGGACTTTGGTTTTTGGCCAAAATAAGTCCCCGAAAGGCAGTTGGGGGTCCTTGTATAAGCTGCCTGCTGAAAAGCGGTCAGCTGACCTCCAATGGATGATAATACACGGAGCAATAGCTACAAACAGACACATAGCACACCTGGATCACAGCCATGGGATGGGCTGTATGTTCTGTTCACAGGTGGAATCATTGGCACATTTGTTCACTGGGTGTCCAAGGTTAGCTGGTCTGCTGAGGGTTTTAGAGTCATGATGTACGGGTCTGGGGGAACATTTTTCTCTAGACTTATTTATATATGGTCTTAAATACCTGGCGAGGAAAAGGCACGTGTGTGCTCTTTTGAATTTCATGTTTGCAGTGGCTAAGCTCGCTATCTGGATATCTCGTAAAAATAAGGTTGGAGGTGTTGGATGTACAGATGGTGTTCAGGTCATGAAGGGGCTGGTAGTGGCTTGTCTGAAGGTTGAACATGCGTACTATCAGACAATGAATAACCTGGATACTTTCAGAGCCATCTGAAATGATAATGGAGATAGGTCTGGCTATGTGAGATTAGGTTAACACCAAAGTCATTAGGATTCATCCTGAGTGATGGAATTAGTGTTGTGGAAATGTACAGTGCATTATGCTTAATTTACCATGTGAGCCATAATATTTTTTGCTATTACTTGAATAGCTGCTGTATTTGTATTTGAGTGCCTTCACAATGAACAGTTTGTGTTCACACATCATAAACTGCCTTTCTCTCACCTGGTGATGGTTGTACAGGATGTTGTAGGCCGTTACTGTTGTTGTGACAATGGACGGGTGGGTGGGGCTAGCGGTGACTGACATGCCGAGGCCACTGACCACCTGCACAGACAGGTCCCCGGGGGTAACGGGGTCAGAGGTCACAGTGATGTCACATCTGCCCAGCACACCATCCCACTGCTCAGAGACGACCTGAGAGAAAGAGACAGATGATTGTAATAATGATGATGATGATGATGATGATGATGATGCTCAGGAAGTGAAGATGTCCAACTTAATTGATGCACAACTATCACCAACATAGAGGGATGTCTGTCCTGGTTGTAAACCAATCAGGTTGTTCTGGGTGCCAAGGGAAGCCACTCGAGGGTCCTCTACTCTCAGCCAGTTACGGACCAGCTCTGTAACATCCACGAACCAATCAGATGAGCCCAGAAGGTGTGTGGTTCTGCTATGAGAATCCTGAGCTGTGAACTGAGTCAGAACCTGGACTGAGGAGCGCTGATACACTGGTACACACCTGAAGAGACAGGACACACAATCCATCAGAGAATATATCAAAAGTTATGCATAGTAAACTTGGATCTCTGTGGAGTTTTTGTTCTCTAGTAGCACTATCGAGCCATTTTTCTATGAGTGGGTCCCCACTTTGGTACTTGTGCTCGCATACAACGGTGGACTTGGCATGCGCACATAAATGTGGGTGACAAGATACACTTTCCTGCTAATGCTTTCACACTTTTCGACTGCTCTACATGTGACAGCAGTGCTTGAAGTGGAAAAAAAATAAGAGCCGGTACTCCCCTTATTCACATGTTGGTGTATCAGCTGGTATCATCAATCTCTGTTGATTTATTCCTATTTATTCATTATTTCTTTAAGCATGTTAAACTGTGTCAGTCATAATCAGCTGTGATTTTATTGTTATATTATTATACTTGGACTATGCATCTTCTATAGTAGGTCTATGATACTCTATGATATTCACACTGGTACATTGTAGGGTTATAGTGTTTTCCTGTGTTATTTGTAGTATCACTCTATAATATATTATGGGATGTCTATAGGCTAGAATAACCAGCAGCCAATCAGACAGGCAGGTATACCTGCAGAGCTGAGGTGTGTGATCTCTTCATTCAGGTTTTCGGATCAGAGTCCAGTCAGGATGCTCCTACATATTATACACAGACACATTCTGCATATCTACAGTCAATAAGGGACACCAGGAGATATGAGATATTGGGTTTGGCACTCCTCCACAAGAAAATGTGAAGGTTTTTGACTTAAAACTAGTTGTTCATCATTTTAGACCATTATTAATACTAGTTCAATTTTTACTTTTAATTATTTATCACAGCCTTCATCTGAATATTCAATTCTTCTGGAAATGTTTGTCCTGTAAAATCATATTCTATAAATCAGAAGAGCAGATTCAGAAGTCATTTAAATAATGTTTCATTAATTATATATGTTCACAAATAAAAAAAGGTTATGACGAACAGTTATTATAAATAATATAATAATTTACAAAAAGAACGTGAACATTGTATTGATAACTACAGCACCCTCTCTACTACATAGAGAGAGTGATATTGATAAACTGTCAGCATCGATTTTGACCAGTGAAAATAGGTTGGAGGTGCGCGAAACTTCCCACAAATAGAGCCAGGGCGAGCTGTTTTTCAAACAACCGATGTGTCACTGAACCTGTTCGCTGAAGGACGGAGCAGGTTAGGACATCTTCATTGGTACTACATACCAGAGAGTACCGGCCAACTTCGAGCACTGGGTGACAGTAATACACCAAGATATGCAGCAATGCGCTAACAAAGACAAGGAAGGAGAAGACTGCTAGCTAGTAAACATGGGTGGAAACAATGCTGAATTTAAAACGCTCTTTTTTATAATTGGCTTTAAAAATGGTTTATGAGGAAGGACATGCTTTCAACACATTTGTTAGAACTCAAGAATACACACAATGGGCCTCATGCAAGAACATTTTCGTATTCTTGTCTGAACTTTCTATTACTTTTCTTTTATCGATGGCTCGTATGAGTGTACCACTTCAGATTCAGCAAACGCTCCTAAGTTCAGATAACTGTGTGAATGCCCAACACGTTGTCATCCCAACACAGTATCATCCCAACACGGCGTCATCCCATCACGTCGTCATCCCATCACGTCGTCATCCCAACACGTTGTCATCCCAACACGGCGTCATCCCAACACGGTGTCATCCCAACACGGTGTCATCCCAACACGGCGTCATCCCAACACGTTGTCATCCCAACACGGTGTCATCCCTACACGGCGTCATCCCAACACGGTGTCATCCCAACACGGCGTCATCCCAACACGTTGTCATCCCAACACGGTGTCATCCCAACACGGCGTCATCCCAACACGGCGTCATCCCAACACGTTGTCATCCCAACACGGTGTCATCCCTACACGGTGTCATCCCAACACGGTGTCATCCCAACACGTTGTCATCCCAACACGGTGTCATCCCAACACGGTGTCATCCCTACACGGTGTCATCCCAACACGGCGTCATCCCAACACGTTGTCATCCCAACACGGCGTCATCCCATCACGTCGTCATCCCAACACGGCGTCATCCCAACACGTCGTCATCCCAACACGGTGTCATCCCAACACGGTGTCATCCCAACACGGTGTCATCCCAACACGTTGTCATCCCAACACGGCGTCATCCCAACACATTGTCATCCCAACACGTCGTCATCCCAACACGGTGTGGTTCCAACACGGCTGATGGGCTAAGGCATAAGTAAGCCATGACGCGCCTGGTTACACTTTCAGTTGACCTTATTATATACCGAGACAAATTAACCTTCAATTAGTGCATAATATAAGTCGTTTTGCAGTTTGAGATGTTCATATTGATATTGTAGTTATACAATAGCATCAATGGCCAATGTAAATTAATGATGATATTGTTAGGCTATATGAATACATTTAGAATTATAATTCAAATTGCAGAGTCAAACAGGATAACATCAACATAATTATGATAATTGTGATTATATAGGATTTTCAAAATCAAAATGGCTTCCAAGTAATGAAAAATACCAATATTCCATAGGTGAAAAACTTAGGTTTGGATAACAGCAGGCTAATTGCACGACTCCTTCGACAGGTCTGGACCACTCGTAAATTGTGTTCGTAGCTAAGAGAAAATTCTAAACACGAGAAAATTGGTGAATGTGAAGTTCTTCTAAATCACTCGAACAAGCCACTTCAGAACAAATCTGTTGGTACGAGTGGTTCTTGCATGAGGCCCATTGGTAAGGTGGTTTTGGTAAGTAGTACTGAATGTAAACATAACTTTTGTTTGCTTACAAGAAAACTCCACATGGCACCTTTAAGTGCCCTTTCAAACTGATACTGTCACTAAGAAATCTTAATCTTGGTCAAATATGAGTATGTCTGTAGACCTACATTATCTTGTTTATTTACGTAACCAGTGTAGAGATCCAGTGGAGAGGAGTCCACCAGTGTAGAGATGGGTAATACCAATTTTATATGAAAGTGATACTTAAATGCAGATCGTTTCTTAAATGTTTTTTTTTCAAAAATAATGGTCATTTTTTTTAAAGTAAAAAAAAAAAAGATCATTTCACTCAAAGACAAATCACATGACACATAACGGCCATTAATAACATTTTTTTTTTTTTTTTTAAAGCAAATATGAGTTAAATTAACTAAAAGTGTTTGTGCCACTAAGTGTAAAAGAAAATAGTCAGTAAATAGTCAATAGTCAGACAGAAATACTAATTAAATAATAAACCTCCTTATATTTATTGTTTTAAAATGTTTGAAGAGGTTGCTCATGTTGCTGTGTGACACTTAATTGTCACAAATAGTGCATCTTGCTATACTTTTATCTACAAGTGTTAAGTAGCACCACATGACGCCATGTTCCTTTCTGTTGTTCTCTCACATGTTTGATGTGGAAGTGTGGGACTGTGCGCTGCTGTTCGACAGGTTCTGATGTCACATGGTTTCCAAAGTCATGTGACATGTGCCAGCTAAATATGTCAGGGCTGTTTTAGCACAAACATACAAAAGTAGTGAAAACATTTGGAAGTGATGCAGCAACCCATGTTTGTATATTATGCCTATCCCTACTATGATGATAACAAGAGGATTCATTCAACACTCACCACAGGACCACAAAGACATTTTGGTAAGACATCACAAATTCCAGCTTTAGCTTGAACTGTATTCTACAAGTCTCTGCATCATGGCGGTTCGTTCATATCCAGTTGTGATCTTTCATTTAGACCGTCTTTGGTGAAAAGTTACAAAGTCAAGTGATTGTTCTGTGGCATATTTTTTTCTCTTTTTTTGGCAAAAGAGTGCTTGACATTGACTGGTAGGCTTTCACAGTCTGTCCATTTAATTACTTAGAGGAAACACTGGGGCTAAAGAGAACTTTCAGAAACACATAGACAAAAGCCTAGAAAGAGGCTAAAAGAACACATTGGTCTCCTCTACCCTTTCTTTGTGAAGTGGTTCCAGCCATCGATGGCATTGAGTACGGGGTCTGCCAAGGACACTCGCAGGGGCACTGAAGGCGCCCACACCTCCACACACACAGAGCCACGGAGCGCGCCCAGTAGAAACTCCACGACCACACAGGTGTTACCCAGCCCGGATTCACTGCCGTCCACGAAGAGGGTTGAGCAGTCGCTGGACACCTGTGGTTATGATGGACACACACAGAAGACTCCAATGACACTGGCGATTAAAGGACATTAGTACAAGATGGAGTTACTTTTCTTGTGTTCTAATTGAATGTTAAAATATAACAATATTGCTTATTTAAAGCTGCAGTAATCAATATGTTTCCATCATCTATTGGTTAGATAACCAGGCTTGGGCAGTAATGCAATACATGGAGTGATGTTATGTAATTAGGCTACAACAAAAAGGTGACTGTATTCTAAAGAAAGGTCTGGCTCCACACATTATCATTCTGGTATAGGGGAAAAAAACACTCTGGCCTGTTTGTATTTCTTTAAACAAATCACAATTGTCACGGGCGGCGCTAAGCCCAGGATGCAGTGACGCAGATAGCAGAATTGGAGGAGAGTGCCGCGTGAAATACGTGGCCATTGGCAGGCTTATATCCACAGTCTACATCCAGTGACATCAGACAATGTTTTGGCTAAAACTGTCCCAGAAAAAAGATCATGTTATTCTTCTGAACCTGGCATACCTGTGTTTTGGGTAATATCAGGCCGATCTTAGAGAGAATGTGTGTGTTTGACTGTGTGGCACCTTGACAGTGTTCTCGTTGGTAGAGTGGCACATGACCGCAGAGGTGACATCTGACACCTTCCCATCACGGTTTATGGCCAGCACAATGACGGGAAGTGACACCGGCTGGTTGGTCAGTATGGCTGTGTTGATGATCGTGTTACTCTGAGGATAGAGGATCAGAAAAGAACATGTTTAACAGATCATGTTTAAAGAGATCAGATTGGATGGATATTTAAAAATTTGAAAGACTATAAAAATGACTATCACTGGATTGAGTTTCAATGAATGAATGAAGTACCTCTGTGATGGGAGCGATGCTAAAGATGTGTCGATCAGCAAATGACAAGATGCTCACTGCTGCCCCATGTGGCGATAGGGGGTTAATACGCCCGGAGTACTCCACCCACCAGTTAGCAGACACCGTCATGGCAACACCAAAGCTCTGCCTCAGGCCGTCGACTGACAGACACACCACCTGCTGGAGTAAAGAGGGACTGCAGGGCGACAGAGATCACAGCCTAAGCAGCAAGTCAACACCATGTGTATTAAAGTATTGACCTTAATACATCATTATGTAATTTCTATCATTTCTAAACCAAAACTGTTAAAGTCATGCTGAAGAAAAGCCAATACTCACATTATAAGTGGTTATATCTGAGAACTAACTCTGTCAAGTCCAGTGAGCAGTGATCATTTGAACATTGAGAGCAGCAGTAAGGTATGAGCATATTATTTTAGGCCGATGCTATTAGCACCCTGGTGTCAGTAGTCAACAATACTATTAACACCCTGGTGTATATAGCGTGGCAAAGACAAGCACCCAGGTGTCCGTAACAAACAATGTACACATTAGATAATGTATGTGTATACAGTATGTACTGTATGTATATTTTTCCTAAACCTAACCAAGTAGTTTTGTTGCCTAAACCTAACCAAACTGCAACTAAATACCTTGGCCTCCTGGGTGAAAGTCCTCCCGACACCTGTCGGTCGAGCTCATTGATCATGTGAGAGCCTTTCGTTGCACCTACCAAGATTTGATCAATCATAACAAGTAGAGCTACCACGAAAAGGCCCCGGAAGCCACTCCCTAGAAATGAATGTCAAGTCCTTTGAATGGAGTGTTGTAAATATTTGGTTTACAGTGGTAGCAAGCCAGCACCCTAGCAGGCTAATCATGAAAATGTCATATGCACGTAACCTGGCTAACTTACCTTAGCTGAAGTCATGAACAATTCTCCGTTCATAACCAGCTAATGTTAGCTGATATATAACTATGCTTTATTTTAGGCTGCCGACAACACTTAGATCTGTTGAACAGTTTGTTTACATAGGAAATCATGTCCAGTTAATAACAGGCTGGCTATTTGGTAATAACACTTAATGTTAATCAGTAGTACAAGACGGAATAACGTAGTCCACAGTTTACCAATGTAATCTATATTTTTATTCTTTATTTTGATCCCCAATTAAGTTACATAAAACAGGCCACAATAGATGTGTATGGATCAGTCAATGTATTTGGTTGGTTGCGGAGTATGTTAATTTAGCACCTGTGTATAGGAATTGTTTCAGAATGTTTTAAAGTTGGACAGAATGTGATGCTATCCACCTCTGCGATCACTGACTTCTCGTGCAATTCCAGCTTTGGAGCAGTTCTTTGGGCACCCCCTGTTCCTGTGGATGCCCAGGAACATGGAAATGCTTCTCTGGTGTGAACAGCCAGGCTTCTACTTGCACGACAATTAACATATCATCTGCAAGTAAACGTCATACTGATTAATAATATAGTGAACTATTATTTTATGCTATCTGCAATTTTAGAGAAGGCTTCTTTGATAGCCAGCGTAGGTAAATGGCCAGAGGACACTACAAACATATTCAGTAGTTCAGTGAGAGCAACATCAACCTTACGATTCATGGTGTTGCACTCAGTTGTAATAGTTGTACAAAGAATGAAAAAAGAGAGCTGAGAGAAGTTCAAACCCCGGTTACTTTCTCATCACCACCACCACACAGCAGACCAACCACAGAGTGAAGTGGACGTGATGTCAGATTGTGCGTTTCTAAACTGATAGAGGAGATATCCGCACACTTTGATCTATGCAGTGTTTCACTTTATCTGAGCTTTCAGTCTAACAGACCTTCATCAGAGCATGCAATGATTGTGGGTTTCTGAAAGTTGCAGAACCTGATGGTTGCAGGCCTCCATAATTTAAGTTCAAGTTGAAATGAACGCTTCAAAACACTTGTTGAAAGCTTTCTCGGCCTTATGGTTCACCTCAACTGCTGTGCTAAACACCAAGTGCTTCAACAAATAAGTCCGTAAGTGTTGGAAACTGGTCTTTGTTAAAGCCTTTGGCTGTCGGAGTGCTAAAAATAATTTTGCTGGCTATTGGTGTGTAAGAGCTAACACTACGGCTGAAGGTGTTGTTCTCAGTTATCACGAGTTTAGCTAAAGGAACTCGATCCATTTGCCTGTCTGCATTTTGACTGTAATGGTTCATGGACACACTGAACTGAGGTGGAATCAACCTACTTGTGTGTGTGCTTGATTGTGCTGTGTTTGTGGCAGAGGATGGACATCACGTCGTGTTGGGAGCCTTGGCTTCTCTCCAGAGTCACTGCCCACAGGTCAGAGGTCAGAGTTCTCTGGGCCACCATTGACACCAAGCCCTTCTTTACCTTCAGCCTGAAGATACACACAGATTTTCAATGTAAAACTACAAGAATGTGTTGGCAGTTAGTGATCCAGATTGTAATACAAGACAGCATTTTAAGAAGGTGAAAGTAGGGTTGTACTGATATAATTTTGTGTTTACCTTATGACAACAAACTCAGCACTAAAGTTTGCTCTCAGATTCACAGAGACTCTGATTGGCTGTCCTATCAGGACCGGGCCCATGTGATAGCGAATCATGACATGGGGGTCCAAGCTAAGCTCCTCCTCTTCCTGACCGTTCAAACAGGTTTTTTCTTCTTTGGTCCTGCTCTGCTCCCTCTCTTCCTTCTCCTCCTCCTTCAGTGTTACCGCTTTGATATGGACAAGCTGCCTCTGGGACTGAGCTGCTATGTCCTCCACACATCTGGATGGATGGTCAATTGGTGTGAAGAGATCGACAGATGTTGGAGAATGACAGACAGAAATGAATTCTTGGGCAGCAATGAAAAAACTTGAAACTCAAGGAGTCTTTCTACATGTTCCTATCCATTGACTTACCCTGGTGGTGTCAGCTTTAGGTCAGCCACTGTGTCGGAGGAGGAGTAGTAAAGCTGTATTTGGTTTCTCCTGGGAACCCGCTGGTGTCTGAAGGCCCATGGAACATCCCCCTGGGTGTCTCCATCAACACCTAGATGGTATCTGAAAGAAGACATAAACGTATCTGTCATACAGGCAACTGATAAAAAGATCATCATCATCTACAACTCATAGAGGAAAACAAGGATCCATGAAAACTGCTTCAAACATCTGTCCATGCATACTTTTCCTGCAACCGAACCTCTTCCTCCTGCCTAAACATAATGTGCTTCAACAACATTTTCATATCCTTATATCAAACCTCTCTTTTTTCTGTGAGGTTTGCCCATACGAGTGTTCCATGATGGATTCAGCAAACTCTCTTAACGGCACAAACGTGTTGTAAATTGCTTGTTTCAGACTGATGAACCTGCACATTAGTAAGTGCACGTTTGTAAGATTTGATCATTAGCATAATTGACTCCCCTACATATCTATATAAGGCTGCTTTTTCTGCTTCATTTGTGGGAAAATGTCATTCACAAGATGTTATCCAAGAATGAAAAGAAGAATTTCACACTGCAGAGCTTCAAATCAGCAGATGGAAACATAACACATTCAACAGTGTCAGTAGTCTGTTATAGCTGTGTCATTGCAGACCCATACCATGACAGAAATAAAAAAAGAATGATTTGACATTAAGTTAGATGCCTTGCTAAAGCAAAGCAGTCATTGACTTAAATAGGAGGCAGTCAATGGGATGTGACAGTCAAGGATGAATGTCATGAAGTAATGTTACAAGAATGTGTAAGAATTAAAGAAAGTTTAGAGAGTGAGTTTAAGATGTTTGCAGATGGAATGATGGAGCTCTGCGTGGAGTATTCTTGCATGGTTTGTGTGAATTATTGAAGGATGAACTTTTTACAGTATACGTTATGAAACCAACTCTCTCGACTCTCATTTCCTTGTCCATTGAAATAGACAACCGCCTGTGGGAGAGACACCAGGACAGAAATTTCAAGCCCAAATCTGCTGAATTCTTGTGTCTCACCCTCAACTCTTGTGAGAACAGCCTATAGACGAATCTGGTGACCGCTTTGTGTGTTCCGCCACCTAGCGTTGCTGCCATTACTGCGGTGGCAAGTCATAGTGATTGCACTGTCTGCTAACAGCATTAACTGGTGACTTTAGGCCAAAAGTGTCCGTGGTTGTTCGTAGTAACTTACAAACACAAGCTACTCTTTGTCTAAACAAAGCAATGTGAGGACATTACTCAAGGAGCGGGATGCAGCTTTCCGGTCAGGTGACAAACAGGCCTAGAGTGAAGCATGGGGAAACTCAAGAGAGGCATCAGGGATGCAAAGCACAAACACAAACAGCTCATTGAGGATCAATTTAACAAAACAACAACAACAACAACCCCCGCAGCATGTGGACGGTATCAAGGCAGCGACTGACTACAAAACCACCAATCTGATGCCCAGTGATGACGCCACACTGCCTGATGTCCTGAACCAGTTCTTTGCCCACTTTGACATTCAGAGAGGGGGTTCTGCGTCTCCTCGATCCATTAACCCACCTGCTGGAGAGGCTTCACTGGTTCTACAGCACTACCAGGTGAGGACCACCCTGAGGAAGGTTAATGCAAGCAAGAAGGCAGACCCAGACGGTG
Organism: Sebastolobus alascanus; assembly: GCA_916701645.2. Classification (NCBI taxonomy): domain Eukaryota; kingdom Metazoa; phylum Chordata; class Actinopteri; order Perciformes; family Sebastidae; genus Sebastolobus; species Sebastolobus alascanus. Next base: position 57,406 of record CAKAOJ020000064.1, read on the forward strand.
TGCCCGGCCGGGTACTGAAAGCATGTGCCGATCAGCTGACAGAGGTGTTGACTAAAATATTCAACCTCTCATTACAACAAGCTGCTGTTCCAGCATGCCTTAAATACTCCACTATTATCCCTGTGCACAAACAAATCATATGTGAGAAGTGTCTGAATGACTATCGCCCAGTGGCACACCCATAGCCATGACGTGCTTTGAGAAACTCGTGCTTTCACACACCAGAACCATCATCCCACCTGATCTGGATCTGCACCAGAAACAAAGGAGATGGTCATTGACTTTAGGAGAACAAAGGAGAAAGTCCAGCCCCCCCTCCACATACATGGAGAAGCAATGGAAAGTGTGGGGAACCTAAAGTTCCTTGGAGTCGATATGTTAAAACAGCTGACATGGACCTCCAACACCTCATACCTGGTTAAAAAGGCCCAACAAAGCCTCTTCTCCTCAGGAAGCTCTATCAGAGAACTTACAAAAAAACCTTGATCATTCCGCCTGCTTTTTTTGTTTTGTCGTCAACTTCTTTCACATTTTTCAACGTACAAACTTCATTCAAACATCAAAACGTTCAGCTCAATTAGAATATTCCGGCTACTACTTTTGTCATTCAAAACTTTAATATTTTCGGGAATATGAAACATATTCCATCAAAAATTCTCCTTTCAAATGAATGAAAGACATGTACATGTTCAGAATTGAAACATTTACATGCATTTTTAACCCTTCACTACTCATTACATCATAGAAGGGTTGTACAGAGAACCCTTCTATGATGTAATGGTTTCACCCAGAACTCTCTCTGGAAAATCTATCCAGAAGTAGTGATGGGTCATTCACGAACAATCTGTTCTAAAGAACAAATCTTTTGGGTGAACGAACTGAACTGAATCAATTCCTTGTCACGGTTTTTGAGGATACAGGCATGGATCCGAATGCAGATAAGGATGAGGAGATGGCAGCAGGCAGAGTTCAATGACTTAATAACAAAAAACTTACAGAGTACAAAAGGCAGCTGCTCCGGCAGGAAGGTTACCGGAAAGGGAGGAACAAACTAGAATCCTTCAACACTGGGAAATAACTTTACTCAAGGGAGAAAAAACTTCTCACAACAGAGGGCGACGACGGACTGACCCAGAGACAGGGGGAAGACTAAATACACTGAGGAGGTGAGGATAATTAATTGCAGGTGAAACCAATTGGAGCAGGTTAGACAATCACAAAGGTGGGAAAATACGCAGGCAGGAAGTAAAACTAGACATGACACAAACAGGGAGTATATCAAATTAAAACAGGAAACACTAAACGAATGAAACAAGGAATATCACAGAAAACCTCAAAACCTAGATACCAAAATGTTCAAAAATGCTACAAAATCAGAGGCCACTAAAAAGATAAACATAAGATAGTCTAAAGTCTTAACAAAAAGTCCAAGAATCCTGGGAACAGAGCCAGTCCGGGACATTCCTGAAATGATTTGTTCATTTCTCAGTTCAGTTGAGCTCTCAATGTGCGAGCGAACGGGCAGTCAGGGACTAAATGAGTGAATGATTCAAATCATTTGACGATGTGCATATAACACGACAGTTTTGATAAAAGTGTGAATACTTCTGTTTTTGAGCCAGCCATCTAGCATTGTCCACAATGATAATTCATAATTCCCCCCTTCAAATCTCTATCTCTACTATCTGAATACAAACAATAAAAATAAAACAGTTCTTGCTTGTTGTTTAGGCTACCTGAAAGGTATGATTTTTTGAGTGGCAGTGCATTTAGTAAACACCAGATTGCGAGCAACTCCTCCTCTTTCATTCAGTTTACAGCCGGTGTTCCGCTTTAACAAGTGACCGTGTGAACTAGTATCTCTCATCCGAATGCGTCGTAGTTGCTCGTAGTGACGGCAGCTTTTGAAAACACAAACAGAAAGCCTTGAATTCTACTTTACTAATTTTAAATAAATACTAATCTTTGTTTAATATCAATGCCAACCACAAGTTAGACTACTACAAGCACACAGATGCATTTGGCTGAAAGTCACCAGGTAACACGGTCACTCATTAAACCGAAACACCGGTGCATTGCACAGAGGAAAGCCTACTTTCAGCAAGCTGCTTTTAATGTAGGTTAAGATTAAACAAAATCAAGGTGAAGCAAAGCAGTTTGTTTAAAAGTTTGTCACAAAGAGACGTTGTGAGGAGCAGGAGAAAGAGAATACAGCTCAAGTTCAGCCATCATTCTCAACCAAGACCTACTCCTGCTCCAGTTTCTCCTCAACAAGTGCCAAGTAATAACAACACGTATGTGGCCTCCCTTCATCCTGCCATTACCCAGCAAGCTGCACTGTTGAAAGACTCCTTTCAACTGTCGGATAAAACCTGGCATCAGGGCATCATACAGACTGAACTCTTAGTCCCTGCTCTCCTTTGAAAGAGACTATAATGAAATGATTTCAGTGTTCAACACCGAGTCCCGCCGTCTGCCGCTGTAATCAGCAAAAGAAAGCTAATTTACAATTTTGGACTGTAGTGGCCTATTTTAGTTAACATATGTGATTCAGAATGTATTAAATAGGGTAACCATGTAAACATGTTCTAGAATCCCAAAATGCAAGTATGACCTTGAAAATGAGCATAATATGTCTTCTTTAAGACTTCACCTGAGGGAAGGAGAAGTGGTATGCTGGCGGTTGACAAAGTTGCCGTGATGATTTCCCCTCCGTTGCCGTTCTCGCCTCTGCACCCGGTGACGAGGGTTGATGTTACTGTACAACTTTTCCAAATCCTGATGTGATTGGTTGATATGTTGATCCTCAAACCAGTCACTGGGCAGTGTCAGAGTTACCACGCACAGTCCTAGAGGAGGCTGGGAACCAGGACGGACATATGGATGGACAGATACATGTTAGAAAAGGGAAATGGTGTAATGAATAAGTGAAAAGGTCGGAGAGAAAGCATTAATCTGGTGCTCACCTGTGTGATACAGGAGGCCTTGTGCTCCTCAGTCTCCTTGAAGGCATGCAGAGTGATGCAGGTCCCTCGGGTGCTGGTGTCGCCCCGCTTGTGGAACAGCGTCCTCACCCTGAACCTCTTCTGCCTTCCCTCGTCCTTCTCTCTCTCCACATACTCTGAGAGGAGGGAGGCGGACAGAAGGGGGGAGAGAGGGAGGACGTGCTCTGATATGAGCTGTGGAAACAGAAAGACATAAGTAGCTTGTTAGCCGGAGCAGTTTATGCAGAATTAGTGTACATTGGCATCTTCAGTCAACTCACCAGATCTCTGTCCTCTCCTTTTTCTCTTACCTGTGTAACTGAGTAAGGCCCAAATGAAGCCTGGAGACCTGGTCTGGGTTCCTGGTCGGCCGGGGGCAACATGAACAGACTCTGGGAGAAGGAGAAGGGGCTGGAGTTGGAGAAAAGAGGGCCGAGCTCCGCCTGAGACAGAGGGAGGAACTGCCAAGATGGAGGGACAACTGACATGTGGACCGGGAGGGAGAGAGGGGGAGGAGACTGGAGGAGGGATGGAGGGACTGCCGGAATAAAAAGGAAAGGATAGGGAGGAAGTGAGAACCAAAAGTGTTAGAAAGTCAAGAAGACACTAAGGTATCTGAAAACGCCCCTCTACTCAGAGGGTCTTCTGCTTCTTTTTCCTTCACTGTCTGTGCAGTTTGTTTTCACATTCATCTGTTGAAGGGAGAAAGTTTCTCTTTAAATCTCAGTTTTAACACCTGCAGGGTGTATGACATCACAACTAGTCTGGAGCCAATCATGGTCCAGTATTCAACTGACACAGTAGGATGTGGAAACTTGAAGCGTGCACGTCACACACATTGAGAGTGTAGGAGACATCTTGTGTCCAGCAGTTTAAACTTTAGAAATGAACAATACAGTATTTATATATTCATATATTCTGTTTAAATGAGAAGAAGAGAGAAGGAGAAGATGTGCTTTTAAGAATTGTTAACCTGGTTGAACTTTTTTTGATTGAAAACAATATCCGACAGTAATTAATATATGAAGCAACATTTTTTAAAATGTCTTAAAACAACAACGAATCAAAACAGTCCTGTCTGGATGTGGGAGTGACTGAGACAGGAGAAACAGTCCAGGGACATCTGGTGGACAAGTAGAGAATGGAGGGAGGGACAGAGAGGCAGGATGTGAAATCTGGATGGGATCTTTTAAGAAAAAAGGTGAAATAAGGAAAATGATGTGACAGAATTCAAGGCTGAAAAGAACGGGACAAAAATAACAAGAAGAAGGAACAAACAACACTAAAGGTGGAATGAGCTAGAAAGATTTCCATCAACAGAAACATGAGAAGTTGACCTCTGCAAAAGTCCACTCTACTGTGACTCTCTAAAGTACTACAGACAAACAAAAAGACTCCAAGACTCACCTTCTATGAAAATCCAAAAGAGCAGCAGAATGCTAACTCCTCTTCTGCCCCGGCTGACAGCTGCCATCACCGAACACCTGATGCAACACAGTACCAAGAGACCTCCACAAGTCAATATCAGAGTATTCTGCATCAAATATTCTCATCCAGCAGCAACATTCAGTATCAGTGCAGGAAATCTGGATTATTCAACCATATTCCCCTAACTTTGGTGGACTTTAGGACGTAGGGTTACGTTGCCATGACAACAATCCTTAATGTTAAACAGGTGCTTCTATTTGTTGTATCTTAACCATAGTAATACAGTTCGCCATGTGCAAATAATGAAGAAATATCCAATCAACAGTGGCATCAGTGAAACAGTCTCCCCTCCAGGTCCCTTTGCTGGCTTCTTCTGGATCTTTCAACCGAATCACAGGTCTTCTTCAGCAGATCTGCTGTCAGGATGGGAAGTCTTAAAAGTCCTGGGAATAATGAAAGTTTGAACATCTACAGTTGAAACAAACAGTTGAACAAATTTCAATTGCTGAAGACCATGTGATATGGTCAAAAGCTCCAGAACGAGCAAGTAAATGGTCAGTGAGTGAAGATTGTTTATCAACTCATGTTTCCCATGTCAAAGATGAACTGAATAATTTGCAGAAATGTTCAATATGAATGTCTTGCATATATATATATATATATATATGGAAACTGAGAGTTGACACTGGAGATCCAGTAAAAGGTGAAAAGTCAGATAAGGGACATTTGTTCAGAAGTATTTGTAGAAAGTTTCTGTAACACACTGTCAGTCTATAACTTATATAATACTTCTAACACTAGCCAATAGGGAGACTGGATAAATATATTGGCTATAAGCGATTGGCTGGAGTACATCGCTGATTATTTTTGTTGGGAGATGTTTGTCATTTTATGCAGTATGTTAACAATACAATGATAGATGATGACCATATACTACAGTTAGCTCGCTAACAGCTATGGTTGGATCTAGTCAGGATGTCCTGGATGCTGACGCCTGACATGTGGACCAAACAAAACATTTTTTTAACATGTGGGTACAAACAACAACATCTCTGATCATTTTCACACGGAGGCCATTTTCTTTTTGAAAAACAAGAGCTCGTTGGTCTATTGATCGATTGGCCCTACATATAGCAGATCCAAGGTGTTTTTCTCTCTATGTCAGAGCTAAAAACAAAGGTTTTATAAATTCTGGCCCCAGAAAGGCTCAGGTCAGCTCTGCTGATAATAAACCCATTATTGTTACACAACACCTGAAGAGCAACCAATCACAGCCTCCACATGCAACACCACAGACACAGGGACACGAAACAATATAAGTGTCTCCTGTGAACACACACACACACACACACGCACACACACACACACACACTCATGCACCTCAGCTGGGTGGAATGAGGTTACTTTATGTTCTGCACCAGATCAAGAGCACACAGCAGAACATACAGCTAAATATATCAGACATGTTCCCAGAGACATCGATCACTGTGAGCAGGTCAGATGATACTAAACTGTTCTACACAACACACACTCCCTTACACACACACACACACACACACACGCGCACACGCACACACGCACACGCACACTCACACACGCACACGCACACACGCACACGCACACGCACACGCACACACACACGCACACGCACACACACAAACACACACCTTTTACTCACCTGTCTGTTTCAGCAGTTACATCTTTTCCTCGAGGTCGTTCTGAAGCAGGTCCTGAACCAGAACCTCCGTCCTGCTCAGAGCTGCATCACAAAAGTGAACTAACTGTAAAATATAAAATTACTTCGAATAAACAGTCATATGTTTTTTTTGTGTCTGTCTCGCTCTTCTTTGCTGGTCTACTGTTGCTATAAACCACCCCCCCCCCCTCTCTCTCTCTCTCTCTCTCTCTCTCTCTCTGCCCTCCCTCCCTGTGCCAGATTCACACAATACAGATTTATTCGTTTTAAAACGGTAAATAATCCTCTCTCTCTCTGTCTGTGCTACGTCCTTTTCCCCTCCCCTTCTGGACGTATCAGATTTTTTTCATCATTTTTTTTCTAATAGCTTTTGCTTCTTGCCATCTCCTTTTCTCACCAGTTTTTTTTTAGGACAAATAGCTTTGTAAAGGAGAAAATGAATATTCAAATAGAGAGGAGACTAGACCTTGAACTTCTGACCAATCCAAATCACTCCATCAGGACAACCACCACCAATCACTTGATGATCAGATGAGGCTCCAGCCCAACTTCTACCAGATTCTATCAGCAGGTATACAGTAGTACTCTGTTTTACTTTTATATCCAATGCCAAAAACTAAAAGACAAATAATAAATAATCAAATACAGGTCTTTCTTCCTGAGGACATACTGTTGTCCCAGGATAATGACCTAAAAAGACAATCATAGACCATGAGGTAGGCTGTATATTTGACTGTGGGACGTGTAAGTGGTAGTATCCTCTTTCTTCTATGTCTCATGTCCACCTCAATTTTTCTTCGATCCTCCCTCTAGCCCATCTCACAGTGACATATCTCATAAAAATAAGGGAACACTTAATCATCCCAGTATAACACCACATATAACACAAAAGGGAATGGTTCTGCATGTGGTGGCCACAGACAGCTGCTCTCTCCTCATCCTTCCTGACTGGTTCTTCTCTAGTTCTGTGTTCTGCTAGTGTCCTCGTCACTACTTGTAGCATGAGGCGGTACCTGCAGCCAAGTCAGGTTGCACAGGGAGTCCAGCTCCTCCAGGACGGCACATCCATACGTGCGGTCGCAAGAAGGTTTGCTGTGTCTCCCAGCACAGTCTCAAGAGCACGGAGTAACCCAGCAGCAGTACCGGTACTGCTCCTTTGTGTGAGGAGGAACAGGAGGAGCACTGCCAGAGCCCTACAAAGTGACCTCCAGCAGGCTACTGGTGTGCGTGTTTCTGACCAAACTGTCAGAAACAGACTCCATGAAGGCCCGACGTCCTCTAGTGGAACCTCTGCTCACAGCTCAGCACCGTGCAGCTCCATCGGCATTCACCAGAGAACACCAGAGTTGGCAGGTCCGCCATTGGCGCCCTGTTCTCTTCACAGATGAGAGCAGGTTCACAGGTTTATATATCGGTGCATCCGACGTCACCAAGTACCGCCACAGACTGTCCAGGAGCTCACTGATGCCCTGATCCAGGTCTGGGAGGAGATCCCCAGGATCCACCGAGTCTTCAGGATCATGCCCAGACGTTGTTGGGACGCATACAGGCAGGCGGCGGCCGTGCACACTACTGAGTCACATTATGTTGGATCAGCCTGTGATTTTAATTTATTACTTTGATTTTGGGTGTGATTTTGAATCCAGCTCTCAGTGGGTTGATGGTTTTGGTTTCCATTGACCGTTGTTACGTCATTTTGTTCTCAGCAAATTATACAATGTACATCAGTAAAGATTTTACACTTGAATAATTCGTTCATCAAGATCTGATGTGTGATTTAAGTGTTCCCTTAATTTTTTTGAGCAGTGTATATAGAGTATATATACATGTGTGTGTGTTTGTGTGTGTGTGTGTGTGTGTGTGTGTGTGTGTGTGTGTGTGTGTGTGTGTGTGTGTGTGTGTGTGTGTGTGTGTGTGTGTGTGTGTGTGTGTGTGTGTGTGTGTGTGTGTGTATGTGTGTGTGTGTGTGTGTGTGTGTGTGGTGAGAGTGGTAATAGAGCAGCAGAAGGGGCTTAGAGGACAATGGATCCGATACAGAGAAGAGCTTAACAGACGAGAGAGAGAAAAAAAACAGCATCAAAATGTCATTAAACAGACTTCCACCTATTTACACTGCAATCCATACTTAATATACTATATATATATATACTATACTTAATACAAGCCTCACTCATCCAGCATTGGTCTATCTTTGTATTACATTACCTTAGATTGCATTAAACCTGCAGTAGTCAGTATATTTTTGGCATCATTGGGCTAAAATCCCATAATAACCTTTCAGCATATTGTAATTCAAGTGTTCTGAGAGAAACTAAACTTCTGCTCCTCCTCATGTCTCTGTTTACAGGCTTTAAAATATCTAGGCCGTGACGGGAGACTTTGACCAATCACAGGTCATTTCAGAGAGAGAGAGCGTTCCTATTGGCTGTGCTCCGGTCATGTGACCGGAACGTGGTATTCCTTCAACTTGATCTCAACATGGCAGCCGCGTCACAAACTTTCTCATTTTACAGCTAAACAGTAACTACAAGATGATTCTGAGAACATCTGAGGAGAGAAATAGTCATTACAGTAACAGAATATTGATTCATATCTGATCAGCGCTGCCTAGTTTGACCGTTTGATCGGAGTCGGAGAGTGATTGACAGCTGCTCATAGACGGCAGACTCCAGATCAGCTCTGACTGGTTGTTTTCCTCCAGTCTGTGAGCACCGGAGGACACAGAGGGACATGATTTTTTTGCAGATTACCTGTTTCATGTGCTACTGTCAGGATATAGCGACCGTTTTATAAAAATAACTTTTTTAAATCATATTTGCGCCAATATCGCATACTGCAGCTTTAACATTAATGGGAAATTAGTGTTGCAATAACAGTTGAACATTTTCAATAGCAAACATGGTTACTGCAACAATAACCATGATCTTTAAGGGCATTACTGTCATGCTGAAGACAAAGTGATTAACTGTCAATTAGAAATGAAACCTCAGTGCAGGAAGTTCTCACTCCTCAATGTTACTATCCTGCACTGCTTTCAGGCTCCAGTGAGGCACAAAACTCCAGACATCCTCTCCTCACCTCCTCTCCTCTCCTCTCCTCTCCTCTCCTCTCCTCTCCTCTCCTCTCCTCTCCTCTCCTCTCCTCTCTCACCTCCTCTCCCCTTAAACCAAGTAAGAGTAGAAGAGCTATGAGTAAGGAAAGGTCTGCTAGCCGTTAGGATAATCTGTGCAGGGTTAAATGCTATAGGCTGCTGCATTCATGTTGTGTTGAAATAATCAGAAAAATTCATTCCCGACTGGGAAAATTAACATGAATGCCTCTTCAAGTCAGAACGGCATCTCAGACACAGATTTTATTGTTCAAGTATTTGCCAGAAATTCTTTCATTATCCAGACCTAACGTAGGGCTAAAGCATTCAGTTCCAAGGTTCCTTTACCATACGTATCTATAGGCTACTGCTAAGACTGCTAAATTAAGCCCAATTTAGGTTATCATTTCATTTGCTCAGTGACCTGCTTCATAAAACACTATCTATTAAACTGGTCATCCCCAAGATCCACCCTTATTATTTGTACCTGCAACTAGCAGCCACGTCGGTTGGCTGTTTTCTCAAAGCAAAGGCTGGACAGATACAGTACAGGAAACACGTCCTCACTCCCAACTCATCAACTACGGCAGCTAGGTCAGTGGCGGTACGCTTCAAACTATGAACCCATAGGTTCCCCTCTAGTGTCAGGGACAGTGTGTCAGTTTCTAATCATTACATGCATACACTGTCTTTTCAAAATAAACTTCTGTGTTCACAGGAAACTACTTGGTTGGGCTTTGGATTAAAATAAATATGTTTGTTATGTAGTTTAGTACGTTATGTAACGTTATGTAACTAAAATAAGTCAACATTCATCAACCCGCCATAACTACGAGCACATAGTGCGCCATAGTTTGAAGCGTAGGGCCATATTTGACGAGTTGGGAGTGAGAAGGGTATGGTACAGGACTGGTGATTTCTGAACCTGGTGTTGCATTGTTTCCATGTTTGTGTTTGGATTCACTGAGCCAGATGGCTCATAGCTTATCATGCATTTCATTAATGATGGTTTTGGTTTCTATCTGTTGTGTTGCTGTGCTGTTTTTGTGATCACCTGTCAATCAAATGTTGACCAGCACTCCACACCTTTTGATGACATGAGAATATGAAATAGATGATAATATTCATCATTCAAACATCCTTGTTTTTCAGCATTACTATGATGCTTTAGCACCACTGGATCCATGAAATTGCAGAAATATAATTTATCATTGTTTTAAAATGTCCATTAATCTCCAAATAATCTATATCCCAAACGGGCTCCGTCTTTGGTCTGTTTTTCCTTTATCTCTCCTCAATAACTTGACATGTCTTTATCAGTCTATATATGTCACACAATCTATTTCTCTCTCTCTCACTCTTCTCTTCTCCCCCTCTCCCTCCATTTCTGTCTCCCACATCAATCCCCTGCTGGATAATCTGCTGCTGTAATCTGCAGTCATCTGTCATTGTTTCTGGATGGGATATTTGCAATGAGGCCAGATTATCATCTCATACGTGACCTGACCAGCGGAGGACGAGGCAAAATACACCCACTCATACACAGATGGACACACGCACGCACACACACACACACACACACACACACACACACTCACACACACACACACACACTCACACACACTCACACACACACACACACACACACACACACACACACACACACACACACACACACACACACACACACACACACAGTGTTACAATAGAAATATGCCTGTTTCGGGGAGATTGCTGAAGCAGGCAGTGGCCGAGTGAAACCAGGCAGGTGAAACGAAAGTTACGGTATTGTAACCCTAGTTCTATAAGCACAGGCGGAGCCATCTACTGGACTCTAAGGGTAATACTCTCCTCCAATCATGACCATGCATTCGCCCACTGAGAACTGCACAAACATAGCCTGTCAATCAGGACGTACCTACCCGAGCTGCCAGCCATCCCACAGCCTCTTCAGCGAGCAGTGCTGGAGCAGCAGGCTCCCTTGGTAGAGAGCTCTACCTGTGCTTATAGAACTAGGGTTACAATATTGTAACCTCCGTTCTAACTCACACAGGCTCCGACCTCTACTCACACTGATCCAGACCGGCTAAGGATTAGACACCGCAGCCCACCTAGTTCTTTATAATCCAGGACACTGTAAGTATGAATGAAATCTTCTGTCTTCTTGGAAACCAGGAAGTAGTCTGTAGTAGTCTGTCTGCCATGATAGGCAACAACAGACTCTGTACAAGTCCTGTATCTCTGCTGATAGGTAATCCATTTCCATTTGGGAGACTAGATTCACCCCCTCAACACCGATGAATGGACCGCTGTAGAACTGGAAATAAAAATAACCCAGTCTCAGTGTCCTGTCCATCCATTCAGTTAACTCACAGTTGCAACGCCAATCCTCAGAAAACTGTGTTAAAGGACTAACGATCAGCTGTGGAGCGGCAACTAAAACGCTGTGATATCCTGTCTCAGCCTACACCACTGCCAGTCCTTCCGTAACGGAAAAGGGCCGGAGATGAGGTCCTTGAACGCATCACCACTTGGCCAGATTGAAAACATTGTGGTGACAACCTCGTAACCCTCGTCTCCTGTGTAGAAGAGATCAATGAGGGAGAAATAGACAGCTATGTTCTCCCCCCTCCTCCAGGGTTGAGGTGGAGTGTCAGACATCCCGCCGTTAACGCGGCAAAGGATTTGTGTGCGTCAATCTGTAATAACACTGTAATGACAACCAAAATGAGGAAATGAGGGCCGAGCCCGGTCTTTTCCCATAAATGGAGGAGGAACGCTGCAATACTGGAGAAAAAAAAACAGTCTCAACGTCCTGTCCATCCATTTTGTTAACATGCAGTTACGTCGCCACTGCCTGTAAAACTGTAGATGATGAGCGACCAGCTGTGGCGTAGCAGCTTGAAAGCTGTGATATCCTCTCTCAGCCCTCACAGCTTTCAAACCCTCCATCAACGGGAGGCTGGCCCATGGGGTCCAACATGGAAAAGGGCTGAGTCGTCAATGAGGTCTTTGAACGCACCTGCAGCAGCAGACATCGTGTCCCAATGTTTCCTATCTCTTTCCTCTCCTGTGGAGGTAGATGAAAAAAAACTGCACTGATGTATTTCCTCCTGAGTAATAGGTCAGCAGTTAAATAAACTGAGCTGACTTTAAGGTCGCTGAACACCTCATAGCCAGCTCGTCTGTAACATCATTCAAAGCCGCTACACTGGGTGAGGTGTGCTTTATAACATAACATATGTGTTTTAAGTACATTAAGGAGAGCACAGAAGCAAGGAAACCAGCTTGCTACTTGGTGGCTCAGTGTCCATCAGCTTTTATGTTATGTTTTTGTGTAACCCTCCGCGGTTTTTAGGCATTTTTATATGTGGTTTTGGGTTGTTTTTAAACAATATTACTGCTTTTACTGCCTGATCACACTTTTCCCCTCACCCTCTTTGGATTACCATGATTCCTGATACCGGGTGTCAAGACACTACCAATTCATCCATCCGATGGAACTCCTCAAAGCCTAATTTCTGTAGCTGGTCCACTTGTTGGGCCTGTGTCTGTAAGGTCCAGGTTGGAGCCCCCGTGCTAGTGGCTGCTACCCTCCATAACTGGTCGCTAACTTGTGTTTATGCACTTTTATGCTATTGTGCTCGTGGCAGCAGGAGAGGGAGGCGCTCCTCACGTACACCTCCTAACCATGACATCCAGCTGGAAAATAGATACGACATCCTACACCGGCATGTCTTGGTCGAGGCAGATGGCCGCCCACCCAGAACCTGGTTCTGCCCGAGGTTTCTACCCGTTAAAGGGGAGTTTTTTCTTGCCACTGTCGCATAAGAATGCATGCTCATGGGGGATCTCTTGTTGGGTCTCTAAACTATAGAGTCTCGACCTGCTCTATATGAAAATAGTCTTGAGATAACTTCTGTTATGATTTGACGCTATATAAAAAGAAATTGAATTGAATGACATCCCTCCTTTGGCTGTGAAATTCAAGACTCCTCCTCCTCCTCCTCCTCTTCCTCCTCCTCCTCCTTCTCCTCCTCCTCCTCTTCCTCCTCCTCCTCCTCCTCCTCCATCTCTCCTGCTGTGACGCGGTTCCCCCACCGGCCATACGGCTAGCTGTTCCATAGTGAACTATAAACCAGCACCACGGCGGGCTTAGATCTAGCTTTGTGCTCTTGTAAACAGTTTTGTGCTTTAGTAAACTATTTAATCCTAAACACATTTGTTGTATAGATATGAATGGTGATGACATGGCAAAAAAGTCACACCCGTAAAGCATGATGAACAAGACAGGGTCCGTGTTTCAAGACTGGTCGGGAGCCCCGTCCCTCTCCGCAGGGAGAGAGGGCGAAGCGGTCCGGGCGAAGGATGCTGTAAAGTTCACGACCGGAGCCACGAACCACCTTCACCCCGGGCCTTGCCAAGCCGACAAGCCGGTCGCGGTGGGAGGAAATGCTCCCGGTGAGGTCCAGCCAGCGCCGCGGAGAGAGAGGTCCCACGATGGGATTCTCCCACACCAAGCGGCCGTGCCTGAAGCAGACTGCGCGGACCACACTCGTTATTTTTGGTTCATTGTGAAACTGTAAGCAGGCCGCCACAATCTCTAGCTAGGCTAACGTTACCCCTAACTAGCAAGCACATAAGCCTGGCAATGAATTACAACAAGACAGCAAAACGGTTGCAAGGGTAAAATATTTACTCACCAAATCAGTGTTCCAAGCACAAGAATCGCTGTAATGCCGATAATTAATGACCACTGCCTTTGAAGTGACTTCCAGCTGCATGTGGGCTTGCTCAGTTATGTCAGAAAGTAACCTAAACCGCCAAGTAAATGAGGACTAATCTGCGCATGTCTAAATGTTGAAAAAAAGCACTATATCCCTTAACTTATTTTTTCTAAATTAATCCAAATAAAGTACATTGAGTTGGTCAAACTTTTTGACCCCGAATTACAAGTAACTTATTTAAAATGAGTGTTATAAACAGGTTGATAAAAACTGAGTTAAGTGCACTAATTATTTTTTATTAAACCCAATGTGGGTATAAGATAGAGAGGGCATAGAGTTGGGAGGACAAATCCCTGGATGAATATTGGACCTAATATCCATTAACTTATCAACGAAGAAGGTAAGGAACTTGTTGCAATCCTCTATGGAATAACTTGGTAATAACATGGTAATAACATGGTAATGTTATGAGACAATGTTATTGATCGTGTTGAACAACAACCTAGGAATTCTTTTTGAAAAAATTAAGTCAGCAAAGAATGCAGTCCGGGCTTCCTTTACTGATGCATTAAAAGAATATCTGAGATCTTGAAGGCGATGCTCTTCTAGCCCAGTGGCTTTCCATCGTCTCTCTGTCCTGAGACACACAGCAGACAGGCAGCAGACAGCTTCTGTCATCCACAGAGAAGTGTTGCAGATAGCCCTCGTCCTTTTCTTTAACGGTGACACTTTGTCCAGCAAAGTGGAGCAATGCTCATTAAAAGACTGCATTAAAAACTTGACATTGTTAGTATTTGTGTTAAAGTCTCAGTAAAACTGTGCTGAGAGCTGATCAGCCGTATTAATAATAGAGTAATAATACGGGACCGGAATGTTCTTTTGAGACACAAGGCATCATCTTGTGCAGAGAGATCGAAGAAAATACATTTATGATCGCTGATCAGTAGTTCCTCCCAACGGATATGATCAACCTCTAGACCCAAAGAAAGAACTAGGTCTAATGTGAGTGGCACCAGAAACATGCTGCTTAAAATAAAAAGATGCTGTAATATTAAGAAATTCATTGGCAACACAATTTGTGGCATCATCAATGTGCAGGTTAAAATCACTAACTAATAAGACTATCAGGCTTGATAATAGAAGTCAGAAAGTCAATGAACTCAGATAAAAACTGACCTGCTGGACCGGAAGGTCGACTCAATAAAACTGATTGAAAATGTCAATTCATGAGAGAATTACTGAGAAGCACACAGAACGCCAACGCATGCACATTGTAGTCACTCCTGTTGTCACTCCTGTTGTCACTTATGCCATATCACAATATTACGAGTATATCATATAGTATGTCGAAAAAAGAGTAGGAATATACGCTGTTTGTTTTATTCAAAAGACGTTTGTACGTGTTGTTGAAGCGTTGGAAGCTGCTGGCGTCTAATCTTGGGGGCAGCGCTCGGCAGGCTGACAAGCCGATGGCTGCTGAACAGCGGTCTCTATGGCTCTCGAAGCCGGCGTCGTAAAGATCCGTCCCTACGAGCGTCTTGAGGCGGCAACTCCATCAGTGGAGATGAAGCAGTCAGTGGGCAAAGAAGAGAAAGGAATGGCTGGCAGCTAGGGACGCTGCCTGATATACTGTGGGGTCAGCACATATTCGGGTAGGCACGTCCTGATTGGCTGGCTATGTGTATGCAAACCTCAGTGGGTGAATGCATGCTTGTGATTGAGGGAGAGTATTACCCAAAGAGTCCAGTAGAGGGCGGAGCCTGTGTGAGTTAGAACACAGTTCAACATGAAATAAACGGATGGATGGATGGATCAGACCTAAATAAACTTGTAGGGGAGATAATTAGCTTCAGCTGTGTGACACTTCAGTCATCCCATCACATAATGTTTCACTTCCTACTGTATATTAGCATCATACTGTATATTGCATGTATTGTGAATATAGCACATGAGAGGCTGCGGGGCAACTCTCCATTGAAAACATGGAATTATTAATGTTCTCTTTTACTGTCCAACTCATCTTACAACTATACCTGCTCTTAACTTATGTGTCATTACAGTTGATGAAAATCAACAATTCTGTACTGTCATCACCATAAACTATATATGTATATATATATACTACTATAAATATGGCTCCACCATCTGTAATTTTAAAGAAATGAATGAATAAAATGTGTTAGTCCATAACTTCATCCTGAGCGGTGGGGGAATAAATTATCTAACGAGCAGTACGAGTTTGATTTATTACATCAGAAATGGTCAGTTGTAACAGATCCAAATCATCACAGCTGTAAAGCATCATTTTCTCAAGACTTCTGTGGAGAGAGCATGTGCTCCTCTCTAGCATCCTGCACAAGGCCCATCAAACGGTATCTTTTAAGAAGCTCGTAGTAATCAATGAAAATAAAGTAAATCATCTCCTCAAGCGTGTCCCTGCCTGAACACCATCTCCTGTAGCTCCTGACAGGAATCTGCTGAAGCTCTCCTAAATATCACAAGAGATGAGAGTCATTCCCATCATTAAGAAAGAGAATAAAATGCTTTTACTCCTTGGCCTAAAAGTTGGACCAACGTTGCATCCCAGACTTCTGAACCAGTTTTCAGTGATTTCCTGTTCTGAGATGGTTTTTAAATGTGGGCCCTGGTTTGGTACTAACGGAATTATCTGTCACTTTATCTGCTAAATGCTCCACTATGTTATGATCACCAGCTAGTTTCAGACTGTGTCTGTCTGCTCTTTGTTGCTGAGCAGGTCGTGTAGCCTGTTTCTGAAAACAGCTTCCTGCTGCTGGAAACAGGTTGATGGGAGCCATGAGTCACAATACTGTCACTCAATGAGATCTAGAATGGTATTAGGTTAGTCTAAAGTTCCTGCATACCAGCTGATGTCACAAACTGCAATCCCCATTACAGTTTGAGCCGACCAAGAAACGACAAGCAGTAAATCTCTCGTTAGTTTGAATTTGAGCGTAAACAGAGTACGTATACAGTACATGTACATGTAGGCAGTATACTGTCTGACAGACTGTTCAGTGTGAGTCTCACTTCTTTTACATTTACAAGTTTTGTTGAAATCCAATCAGTGGTAGCTGTGTGATGATGAACATATGAATGAACATATCAACCTCTGACTTCACCAGGAGACAAAAACAGAATAACAGAGGCAGACAGAAGAGAAGACAAGGGACGAATGAAAAGAATGAGGAGGGATTGAAAGAAAGATGAGAAGACAACAAGGAAGAGAAGAAGAGAGGGAGACTGGGAGAGAGGGGGAAGATATACAGGTTACGACAGAAATAACACAAACAGGAAGTTGGTGTCAACGGCAGAGGAAACCACATCTCTCTTTGTCTCTCACTCCCTCCTCCTCCTCTCCGTCTTTCACATTTTCCATTCACCTACTTCTAACGCAACAAATCAGGTCGAACACAACTTAGATCATTTTACTGAAGATAAAAAAGTTAACAATATTAATCACAAATCACGGTCAACAAAAGAGACAAATCATATGTTATAATGTCAGTGAATGAGATGTTATTGAATCAATATTCTCTGAGGGTTTTTATAAATGTTTTCTCTAATTAAAGGAATATACCAACATTTTGGAAATTTTCTCAGTTGTATCGCTGTTCGTTCAGTACAGAGTTCGGTCCAGAATGTGTTTAGTCTAGCTTAACACCAAGACTGGAAGAAGGGGGAAACTGCTAGTCTAGATAAGAGTGAAAAATACACCGTCTAACAACCACAAAACTGTCTGATGTTGTAGCTTGTTAGCAAACAAGCTAGTCACCAATATACAGTATATATCAACAAAACAGGCAACACCATTCAGGACTTTCTGAGATGCAGTCACTGCATTGGATGAAGACTCTCTGCTGGCACTGACCGTCAATGATGGCAAATAAGTGGTTTTATTTTATTATCATTATTATTATTTTATTTATTTTATTTTAAAGGGCTGCTAAATTAAGGTTAGATATGATACTATACACTGATGGTAGTAAATACTATTTGTTAAAGCTGAAGTTTTAGTATGTGATGCAGCAAACGCAGGTACGTATATCAACAGGTGAATGATCAACGTTACATGATCTGGAATAATTGGTAAGCAATTCCTCGACATACAGAGGTGATATTACTGTGAAAGATACAATCCAGAAATAGTCACATGTGAAAACATGTGTTTAGTCCACATATAAAGAATGATGATGATGATGATGATGATGCAGGAAGAAGACAGAAGGCGTGTCAGAAGTTGTAATCACTGTTCCTGTTGGACGAAGGCTCTCTGCTGTCACTGACTGCCAGTCGCTCCAGAGCTGATTGGACAACACAGGGAAAGCAGCCATATTTAACCCAGTAGAATGACTGCTGGAGGAGCAGTGAGCTATAACTATATGACTGTATGGTTGGTTTAACATTATAAGTGTGTTTGTGTGTTACCAGGGTAAGACAGTCTCTTCTCTCCGTCATTGTTTTGGACTGTAGTTTTTCCTCGATGGTAAGACACTGAAACAGAGACAGAAACAGATGAGAGACAAACTTAAAAAGGATAAATTTGGTGTTCTTATTATCAACAAATCTCCTGTGCAGACCCGAACCAACAATGTGTTAATCCTTCTCTCCTTCTCTCAGTACATTCTGACTTGCTGTGGCTCAGGCCAGAAGACATGAAGGCCTTCAGTACTTTGTTGTAACTTCTTTGACATTCAAAATTGGATAAAAGCAGATGAATTGGCATTCATATAAGACCTATAGCTGAAGGATATGCACATAGTAGTGCAGCAGTCAGATGCACTGTGCCCATGGTGTGAAGGGTCACTGCCGCCCCGTTAGCTGCCAACTACTACAACTAGCAACACCATCACAGCAGAGGCTCGCTGTCGGTGCCGCAGCTAGTACCGACAGCCTGGGAGTCATTTGCACTGCAGTTACAGTAAGTATAGCGTTACGCTGCAGCAGCATTCAGAGATCTCATTTAATATATGCAGCTGTCTGCAGCAGCTCCGTGCAGGCTCACATCTCATTTCCTACGCTTAGCGCTTAACATTGAGTACCTAAACTTAGGAGGTGGCTGTCAGACATTTATATATGTCTATGGTGGCAGTACGCAATAAGACGTAAGGGTACTCATGTGGACAAAAATTAGAAGTACCGGTACTCAGACTGGCTCATTTCAGGTACTGAGAGGGATAGTGGGGTTGTATGAGGTATCCATAATCAGTGTATTACCCACAGTAGACGGACTTTGGAGAAACAGTTTACGCTATATTTAGAATATTTTCACTGCTTTACGTTGCCATTGAACAGCCCTTTCTGATGGGGAACTGAAGATGTTATCTATTGTCTCTCAGCCTGTTCTCATTCTCAGTCTCGGCCGTCGGTGTTTGATATCATAACACAAGGCAACCTTTTATGGCGGTATGAGATGCACCAGGCTCTCCATTAACTACAATGTAAACCCATCCACAGCAACAGTAAACGCTCAGAGAAAGTGCTGTGGTGACGTAGTTTAAAGCTTGAAAGAGACACAGAGGGCGGGCGGATGGGTCCAACAAACACAAGGCTTTCATCCAAGAGGCTGCTGTTTGTGACCTGTGTTCACAACGTCAAGTCACATTTTCACTGTAAAAACGTAGTCATTTTAAGTTATTTCCTAAACCTAAACTGTAGTGGTTTATTGACTGAATCTAAGCGTGTTTTCGTTTAATTCAAAACATAAAAAACGTGTTTACTGCGACCAAAAGGTGACACTGAGGGGTCTGACAAAGGGTCAGTATGTGACGAGTTGGACGGAGAATGTGTTGACTTTCTTCAAAGCCACCAGACTCCTTTGAAAAAAACAGTAATTTTACCTTGCAGAATACGGGAGTTGCTGTTCTACCGCTGCCTCGATCAGTTAGATTGTTTGCGCTATTGTATGATTTTGGTGAATCCTAACTAACCCTTTAAACCACCAAAGGAGTCTTGTGACTGTGAAGAGAGCATAGATGAATATAACGGCTTCAGTTCCTCGTCTGAAAGGACTGTCTGATGGCAAGGTGAAGTGGTTAAAATCTAAATACACTTAAACTGAGGACTTTTTGATTTTTTTAGGTGTCTAAAATCCTTTTTGCAGCAGGTACGGCAGTACGGTGTGTGTGTGTGTGTGTGTGTGTGTGTGCGTGTGCGTGTGTGTGTGTCCGTGTGTGTGTGTGTGTGCGTGCGTGCGTGTGTGTGACTCACCACTGTGACTCTGTGTAGGTCCGATCCAGCGGTTCTGCCTCCTTTCTGATACTGAAAACCAATAACACAGAACATCTATGTAAATACTGCAGTGATGATTCACAGAACCATCAGCTGTTCAGTTGTAGTCATCATCAGTGATGAACTCTGTTTCTGTGAACCATGGTGAGGCCTTGTGTGTTTTGTACTGCAGAGACATGAATATGATGTGTTGCATGTTGCTAAAGACTAATAGATTTTACTCAAACTGGGGATGTTATGATTACAGGGCAGCCGACCTCTCACCTACCTATCTGGGCTGGATAAAAGCAAACCTAATTTTGCGGCTCGATGCGACCAAATGCAAAATGTTTTTCATATTTGCATGAACTGACCCTTAAAGTCCCAGAAAACTTATTTTCTAAATCAGCTTGTTACTATCAGTGATGGGTTTCTAAATGAACACAACCTTTTCTGTCAAAGTTCCAACAGTTTTTTTACATGAGAGATTCCAGTTTTTCTGTTTTTTCTCTGCACTGTTGTCGCTGCTTTGAGGTGGTCAGGCCTCCATTTAGTCACATTCTTCCATGCACCATCAGTATTTAACAGCATTTAGGTCAGCAGTTAGGTAATTGTCAATCAAATCTGATCAAACCACACCAATACAGTCTGTTCTATTGTGTTCTGTTCTATTGTGTCAGTCTGAGAATCCTTTGGCTTTAAAACAACAGCCCTTCTTGGACATAATCTTTAATCTGACGAGTCCTAATCTGAAAATATCAGAGTTTTCAGGTCAGTAAGTACTGATTGCATACAAACATGTTTGTATGCAATCAGTACTTACTATATGCACATGTGTCTTTTGTGTGTGTGTGTGTGTGTGTGTGTGTGTGTGTGTGTGTGTGTGTACTCACATCTCTTCTGTAGGGCTTTGAGGGTGGGTCTGGTGAAGCGGAACAGTAACAGGACCAGCAACACACAGCAAAGCAAAGCTGTCACCACTTTGTAGGCGTGCAGCTGTCCCTGTAGGACGGCATCTGGGAGGTCCTCAGCTACTGTAGACACACACAAGAACACAAAGACACAAGTACATTGGTGTTGCATGTAGGAGTCGGACAAAAAAACAATTCACCTATGTATCACGATTTTTTTTTTTTTTTTTTTTTTACGATTTTGAAATAGATGTTTTAATACCAGAATCGATATATTTGCTTCATGTGAGTCTATGTGGAGGTAGAAGGAAGTTACCGCTTTTATTGTTATAAAATTGAAGAAATAAGATTAATTGGATTATATTCACCAGAAGTATAAAGCATGTTATCTGTGTCTCTGATAAATTAAAAAGAAAATACCAGTAATCTGTGAGGGAAATGTCTTTATTACTTCATTTTTGGGTTGATGGAAAAAAATTAATAATTCCTGACAATGACTGGTAGATTTGACTTCAGGACATTTCTGACTACAAACATGCTGAAAATCAAACATTTGGTGAATGGTAAATGGACTTGCATTTATATAGCTCCTTTCTAGTCTTCTGACCACTCAAAGCTCTTTACACTACATGTCAGCATTCACCCATTCACACACTGATGTCAGCATTCACTCAGAGGAGGCTGATTCATAGAGGCAGAGGAGGCTGGTCCATAGAGGCAGAGGAGGCTGGTTCATAAGGGCAGAGGAGGTTGGTCCATAGAGGCAGAGGAGGCTGATCCATAGAGGCAGAGGAGGCTGGTCCATAGAGGCAGAGGAAGCTGGTCTATAGAGGCAGAGGAGGCTGGTCTATAGAGGCAGAGGAAGCTGGTCTATAGAGGCAGAGGAGGTTGATCCATAGAGGCAGAGGAGGCTGGTCCACAGAGACAGAGGAGGCTGGTCCATAGAGGCAGAGGAGGCTGGTTCATAGAGGCAGAGGAGGTTGATCCATAGAGGCAGAGGAGGTTGGTCCATAGAGGCAGAGGAGGTTGGTCCATAGAGGCAGAGGAGGCTGGTTCATAGAGGCAGAGGAGGCTGGTCCATAGAGGCAGAGGAGGCTAGTCCATAGAGGCAGAGGAGGCTGGTTCATAGAGGCAGAGAAGGTTGGTCCATAGAGGCAGAGGAGGCTGCTCCATAAGGGTTTGGGTCAGGGTTATTGGGTTAGAGGCTGGTCCATAAGGGCAGAGGAGGCTGGCCCATAGAGGCAGAGAAGGCTGGTCCATAGAGGCAGAGGAGGCTGGTTCATAGAGGCAGAGGAGGCTGGTCCATAGAGGCAGAGGAGGTTGGTCCATAGAGGCAGAGAAAGTTGGTCCATAGAGGCAGAGAAGGTTGGTCCATAGAGGCAGAGAAGGCTGGTCCATAGAGGCAGAGAAGGTTGATCCATAGAGGCAGAGAAGGTTGGTCCATAGAGGCAGAGAAGGCTGGTCCATAGAGGCAGAGAAGGTTGATCCATAGAGGCAGAGGAGGCTGGTTCATAGAGGCAGAGGAGGCTGGTTCATAGAGGCAGAGAAGGTTGGTCCATAGAGGCAGAGAAGGCTGGTTCATAGAGGCAGAGGAGGTTGGTCCATAGAGGCAGAGAAGGTTGGTCCATAGAGGCAGAGAAGGCTGGTCCATAGAGGCAGAGAAGGTTGATCCATAGAGGCAGAGGAGGCTGGTTCATAGAGGCAGAGGAGGTTGGTCCATAGAGGCAGAGAAGGTTGGTCCATAGAGGCAGAGAAGGCTGGTCCATAGAGGCAGAGGAGGCTGGTTCATAGAGGCAGAGGAGGTTGATCCATAGAGGCAGAGAAGGCTGGTCCATAGAGGCAGAGGAGGTTGATCCATAGAGGCAGAGGAGGTTGTTCCATAGAGGCAGAGAAGGTTGGTCCATAGAGGCAGAGGAGGCTGATTCATAGAGGCAGAGAAGGTTGGTCCATAGAGGCAGAGGAGGTTGGTCCATAGAGGCAGAGGAGGCTGGTCCATAGAGGCAGAGGAGGCTGGTCCATAGAGGCAGAGGAGGCTGGTCCATAGAGGCAGAGGAGGCTGGTCCATAGAGGCAGAGGAGGTTGGTCCATAGAGGCAGAGGAGGTTGGTCCATAGAGGCAGAGGAGGTTGGTTCATAGAGGCAGAGGAGGCTGATTCATAGAGGCAGAGGAGGCTGGTCCATAGAGGCAGAGGAGGCTGGTCCATAGAGGCAGAGGAGGCTGGTCCATAGAGGCAGAGGAGGCTGGTCCATAGAGGCAGAGAAGGCTGGTCCATAGAGGCAGAGGAGGTTGGTCCATAGAGGCAGAGGAGGTTGGTCCATAGAGGCAGAGGAGGTTGGTTCATAGAGGCAGAGGAGGCTGGTTCATAGAGGCAGAGGAGGCTGGTCCATAGAGGCAGAGGAGGCTGGTCCATAGAGGCAGAGGAGGCTGGTCCATAGAGGCAGAGGAGGCTGGTCCATAGAGGCAGAGGAGGCTGGTCCATAGAGGCAGAGGAGGTTGATCCATAGAGGCAGAGGAGGCTGGTCCATAGAGGCAGAGGAGGCTGGTCCATAGAGGCAGAGGAGGCTTGGTCATAGAGGCAGAGGAGGCTGGTCCAAAGAGGCAGAGGAGCTGGTCCATAGAGGCAGAGGAGGCTGGTCCATAGAGGCAGAGGAGGTTGGTCCATAGAGGCAGAGGAGGCTGGTTCATAGAGGCAGAGGTCCAAGAGGCAGAGGCTGGTCCATAGAGGCAGAGGAGGTTGGTCCATAGAGGCAGAGGAGGCTGGTTCATAGAGGCAGAGGAGGCTGGTCCATAGAGGCAGAGGAGGTTGGTCCATAGAGGCAGAGGAGGCTGGTCCATAGAGGCAGAGGAGGCTGGTCCATAGAGGCAGAGGAGGCTGGTCATAGAGGCAGAGGAGGCTGGTCCATAGAGGCAGAGGAGGCTAGTCCATAGAGGCAGAGGAGGCTGGTCATAGAGGCAGAGAGGTTGGTCCATAGAGGCAGAGGAGGCTGGTCCATAGAGGCAGAGGAGGTGGTCCATAGAGGCAGAGGAGGTTGGTCCATAGAGGCAGAGAGGCTGGTCCATAGAGGCAGAGGAGGTTGATCCATAGAGGCAGAGGAGGCTGGTCCATAGAGGCAGAGGAGGTTGGTCCATAGAGGCAGAGAAGGCTGGTCCATAGAGGCAGAGGAGGTTGATCCATAGAGGCAGAGGAGGTTGTTCCATAGAGGCAGAGGAGGCTGATTCATAGAGGCAGAGAAGGTTGGTCCAAAGAGGCAGAGGAGGCTGGTCCATAGAGGCAGAGGAGGCTGGTCCATAGAGGCAGAGGAGGTTGGTTCATAGAGGCAGAGGAGGCTGGTCCATAGAGGCAGAGGAGGCTGGTCCATAGAGGCAGAGGAGGCTGGTCCATAGAGGCAGAGGAGGCTGGTCCATAGAGGCAGAGGAGGCTGGTCCATAGAGGCAGAGGAGGCTGGTTCATAGAGGCAGAGGAGGCTGGTCCTAGAGGCAGAGGAGGCTGGTCCATAGAGGCAGAGGAGGCTGGTCCATAGAGGCAGAGGAGGCTGGTCCATAGAGGCAGAGGAGGCTGGTCCATAGAGGCAGAGGAGGCTGGTCCATAGAGGCAGAGGAGGCTGGTTCATAGAGGCAGAGGAGGTTGGTCCATAGAGGCAGAGGAGGCTGGTTCATAGAGGCAGAGGAGGTTGGTCCATAGAGGCAGAGGAGGTTGGTCCATAGAGGCAGAGGAGGCTGGTTCATAGAGGCAGAGGAGGTTGGTCCAAAGAGGCAGAGGAGGCTGATTCATAGAGGCAGAGGAGGTTGGTCCATAGAGGCAGAGGAGGCTGGTCCATAGAGGCAGAGGAGGCTGGTCCATAGAGGCAGAGGAGGTTGGTCCATAGAGGCAGAGGAGGCTGGTTCATAGAGGCAGAGGAGGCTGGTACATAGAGGCAGAGGAGGCTGGTCCATAGAGGCAGAGGAGGCTGGTCCATAGAGGCTACATAGCTACATAGAACTATTATTAACTATTGTTATTATTCATCTATTCATACAACTCTTTCTCATATGTAATGTTCATCCTATAGAAGATTCATTTAGTCCCTTTGGACATATTGTCATCTGTACAAACCTCTCCTGTGTATATATAACTTATGACTTAACCTGTATATATATAATCAATTCTCTAATATTCATCTTATATACATTCACTTAGTCCCATATGCACAAGCTCTATGTACATAACCTCTCTGTGTATAGATATAAGTATAACTCCACCTGTATATATAATTTATTCTTTATAATACTCTTATACAACATGTCTATTCTTTGCACCTTAACTGCAATCTGTATTTATGT
Organism: Sebastolobus alascanus; assembly: GCA_916701645.2. NCBI lineage: Eukaryota > Metazoa > Chordata > Actinopteri > Perciformes > Sebastidae > Sebastolobus > Sebastolobus alascanus. The sequence goes on from CAKAOJ020000064.1 coordinate 82,788, forward strand.
ATATGTGTATGTCTATTTATATACACACCATACAGTATGTCCTCATTTCTATATCCTGTCTTAATCAGCACTTTACTTGTTTGCACTGTGGTTAGATGCAAAACTGCATTTCGTTGTACTTGTACTTGTCCTGCAATGACAATACAGTTGAATCTAATCTAATCTAATATAATCTAATCTAATCTTAATATTGCAGTGTTCCTAAAGAGTGTAACGTACTGAAAGTTGTATTGAATGGCCATATTCTTATTCCTCTACATATTTTATTATATATTTTTGGATCAGATAGTTTCTGATTTAAATCTGATTTTTTCTAATTCTTCATGACAATACGGATTCATTTGAGATGTTTGGTTTCTGTAGATGAGAAATTAGATTTATAGAGTTAAATTCAGATATTGAAAGGAGTATAGAAGTCAAACTTGTGCCGCTACTAAAATGTCCAAACAATACTCTGACCTAATTTTACAGTATTAAAGTTTGTACAACAGTGGTGCAGTTATGCACTGCATCATGTTGGCCTCTGAAAGGTGACAGAGTATAAAATGTCCACCCACACACATCCACAGACAGTTGACCAACCTGTGCAGCTGACCTTCAGTGGCTCACAGTCGGTCCTCTCCTCTGCTCCGCTCGCTGTGATGTTATAACCTTTCAGCTTGTCTCTGCCTTTGTCCCAGTGCGGTGTGTCTTTACAACCTTTCTTGTGTTCACACACATCTCTCAAAACCCACTGGATGTTTGTTTCACTGCCGTGACAGACATGCGAGGAGGAGAGGGAGGGATGATAGAGGGTCAGGATAACGTCTCCCTCACATTTACTCCTCCATTTGATTGTGAGGAGGCCCAGAGAAGGAGGTGCAGCGCTGCTGGGGACGGAGGTGGAGGTGGAGGTGGAGGTGGAGGTGGAGGTGGAGGCAGCAGTGGTTGCTGGAGCAGCTGCAGTATCGTTGGTGTGAGGAGTGGAGGGAGTCTCTGTGATGTCTGGCCCAGGTCTTGTTTGGTCTGATCCTGGGAGAAAAGGACAGTTAGTATGGAGAGCACAGTGCTACACTAAGAGGAGCATCGCTCAGTTCTAGCCCACTATAATGTAAAACCAAACTGAATTAAATGTTCAAATCGGGGTTCATTTGTTGACACCAACACAACTGTAATATTGTAAACTGAAACTGCTGATAATCAGGAACTTCACATTTGACCTCTTTCTCTCACCAGTGTCCTGTCACTGTTCTGCTAGTAATCATGTTCATTTGCTCGTCTGAGTTGCCTTCAGTATTATAATGTAATGTCTCACAGCAAGTAAATGTTTTTAGCCTCTCAGCCAACATACAAGCTAGACTAGATTCTTGGTGGAGGCTGTATGCATCCTGAAAGTAAGAAAAGTAGAGACGCGAGAAAGAGAGGACGGTGGTCTTTGTGGTAAAGATGGAAATGAAAACATGTCTTCAGTTCATCGAGTCATTGTTGGCGTTGGCGTTCTGTCCACGGGCCCACAGTTTGCTTAAAACATTGTTGGACCAAAGCAGTTTATATAAAGTACCTTCACATAAATAAACTATGTGCATCATTGTTACTGTTATATTTCCAATTACGTTCAATTACCTACATAAGTTCCGTGCCATTTTCTTTTAATTTTTGGATATACAGTAGGCTACTGTGCCACTCCATTCTCATTCCCAGGACATAAATTACCGACGCTTTGTCATGCCCATCAGCGTGTGATACCAACACACACGGCAGCCTTTAGCGGCTGTAGGTAACACGCCAGGCTTTCAGGAGTGTGGTGACGGAGTTTAAAGAGTGAAAAAGAAAAACACTGGGAGGGTGGGTGGTGACGGAGTGAAAAAGAGACCCAGAAAAAAGAACCACCGGGGCGGGGGGGGTCCAACAAACACAGGGCTTTCATCCAGTAGACCGCAGTTTGTTCACGTTTTACTTTTACCTTACAATCAGCTGTTTGTTCGTGTCCCAAGTTCACAATGTCAAGTTACATTTTCACTGTAAAAACATTGTAATTTTAAGCCCAACCACGTTGTTTTTTCCTAATCTTACTGTATCTATAGAGGTCTTCTTTAATTCACAGTATTAAGCACATGTTAGGGTACCTGACAAAGCGTGAGTATGTGACGAGTTGGTATGAGAACGTGTTGGCTGTGCCGACCTGTTATAATTTGTTGTTGCCTAGTGTGTATTTTATAATGTGAGATATGATAGTTATGTCCAAAGATGAGGAGAAAGCCTATAAAATACTTCAAATATTGTGGTCTGCCTGGAATCTCACAATCTTTCTGGTTCCTGTTAGGAGATAAATTAACTTTGGTTAATAATTGTCTTCATAACTGAATTTACTACACTTGTATGGGAAGAAAATAAATGTATCCTACGAACTAACTAAGTATTGTGTGTGTATCACAGACTGATATCTCTTCTTCCTCTGAGCCGTAGAGCTCCATCAGTGAGCATCACTGTTGTTCCTTCATCACCATGAACACACACACTGTAATTTATTCTGACTCAACCACACACACAAACACACACACACACACACACATACACACACACACACACACACACACACACACACACACACACACACACACACCGTCCTGCTGTCACTAAGGGTGTTTTCACATATAGTCCTCTTTAAACGAACCGAACTCAGTCCTCTTAAAGTGGACCAACAGAAAAGGGACTCAGTTCTGTTTCTGGTCCACTTCAGTCTTCTCTCTGTTCACATTATAGTTCCTTCCTTCATCACTGCTGGTCAATGCTTTCCCCTTCAATGACACGTTTAGGGTTGGCACAGGCTCTTCCACACAGAATACTGTCCAGTTCATCGTAAATGGGTCATGTGTCTTTCATGTCAGCGGATTCCCCCCGTTTTCTCATTTTATCGCGTGTGGTAGAGTACTTTTGATGTAGTTTTTTTCTACTTTGACGCAGCACTGCAGTGCGGTCGTACTGAAGCCCCTCGCTTTCATATGAAAGCCCCTCAATTTTTAGATTGTAACCTTACATTTTTTCTTGTTAACAAAAGTTAAAGAAGTTGAGGTTTTAATTTAATTTTTGCATCAGCTACTTTAACAAATGTAGTAAATTTAAACACAGTCACTGAAATGCTGTTAAAACACATTCAGACTATACACAGCCTATTTAAAAAACTCACTTTCTAACTCCATTCTGCAGCTGCATCACCATCCTGCTCACTCAGAAATATTAACAGATAATCTACAATATCATTATATTCCATCAGTGCGACCAATCACATCAGGAGTGATAGAGATCATTATTCACTGATCCTCCGGGTCTAAACTTCATACAGATTTTAACTGTTTAAACTGAGATTACACATTATGTGTAATAAACATTTTAGTGCAGCTGTCTCAGTCACAGTGTTATTAAATGAACGTCACTAAAGAAGGACAAGCAGAGGTTTTATTCTGAGCTGATGGGGACTTGATGCTGTGATAGATTTGAATAAGACGGCAAAAACCGCTGTTCAAAGAAATGACTGACAGCGCATAAAAGCTGTAACTTTAGATAGTCCTGAGTAACAAACTAATATCGCTCATATATAACTCATCGCTCTGAGTGCGTTTGGAGGCCTGAAAGGGACCAAGTGTGAAAACATCCTAATACTCACTAGAGCACCACATGTGGATAAATCCGCCGCTGAAAATAGTCCCCAACAAAGTCACTATTCCCTCCTGTTGTTTGTTAAAATGAGCAGCTGTCTTAGGAGATGACTGAGCCTTTTAAAAACCTAACTATATATTGTGAGGTGTTTTTAAAGATTTCGGTCTTCAGTAGGAACCAACAGGCTTTTAAATAATGTGATAGTCTGGTTTAAACCTTGATCACAGCTACTGTATATAATCCTCATATCCTGAAGCCTCTGCACATCACGAGGAGGAATCTTTAAAACAAACACTTACAGTATCAGCAGGTTACATCTCATTCATGTTCAATGCATATGAAATCATTTTGTAAAAGTCTGACCTATAAAATACTGTGTGTGTGTGTGTGTGTGTGTGTGTGTGTGTGTGTGTGTGTGTGTGTGTGTGTGTGTGTGTTTACCAGCGAGCTGTATCATGACAGCAACAAAGCAGTTATTGGTATCACAGCCCGTTCTCATTCAGGGTGTTAAATACCGACATGAAACCCAGCGGGCGTTCCATTAAACTAACACTAGTAAACTCATCCACGGCAGTAAACGCTCAGAGAACGTGCACCGGGAGGCCGGTGACGTAGTTTAAAGAGTGAAAACACACACACTGGGGCCACACGGCGTTGCTGTAGCATGGCGGCCATTTGGCGTGATTCGCCAAATGGCCGCCAACAGGAAGTTATTGCAAACTCAGCATACTTTGTCAAATCTGCTCCAAATTTCTCAGCCATGACGGTGATCCAGGCCGGAGGTCATTTACATGCTAATACAGACTCATGGCCAAACCCTGAGACGTTAGCCCCGCCCCCTTTCAGAACTCAGGAACCGTTATTCGTAGCCTCTTATGGGAGGTTTCACTGTGTCTGAGCACATACAGTATATATGTGTATATATGTATATATATATATATGTATATGTATACACATATCATGGTTCAACTGTAATATATGTTTTGCTGATCCCATCAATTTTTTTAATTCAGCTGCCACACTGTAATGTTTCATTTTCATTCAAACATTTTCATTTTTCACTTTTTTAATTTAAGAATCAGAACGGTAAATAAAACAATTTAGAATAATATCAAATTTATATAATGATATAAAATTGACTCAAGAGCCAGTTCACATATTTTCTCATTGACCCATCGTGGTATGAAGCCATGTAGATATTTAGATATTTAGTTTTCACTGGGAACTGTTTTCTATCAAAACTGGTTCTCAATAAAAACAGTGAGAAAAGCTGTTCTTCCAAATGTCACTTTTTGATGCTCTGAACACCGAAAACCCGTTTCTGTTATTCAGCTCCGCTGGGAGGGGGGGGTGAAACAAGTTTCAGCGGCGAAGGTTTCAAAGCTTGTGCAAACAGAACTGAAACTATCTGCATAGCTAGATACCACACAGCTACTACGTGTGTGTGTGTGTGTGTGTGTGTGTGTGTGTGTGTGTGTGTTTGTGTGTGTGTGTGTGTGTGTGTTTTAATTTGGGTGGACCAAGGTTTTTAAACTTCTATTAAAAGTAGTTTTCCATCTGTGTTCTGAGAGCTGTTTCTGTCTCTTTCTCCTGCTCCTGGGCCTTCAGAAAGGTCTTATTATACTCTCCTTTAGACAGCTCTTATTATACTCTCCTTTAGACAGTTCTTATTATACTCTCCTTTAGACAGCTCTTATTATACTCTCCTTTAGACAGCTCTTATTATACTCTCCTTTAGACAGCTCTTATTATACTCTCCTTTAGACAGCTCTTATTATACTCTCCTTTAGACAGCTCTTATTATACTCTCCTTTACACAGCTCTTATTATACTCTCCTTTAGACAGCTCTTATTATACTCTCCTTCAGACTCCTTTATATACTTAACTATTACTAACAGTAACAAATTACTGTACCTACTTTGATAACTCAATGTACTGAATGTGCTTCAGCAATGTTTTTTATATAAATAAAACAATTACATTCTGAGAACTTAGAATATGTGTACACAATAATTATGAAATGCTCCACAGAACAGAAATGCATTCTGTAATCCAGTGAGATTTGTTAGTATCAAGAGAAAAACTGTCATTGTGGTCAGCAAAATGTCCTTTTTAAGAAGTTGAACCACTATGAAATACTGTACTATCTGCTCTTTAAACAAGTAAAAAAGACTATGGCTGTATTCAAAACCGTTTACTACATACTACTAATGAACGCAGTATGCAGTATGAAACCATTAAATCGATGTATTTAGCAGTATGCTAGGCCAGGCTTTAGCCTTTAAACCAGCTCTTAAAGCACTGTACAAAAAAACAAACTCATACCACTATTACAATATTATCAAAAAATACAACCAAACAAACAACCAATGTTTGTTAACTTTATAAGATACTGCAGGTTTAGCTCCCCCACCCCTTAAACAATGTATTCTAACAGCTCGTGGTGAAGCAGACAACCAGGATCATCAACGAGGGGAGACGGGAAATATAAAACATTGATCCACAACATTTACTCAAACTGCTTTCCAGTTACAGCAGTGGTTCCCAAACCTTTTCTGCAGGGCCCTATATATTCAGTATATACCGTATATATATTTATATATATATATATATATATATATATATATATATATATATATATATATATATACACTTTTTTTTAATGAAGTGACAATTGTGACAATTACATGATCCCAGCTTCCCATCCATGAACACTGACATTGTTTCTGGAGCTGGAGCCACCATCGAGGACTTTTAGGACTCGAAAACAGACAAAGTGTTCGATTTATGATATTCTCTTATTTTTCATCAGCCTTAAGGTAGATTTCAATGCAGACACATTCTCTGTATCTCATTATAAATTACAATTTGTATGGCCCTGTTCTGTTCAAGTGTCCTTTTAGTGTAATATCGTATCAGTGATGATTCAGTTCTCCCATTGTATTGAACCATCCATGTTCTATGATAATGCTGTCACAGTGAGTCAATAATGCCTTCAGTGTCCCACTCATAGAAACTGTTAAGGTTCCAAGGCCTTACTGTGTGTTCACGGCATATATAGTGGAAACACAGCATTTAAAGAACACAACTGCATTGGTGGGAACATGTTGTGAGATAATGAAATATCATCCATGAGGGTCAGATCGAGTCAAGTTCCAACCTCCGGTGCTGAGAAGTGAGCGTGGAAGTGCCAAAATCTGCAGTTCTTCAAGTGGCCACTTGAGGCTGACTCATAAAGGGAGTCAGTCCCCATAGACCTAAACGTTAAAATTACCAACTTTAGACCTCCATGTTAAAATGACCAACTTTAGACCTCCATGTTAAAATGACCAACTTTAGACCTCCATGTTAAAATGACCAACTTTAGACCTCCATGTTAAAATGACCAACTGTAGACCTCCATGTTAAAATGACCAACTTTAGACCTCCACGTTAAAATGACCAACTTTAGACCTCCACGTTAAAATGACCAACTTTAGACCTCCACGTTAAAATGACCAACTTTAGACCTCCACGTTAAAATGACCAACTGTAGACCTCCACGTTAAAATGACCAACTTTAGACCTCCACGTTAAAATGACCAACTTTAGACCTCCACGTTAAAATGACCAACTTTAGACCTCCACGTTAAAATGACCAACTGTAGACCTCCACGTTAAAATGACCAACTTTAGACCTCCACTTTAAAAATGACCAACTTTAGACCTCCACGTTAAAATGACCAACTTTAGACCTCCACGTTAAAATGACCAACTTTAGACCTCCACGTTAAAATGACCAACTTTAGACCTCCACGTTAAAATGACCAACTTTAGACCTCCACGTTAAAATGACCAACTTTAGACCTCCACGTTAAAATGACCAACTTTAGACCTCCACGTTAAAATGACCAACTTTAGACCTCCACGTTAAAATGACCAACTTTAGACCTCCATGTTAAAATGACCAACTTTAGACCTCCACGTTAAAATGACCAACTTTAGACCTCCATGTTAAAATGACCAACTTTAGACCTCCACGTTAAAATGACCAACTGTAGACCTCCACGTTAAAATGACCAACTTTAGACCTCCACGTTAAAATGACCAACTTTAGACCTCCACGTTAAAATGACCAACTTTAGACCTCCACGTTAAAATGACCAACTTTAGACCTCCACGTTAAAATGACCAACTGTAGACCTCCACGTTAAAATGACCAACTTTAGACCTCCACGTTAAAATGACCAACTTTAGACCTCCACGTTAAAATGACCAACTGTATACCTCCACGTTAAAATGACCAACTTTAGACCTCCACGTTAAAATGACCAACTGTATACCTCCACGTTAAAATGACCAACTGTAGACCTCCACGTTAAAATGACCAACTTTAGACCTCCATGTTAAAATGACCAACTTTAGACCTCCATGTTAAAATGACCAACTTTAGACCTCCACTTTAAAATGACCAACTTTAGACCTCCACGTTAAAATTACCAACTTTAGACCTCCACGTTAAAATGAGCAACTTTAGACCTCCACGTTAAAATGACCAACTTTAGACCTCCATGTTAAAATGACCAACTTTAGACCTCCACGTTAAAATGACCAACTTTAGACCTCCACGTTAAAATGACCAACTTTAGACCTCCATGTTAAAATGACCAACTGTATACCTCCATGTTAAAATGACCAACTTTAGACCTCCACGTTAAAATGACCAACTTTAGGCCTCCATGTTAAAATGACCAACTTTAGGCCTCCATGTTAAAATGACCAACTTTAGACCTCCACTTTAAAATGACCAACTTTAGACCTCCACGTTAAAATGAGCAACTTTAGACCTCCACGTTAAAATGAGCAACTTTAGACCTCCATGTTAAAATGACCAACTTTAGACCTCCATGTTAAAAACAAATAAAAAATAAACCTGTTTACAGCCTGGTACAAAAACCGTTTGGTTCACTGTAGCTAATTTTCATGACAACTGCATTTTTATATAACTCACCTGTTTAAATTATATTAAGGCTTAAAGTCGGCATAATTGAGGGCGTGGCCACTTTGATTGACAGGTGGGGGCCATACCTACGCTAGCTGTCTGATCTGCTACGTCACCCGGCCCACCTCAGCTCCACCCACAATCCAACTTCAGTCCGTATTTTTCGTCAGAAATTGTCTCGGCACGTTTAAAAATGAACACAACCTCACGTTGTGTCAATCATGTCTACACACTGACTCAGAAACTTTTGTCCGTCATTGAAGTTTTCGGAACACGTTCGGTTTTCTGCGTTTTTTCACATTCGTCAAAAAGCACAAGAGGGTTGTTTGAACACTCAGAGCCACCGTCCGTGCAAATGTCATCATCCAAAATGGAATGATTAACTGATTTACTTCATCTCCCAGCACAAAGCACTTTACGATAAACAAAATAAAAGAATACAGAGATGGTGAATTTAAAGATCGATTGTTGCAGGTGATGGCAGAACAGCTTGGAACCGGGGATGGTATGTAGGAAAGATGATGGTATGTAGGAAAGATGATGGTATGTAGGAAAGATGAGACAGCAGTGATTGAGCTCTAGTCAGCTAAACGATAGCTTAATGCTAATGTCATTCCTTCATTAGCCCTGTTTGGGAATACTGCCATCCATTGCACCCACGTAATTCATTCAGTTTTCTCTCGTACTGTGAATGTGAAAAACACATCGGACTCAGTTTGCAAGGTCTCTCTGCGTAACGTTTTTTATCAGATGATGGATTAAAAAAACACCTACAAAAAATGCGGACTTGATGTGCAAAGACGTTTAGGCTGAAAAGATGGCGACGGCTGTAGCTTCACAACGGCTTCTCAGAAACTTACGGGTGACGTCATGGACACTACGTCCATATTTTATACACTCCATGGTTTAAGTATGATAACAGATCATGAGTGAGAAGTATCAGATGTCAAAACACTGCACAGAGGTTTATAATACTGTGGACAGGATTTTACATCTAATTGTCTGGTAGACAGTCGGGTTACGGCGTTTATGAAACAAAGTCATCGAGCTGAAAGGTGCGCTGACACACATTTGATGCACTGCACTCGTGCATATGCACAAATTAGTAATTCATGCTCTCAATATTTCTACATTTTACTGGGTCGATAGATCTCTTTCACAGCAGACAACTTGACTCATCCTAGCAGGCAAAGCACAGATTTAATTAACATAAATGGTGAGCTAGCAAGTCATGTCAGTGAGCCACCATACACAATACCACGGCACTAATACCAGGCACTGATACCAGGCTAATACCAGGGCAATAATGCCACCAGAGCACTAATAACAGGGCATACCAGGGCACTAATACCACTAATACCAGGCAGGGCACTGATACCAGGGTACTAAAACCAGGGAACTGGTACAAGAACACCTAAATGGATGCAGCAAAGAGTAACGTCAGCAGTGACAAGGTCAAAAGTCTGGTAGTCTAACAAGTTTATGGTGAAGACAAGCTGCCGATGGAGGTTTCCCTGTTGAACCAGGCCGAGCGGCCTCTGACAGTCAAAATATATTCAACACCAAAGAGACAGAATGTCCGGACAACATGAAAACTAACAACAATAAAACAATAAACATACGTCATAGTTCCAAATGATTTAGAAATACTGCAGTGCTTTTATTAGCATATACTAGTGTATGCTAACATTTAAAGCAAAAAGCGGAACATGTTTTTCAGCTTAAATTATGACAGAAGGTCACACGTTGAGTTAACTTATCAAACCTCTCTAGTTAACACAGTGAACACCAGACTTCCTAAAGTGTTGCTAAATAAATTTACTGAGCTGAGCTCTACAGTATGTGAATCAAACTCATATTATATCTAGATGTAATTATAACTCTTCAGGTGATTTTACCACCACAACACATTGGTCAGTAGAACTGGGAGCCACAGATGAGAACACATTTTACTACATAATAAACTCTAAAGTCAACTCGAGCAGCAAAAGTCCTCAGGCTAGTGCCAGGCTAGTGTTAGGCTAGTGTTGGGCTAGTGTTGGGCTAGTGTCGGGCTAGCATTGGGCTAGTGTTAGACTAGTGTTAGGCTAGCGTTGGGCTAGTGTTAGGCTAGTGTCAGACTAGTGTTAGACTAGTGTTAGGCTAGTGTTGGGCTAGTGTTGGGCTAGTGTCAGGCTAGTGTCAGACTAGTGTTAGACTAGTGTTAGGCTAGTGTTAGACTAGTGTTAGGCTAGTGTCAGGCTAGCGTTGGGCTAGTGTTAGACTAGCGTTAGGCTAGTGTTAGGCTAGTGTCAGGCTAGTGTTGGGCTAGTGTTGGGCTAGTGTTAGACTAGTGTCAGGCTAGTGTTAGACTAGTGTCAGGCTAGTGTTGGGCTAGTGTTGGGCTAGTGTTAGACTAGTGTCAGGCTAGTGTTAGACTAGTGTCGGGCTAGTGTTAGACTAGTGTCGGGCTAGTGTCAGGCTAGCGTTGGGCTAGTGTTAGACTAGTGTCAGGCTAGTGTCAGGCTAGCGTTAGGCTAGTGTTAGTGCTTACAACTGGCCATTCATCTGGAATTTAGCATTAGCTGGCAACTAGGCAACACACATTAAAGCTGCTGTTGTGTTGAGACAGTTTGACTATCTGGAGAAGATCTCGGTCCAAAATTGAAAGTTCTCCATGTGAGAGAGGTTTTTGTCGTAGTCTTAGCCTACTGCTGGTAGTTTTACGCTTTAATATTGTATGACTTTTCCGTTCAGTGAGTTAAGGCTGACATTATACCAAAGCAAGTTTATTTAACTGGTTTTAAATTTCGAAAAATCAAAAAGTTGTGCACTTACGAGCAGTCATGAGTAAAAGAGTTGAGATGGTCACAACAGTCCTGAGATCCATCACAGTAACAACGAAGCACAAGAAGAGGAAGAAGACAGACAGAGAGGAGGAGGAGGAGGAGGAGAACAGATGACACAAATCAGAAAAACAGAAAAACAGATGAGAAAGGAAATGGTGAAGAGGTGTGTATCTCTCTCTCTCTCTCTCTCTCTCTCTCTCTCCATACAGTGAATCACTTCATCCCCGGCCTGCTGCTGCTGCTGCTGCTTGTGCAAAAGTGCAGATTTCCTCTCTTCAAAGCAAGCTTGCAGAAGCGAGGCAGAGAGGGGGGGGGGAAATAAGAAATGATGATAAGTAGGGAGGAAGAAGGCAGAGGTAGGAGGAAGAGGTGAAGGGAAGATTTACGTGACTCTCAACTAAAGTTACTTTTTTCAACATGCTCTAACTGCTGAGTGACACAAGCACGTCGATGCTTCGGGATGAATTGTAACATGCACGATAGACTCAAAAAACTGTGTTAATGATTTAGCAAATTAAATAATCTCACTTCATAATAAATGCAATCCTGCAAATTATACCATATCAAACTCCTAAATGTTCTTTTACGCACTTCCTACATGTTAAGAATCATGCTCCCAGTCCTAATATTGTCTATCAACATTTTTTGCAGGGTAAAGTAGTCTCAGAAATGACTTTTGCTTGCAATAATTGGATTATAGTTTGGTTATATATTCCTCTATTTAAACTATGTGGTAAAGGTTGCGATGAAATTCTTATGATATAAACCAGGATTCAAAAGAGCATTTGTGCATTGTCACATTTGTTAAAAAAATGTGTTTTTCATTTTCTGTTATTGACTTCAGATTTATGTTTAATTGAGATACATTTACAGTATGAAAAAATTGTTAAAACTATTATTATATTCTAATTTATTTTTAATAATCTATGCAGACAAATTTTCTGAAAGTGCATCTATAATGTGTCAAATAGCAAAAGATGGTGTTTTACTTACGAGTCCCACATACACACTTCACTGTGGGGAAAAACAAGAACCACAGAGAAATCACCATGTTACTACTAAATCAGAGAAATTACAATACTTTTAGTGTACAACACTATATATATATATATATATATATATATATATATATAACTGATTAATAATCTAATTATTTTATTTTATTCATACATAACATATACAGAATATTTAATACAATGATGTAAGCAGGAGCAAAATGTTACCGTATTTACTACCTAGTGTGCTTCAGTCATTTCAGCCATTTTATTGAAGTGCACTACGCTAATAATAACATACATACCTACATACATATACATACATACATAGGAAAGCATTTTTTAATCATTAATATGATGCTGGCTTTTATCATCCCTCTTTGGCCATTTTATCCTGCTTTGTTAAAAAATGTATTTTATCCCAAGATGTTTCTTGTTTTTATGATCCCTCTGTTGTTTGTATTTTATTTTTTGCTGATTTATTGTTTTTTGCGGTTTTTCTGTTTTGTTTTTTTCTGAAAAGCACTTTGTAACCTTGTTTAGAAAAGTGCTATAAATGAAGTTTATTATTATTATATACATATATATATATATATCTATATATATATATATAGATATATATAGATATATATATCTATATATATATATATATATATTATATACCTTGATGCAATACTTTACGCCGGTAAAATAACAAGTTATCAGAATGTACTACTCTGTGTGTAGAACCTTGTTTATGTAGGAAGAGCAAGTGAGTAAAAGAAGGAGTAATTTCTGTTCTGAATTTGAAACATGCATCATCTCGTCGGTCTGTTTCAAGTGATTGACTCATCAGCACTCTCATCCATTACCTCCGTCACTCTCGTTTTCTCTCATCCTCCGCCTCTGGTTTACGGAGTCGAAGAGACGACCAAAGTCCTGCAGACTTTCACCTCCCCCTCCTCTCGGCTGTGCACAGCTTTTCTCATACAGTATCACCAGGTAGTCACCCTGGGAAATGATGGTGTGCAGCACAGATCATACAAATAGAAGACTTCAATGTTAACTGATAAATATTCTGTTCATCATTTATAGCTGATATTCATTTATATACAATATCTAACAGCCCAGATGACCTCATTTGAAAACATCAGAGACAACACTTTGAGATGCTCAATTTAGAGAGATCATCAAAAATGTTCTGAAAGAGAGAAACACACTTCTTCAACCTTAGAGTGGCAGTGGTTCTCAAACTGGGGACCTGGACCTGAAGAAGAGGCTGTGAGATGAATATATGTGGTCACAAGACAAAGCAAATGATTCCATACAAAATAAAAAATATATAATTTCATTCATTTCATTTCAAAATTTATTTCGAACATGTAAAATAATAATAATAATACAAAAAAAGAATCATCATACAACAAGTGGACTGCCAGAAAAAAAGCAGTATCCACATACAATGAAAATCATAAGCAAAAGAAATTGTCAAACACTTGCCTTGGTTTACATATTGGAAAAGGAGTGAGAAGAAGTACAAACTTATTCAATCCCACCCCTTCTCCATAACTCATTCATTAATAAGTAACCAGCGTCCTTATTGAGCTAAACATATAATCTAAGTTATTTTTCCTAAACTTGTTTACTATAATTATTACCTTTTATCTCTGTCACATAGAAATATAAATCAATTACTGATATAGTTATCCTTATCAAAATGTAAATTCATTATCAGTCAAGAATACCAAATCATTACTTAATATTGAGCAAACCAGATAAATAAATAAACTGTAATAAATAAATAAATAAATAAATAAACAGTAACCCCTGTAAACACCTGGTGATTATCAAAACCTCCACTTCATCCCTGTACCTTGAGAAAATCATGTCTTTATATCTTATTTTAAACTGCTATAAGTTTGGACATTGCTTTAGCTCCACACTAAAACTGTTCCATAGTTTCACGCCACAGATTGAAATACAAAAACTTTTCATGGTCGTACGAATACTATGAATTTTGAAATTAAATTTTCCCCTTAAATTATAACCCCCCTCTCGATCACTGAACAATTTTTGAATATTTCCTGGTAGCAGGTTATTTTTTATCCTTAAACATTATTTGTGCTGTTTGAAATTCCACTAGATCTGTACATTTTAATAATTTTGACCAATATTATAATGAAGTAAAAAGTTCTGTCTTGTGAAAAACGGTATACTTTGACTTCTCCAAACTTCTAAAATGTCTCCAACCAAACAGTCTGAGAAGGAAAAATCACTCTTTGATTCTCTGACTGAGCTGTTGTCCTGTGACGGGGAGTACAGTATATCACTACATTAGTATATTCAGTAAACATTCTACAGTATTCCAGTCTTGTATTTATCATCAGGCCTCTGATGTTAAATCTCACCTATAAAACCATTTTTGTGTAGAATCGTTTACCAAACCAGCAAAAAGCTCCTTTCAAAAAGATACTTTCAGTCTTATACAGCTTTTGTATTTGGTTGTTTCATTCCTTAAATGTTGCTGTTGTTTTTGTTCCATCAAAACAATCATAATAATAACAATAATAATAATAATATGTTTAGAGTTGAAACAATTAGCTGATTAATCAGTTAGTTGATTGACAGAATATTAATCTGCAATTATTTTTTGATAATTCTTAATTGATTTTTTTTTCTGATATTTTATGGACCAAATGATTAATCAATCAATAAAGAAAACATCTGACAGATTAATTGATAATGAATATTGTTAGTTAGTTAGTTGCAGTTCTACTGTAAAATGTTATAAACTGTGAATGTTTGAGAGGTGATATGACTCCTATGATCACGTTTGGGGAGGATTAAATGTGTAGCACTAAAGCTCTTCAGTCAAACATACCAATGAAATAAGGTAATCATTGTGGTAGTTTGGAAGCAATCTGTAATCTCTGAAAACTACTGTCAACAGGGAGCACTGCGGTAAGGACTTGCTGCAATTGTGCTGCAAAAGAAAGTAAATAATTTTTTCAAACAAAAACAATTAAAGTTAATGAGAAGATAGCCACAGGTCAACAGAGATATATAAGTAATTTTTTTTTTTCCCTGTGCTTTTCTTTCATATCATTTTTCTGTTACAGAGTATGTTGAATGATTATGTATTATGACTATTTTGACATGTGGTTCCTGGTTGAAATGATTTATATTGTGCAGAACTTGTTTGCTCTGACAAAACCACATCCTACCGATTGAAAGAGATACCAAAAATAGAAGAAGGTCGACGGTTGGCTGCTGGGTGCTGAGGCATGACAGAGTTGTTACAGAGACCTTGGGGTGAGGAGAGGAGAGAAAAAGAGAGAGCCAGCCTTGTGCCACCCCTAACTATCAGCCTTATCAAAGAGGAAAGTCTTAAGCCTACTCTTAATGTGGAGAGGGTGTCTCAAGTAACCCTGCTGCATTCTGGGAGAGCAGAATATAGTACTGCTCATAGTACCCCGTTACCCTCTAGTGGGGTAACGGGGTACTATGAGCTCTTTAAGATATGATGGGGTCTGACCGTTTAGGGCTTTGTAGGTGAGGAGGACGATTATAAATTCTATTCTGGATTTTACAGTGAGCCAGTGCAGAGAAGCTAATACAGGAGAAATATGATCTCTTTTTCTACTTCTTGTCAGAACACGTGCTGCAGCGTTCTGGATCAACTGGAGAGTCTTTAGAGACTTATTGGAGCAGCCTGATAATAAGGATTTGCAGTAATCTAGTCGAGAAGTAACAAATGCATGGACTCATTTTTCTGCATCATTTTGAGACAGGATGTGCCTGATTTTTGCAATGTTACGTAGATGAAAGAAAGCATTCCTTGAAGTTTGTTTAATGTGAGAGTTAAAGGACATATCCTGATCAAAGATAACTCAGAAACCTAGGACAATAAAAGGATACAGCCAATGAATCAACATTAAGTCAGAATCACGTAGAACAAATAAATAAGCTCGGTAGAAAAGTCTGATAAAAGATGAGGTTCTTCATCTAAGAGAAGTCCAGAGGTGTTTTGAGCTGTTTCTTAAAGTCACTTGCAGAATGTGATTGTCGGATATGTAGCGGTGTTCTGTAGTTCTGGCGCTAAAGGCTGCTTCAATAAGGTTTTCTGAGACCTTGGAACTGTTAATAGTCAAGAGTCTGATGAGTCAAGAGTAACCCCTAGACTTTTAAATGCTGGCTTGACTTGTGAGGCAAGATTACCGAGATGACTGAGGACTTTCTTTCTTTACACATTAGATCCTATTAAAAGAATATAAATTGCATCTGTACTTAACTTGAGGTAGTTTTTGCTCATCCATGTTATGACACTGGTCAGACAGCTGGTTCGTAGTTTCAGTCACTGAGAGTCATCTGGTTTAAGGGAAAAACTTGGTGTCGTTTACATAACTATGGAAACTGATTTTATGTTTTCTGATCATTTCACCAAGTGGCAGCATGTACAATAAGAATAGCAAAGGAGCAAGTATAGAGCCCTGTGGTACACCGCACATTTTATCATATTGATGCCAAACAAAGAACTGTGTAGCTGTTAAATATGATTTCAACAAGTCTAGCACAGCCCCAGAGAGACCAACATGTTCAAGGTGATGTAAGGGTAAGGATGTTGTGGCCTATGGTATCGAACGCTGCACTGAGATCAGGCAGAGCAACGATGGAAACATCATCAGCATCAACCCTCAAGTCAGTTCAGTGGTGGATGAAGTACCTGAAGGTGAAATATAAAAACATATACAGATACTCCAATAAAAATACTTAAGTACTGTTACAAAGTATTATTACATTACACCCATGGAGGAGTTTCAATGCTATGTTTCTGTGGCCTAAAACCAGATTAATAAGTCTCATAAATATTGCTCCCACAAATAATTGGTTTTAGTATAATATATATGATAAATAATATAAAATATATAAGAGGTGGACCCAAATGCAGAAAAACCAGGCAGACAGGTTAATTAACAAGGCGAGCTTTAATTCAAAGCTGGTGTCAAAAAACAAAGCTGACAGGAAAACCAAAAAGAGAGGGCACAGGCAGGATGAACACGGGAAGGATGAACACGGGCAGGATGAACACGGGAAGGATGAACACGGGCAGGATGAACACGGGCAGGATGAACACGGGAAGGATGAACACGGGCAGGATGAACACGGGCAGGATGAACACGGGAAGGATGAACACGGGCAGGATGAACACGGGAAGGATGAACACGGGAAGGATGAACACGGGCAGGATGAACACGGGCAGGATGAACACGGGCAGGATGAACACGGGAAGGATGAACACGGGAAGGATGAACACGGGAAGGATGAACACGGGAAGGATGAACACGGGCAGGATGAACACGGGCAGGATGAACACGGGCAGGATGAACACGGGCAGGATGAACACGGGAAGGATGAACACGGGCAGGATGAACACGGGCAGGATGAACACGGGCAGGATGAACACGGGCAGGATGAACACGGGAAGGATGAACACGGGCAGGATGATGAACACGGGCAGGATGAACACGGGAAGGATGAACACGGGCAGGATGAACACGGGCAGGATGAACACGGGCAGGATGAACACGGGCAGGATGAACACGGGAAGGATGAACACGGGCAGGATGAACACGGGCAGGATGAACACGGGCAGCATGAACACGGGAAGGATGAACACGGGAAGGATGAACACGGGCAGGATGAACACGGGCAGGATGAACACGGGCAGGATGAACACGGGCAGGATGAACACGGGAAGGATGAACACGGGCAGGATGAACACGGGCAGGATGAACACGGGAAGGATGAACACGGGCAGGATGAACACGGGCAGGATGAACACGGGCAGGATGAACACGGGCAGGATGAACACGGGAAGGATGAACACGGGAAGGATGAACACGGGCAGGATGAACACGGGCAGGATGAACACGGGCAGGATGACACGGGCAGGATGAACACGGGCAGGATGAACACGGGCAGGATGAACACGGGCAGGATGAACACGGGAAGGATGAACACGGGCAGGATGAACACGGGCAGGATGAACACGGGCAGGATGAACACGGGCAGGATGAACACTGGCAGGATGAACACGGGAGATGAACACGGGCAGGATGAACAGGAGGATGAACACGGGCAGGATGAACACGGGCAGGATGAACACGGGAAGGATGAACACGGGCAGGATGAACACGGGCAGGATGAACACGGGCAGGATGAACACGGGCAGGATGAACACGGCAGGATGAACACGGGCAGGATGAACACGGGCAGGATGAACACGGGCAGGATGAACACGGGCAGGATGAACACGGGCAGGATGAACACGGGCAGGATGAACACGGGGCAGGATGAACACGGCAGGATGAACACGGGAAGGATGAACACGGGCAGGATGAACACGGGCAGGATGAACACGGGCAGGATGAACACGGGCAGGATGAACACGGGAAGGATGAACACGGGCAGGATGAACATGGGAGATGAACACGGGCAGGATGAACACGGGCAGGATGAACACGGGAAGGATGAGCACGGGCAGGATGAACACGGGCAGGATGAACACGGGCAGGATGAACACGGGCAGGATGAACACGGGAAGGATGAGCACGGGCAGGATGAACACGGGCAGGATGAACACGGGCAGGATGAACACGGGCAGGATGAACACGGGAAGGATGAACACGGGCAGGATGAACACGGGAAGGATGAACACGGGCAGGATGAACACGGGAGATGAACACGGGCAGGATGAACACGGGCAGGATGAACACGGGCAGGATGAACACGGGCAGGATGAACACGGGCAGGATGAACACGGGCAGGATGAACACGGGCAGGATGAACACGGGAGATGAACACGGGCAGGATGAACACGGGAAGGATGAACACGGGCAGGATGAACACGGGCAGGATGAACACGGGCAGGATGAACATGGGAGATGAACACGGGCAGGATGAACACGGGCAGGATGAACACGGGAAGGATGAACACGGGAAGGATGAACACGGGAAGGATGAACACGGGCAGGATGAACACGGGAAGGATGAACACGGGCAGGATGAACACGGGAAGGATGAACACGGGCAGGATGAACACGGGAAGGATGAACACGGGCAGGATGAACACGGGCAGGATGAACACGGGCAGGATGAACACGGGAAGGATGAACACGGGCAGGATGAACACGGGAAGGATGAACACGGGCAGGATGAACACGGGCAGGATGAACATGGGAGATGAACACGGGCAGGATGAACACGGGCAGGATGAACACGGGAGATGAACACGGGCAGCATGAACACGGGCAGGATGAACACGGGCAGGATGAACACAGGAAGGATGAACACAGGAAGGATGAACACGGGCAGGATGAACACGGGAGATGAACACGGGCAGCATGAACACGGGCAGGATGAACACGGGCAGGATGAACACAGGAAGGATGAACACAGGAAGGATGAACACGGGCAGGATGAACACAGGCAGGATGAACACAGGCAGGATGAACACAGGCAGGATGTGTCAGGAGGAAACGGGGAGAAGGACGCAATTGCGGACCAGGGGTATCTTAAAGTTAATCTTGAAGGTTAACCACAAAAAATCGCAAGCGATTTAAAGGGAGAGGGGAAAAAACAAATGAAAACTCACAATATACCTTGAAACGACTAAAACTAAAACACCGCTGCCGAGCAGCTGATTAGAGCTTAAATGAAACAAAAGAACCAGCAAAGGCCACACAGACCGAACCCACTCTAAGAGGCTGCCGCTCTGAGAAGAAGCTAAATGGTGGGTACAAAACAAACAAAATCACACATGTAAACCCAGAGAGCCAACTGAAGGTGTTGACCCTCTGCAGACACACAACCACTATACAGCTAGAGCAAAAGCTGGACAGCACTCTCACTACCTCCGACAAAGAGACAATGAGTCAGCAGAGCACTGAAACCAGGGGTAGATATAGGCAGCCACCAGCTGATCCTCATCAGGGACAATTAGGCTCCACAGCTGCCTCTCCTCAGAGATAATTAACCCAACCAGCCTGCTGAGTGGCAAGTGACCCTCACAGGACCCCCCTTCTAAGGAACGGCACCCGACGTTCCTACTGAGGCTCCGGGGCGGCGGTAACGGAAGTCCCGGATAAGGTCTGGGTCTAGGATATGTCTAGCAGGGACCCAGGCGCGTTCCTCCGGACCGTACCCCTCCCAGTCCACAAGGTACTGCACCCCACGTCCCACACGACGACTACTCAGGATACGACGAACAGTGTAGACTGGGTGACCATCAACCAATCGGGGAGGAGGCGGAGGTCTTTCAGCTGGCGCCAGCCTGCTGGTCTGGACCGGTTTGAGGCATGAAACATGAAAGGTGGGATGAATCCTCATGGACCGGGGGAGCAGGAGACGGACGCTGACCAGGTTAATCTTCCGAACCACCTTGAATGGACCGACGAAGCGTGGTGCCAGTTTACGAGACTCTACCCGCAAGGGAAGGTCACGTGTGGAGAGCCACACCTTTTGACCAACCCGATATGATGGGGCCGGACGTCGTCGCCGATCGGCATAACGCTTCTGTTGTGCAGTAGCACGCTGGAGAGACGCCCGAACCCGCTTCCAGGTGGCCCGACACCGCTGGATGAACCGTGCAGCCGAGGGCACCCCAGCATCCCTCTCCTGTTCTGGGAACAACGGTGGCTGATACCCATACTGACACTCAAACGGGGAGAGACTGGTAGATGTGTTCAACAGGGTGTTATACGAGTACTCTGCCCAGACAAGTTGATCACTCCAGGTGGTTGGGTTGGAGGAAACCAGACACCGTAGCGTTCTCTCCAGTGTCTGATTTGTGCGCTCAGTCTGACCATTGGTCTCTGGGTGAAATCCTGAAGACAGACTGGCAGAAGCGCCCACAAGGGAGCAAAATGCCTTCCAGAACCGCGATGCGAACTGTGGACCGCGGTCCGAAACAACGTCCTGTGGTAGGCCGTGGCGACAAAAAACATGCTGTACGACAAGCCGGGCAGTTTCCAGGGCCGAAGGCAGCTTGGGGAGGGGAATAAAGTGGGCCGCTTTAGAGAAGCGATCCACTATGACCAAGATGGTGGTGGAACCCTTTGAAGGGGGTAACCCAGTAATGAAGTCCAAGGCCACATGCGACCAGGGGCGATGAGGGATAGGCAGCAACCGGAGGAGACCAGCAGGAGGACTTTGAGATGTCTTGTTGCGGGCGCAAATGGTGCAAGCAGCCACAAACTCTCGCACGTCCCTCTCCATCCTGGGCCACCAGAATTTCCGCTTAAGAAAGTCTAGAGTGCGGCGGACCCCCGGATGACTTATAAGGCATGATGAATGACCCCACTGAAGAACCTGCGAGCGTACCCCCGTCGGGACGAACTGCCTACCCGAAGGTAATCCTCCCGGGTCGGGATCCCGCAGCTGGGCCTCCCGCACCACAGTTTCAATTCCCCAGATGAGTGGTGCGAGGATGCAGGTGGGTTGTACAATGGGCTCAGGAGAACCATCCCTGTCTGAGCGGTCAAACCGGCGGAAGAGAGCGTCCGGTTTCAGATTCTTCGAACCCGGACGGTACGACAGGTTGAAGTCAAACCTATTGAAGAAGAGGGCCCACCGCGCTTGGCAAGGGTTCAGGCGTTTGGCCTGCTGGATATAAGCCAGATTTCTGTGGTCCGTCCAGACCACAAACGGATGCTCTGAACCCTCCAGCCAGTGGCGCCATTCTTCCAAGGCCAATTTCACCGCCAGAAGCTCCTTATTACCCACGTCATAATTCCTCTCGGCCGGCAGAAGACGCCGAGAGAAAAAGGCACAAGGGTGAAGCTTCTTGTCCCGAGCTGAACGTTGGGACAGAACCGCCCCAACTCCCACATCAGAGGCATCAACCTCAACAACAAATGGTAGAGAGGGGTCTGGGTGAATGAGGATGGGCGCCGTGGTAAACCTGTTCTTCAGTTCCTTGAAGGCCTCCTCAGCCTGCGGGGACCAACTGAAATGTGACGTAGCACCCTTGGTCAAGGCAGAGATAGGGGCAGCAATCGAGCTGAACCCCCTAATGAAGCGCCGGTAAAAATTAGCGAAGCCCAAAAAACGCTGAACTTGTTTCACTGAGTCAGGCTGAGGCCACTCCAGTACTGACTTGACCTTTCTGGGGTCCATCCTCACACTGCCCTGTGACACAATATACCCCAAAAAGCTGACTGTGGAGGAGTGGAAAACACATTTTTCAGCCTTGACGTAAAGTTGGTGCTCCAACAACTTCTGCAGCACAAGTTTTACATGGGACACATGCTCCTCGTAGGACTTCAAAAAATAAGGATGTCATCCAGGTAAACGTAAACAAATCGTTCCAGCATGTCCCTAAGAACGTCATTAACGAATGCCTGGAAGACCGCCGGAGCGTTCGAAAGACCAAAAGGCAAGACGAGGTATTCGTAGTGCCCTCGAGGAGTGTTGAACGCCGTCTTCCACTCATCCCCCTCACGTATGCGCACCAAGTTGTAGGCATTCCTAAGGTCCAACTTGGTGAAGATGGAAGCACCTTGCAAGCGCTCGAACGCCGTGCACATGAGGGGGAGGGGGTAGCGGTTCTTTACAGTGATGTTATTAAGTCCTCTATAGTCAATGCAGGGTCTAAGCCCCCCGTCTTTCTTCCCCACAAAGAAAAACCCCGCCCCCGCCGGGGACGTAGAGGGGCGAATGAAACCCGTGGCTAGGGCCTCGTCTATATAGTCCTTCATGGCGGCTGTTTCAGGTCCCGACAAGGAAAACAACCGGCCCCTAGGAGGTGTAGAGCCTGGAAGGAGATCGATGGCACAGTCGTAAGGCCTATGGGGAGGTAGGATAGAGGCCTTCTTTTTACTGAACACCTCGCTAAGTTCCGCATACTCTACCGGAACCCCAATGGGAGTATGAGAGCCCGTAGGCCCTGGCGAGTTAACACAAGAAGGAGTGAGGGGCTTAAGAGCCTCAAGAATCGAGAGATCACAGGGGTCAGAGGTGAAGCAGTGATCAGGAGAGGGAGAGTCAGGAGAAGGAGAGACAAGAGAGGTATCCATCGCGGAACCAGGAAACTCAAGAGCAGAGGAGCTCAATGCTGCAGGAAACGTGAGGGCCAAAGGGGTGGGTGGGACCGAATTGGAGAGGAGACAGCGAGATGCACATTCAACTCCCCAACTCAACACCTTCCCCAACCTCCAATTAATCTGAGGATTGTGTTCCTTGAGCCACGGGTGTCCCAGAATGAGGGGTAACTGGGGTGTTTCAATAACGAAAAACTGCATATTTTCCATGTGGTGGTCAATGCAAATCTTAAGGGGACCAGTGATCTCTTTAACCCACCCTATACCCAAAGGCCGCCCATCCACAGCCGTGATGGCAATTGGACGAGAGAGTTGAGATACTGGCAGTTTAAGATTTTGGGCCAGGGTTGAGTCAATAAAACTACCAGCTGCACCTGAATCTACAAAAGCGGGAAGATTGTATTTGTCATTACCAAATGACAATTCAGCGGACAAAAAGGTGCGGTTATTGTCTATCGAGAGGGGATTATTCAGACTCGGCAGAACCTCCCCCTGTTCTGACGAGTCTACTCGTTTCCCAGTACTTCTTTCTTCCGCATTACTGGGCACGTACGAATGAAGTGGCCCACCTTCCCACAGTACAGACAGGACCCACTGCTCATCCGCTTCTCTCTCTCTGTCCGAGAGAGGCGCGTGCGCCCAATTTGCATGGGTTCGTCATTGATCGAAAACCCCCGGAGTGGTTGGGGGGTGTCCTGAGAAATGCTTAAATCCATCTCCGACATGGGGCTCGCATAAGCATGCTTTCTCTTTCTAATGCGTTCACGAATTCGATTATCTACCCGAATCGCCAAGGAAATCAATTCCTCGAGTGAGTCAGGGACGTCGCGGGAGGCTAGCTCGTCTTTAACCTTCTCTGATAATGCCCGGATAAAGGTGGCCGTCAGAGCTTCCCGGTTCCACCCTGATTCAACCGCTAAGGTGCGGAACTGAATAGAGAACTCAGCTACACTGGAGGCGACCGGACGTAACCCAATCAGACGTTTGGCCGCTTCCTGGCCGCTTATATCGTGGTCAAAAACTCTTCTCATTTCGGCCACGAAGAGGGCGACATCGGAACAGGCCGGAGTCTGCTTTTCCCACAGTGCAGTAGCCCAAGAAAGAGCTTTATCTGAGCGAAGCGATATAATGTATGCCACCCGGGCTTGTTCTGTGTTAAACATGGAGGGTTGTAACTCGAACACCAGGCTACATTGGGTAATAAACCCTTTGCATTTCCCTGGATGCCCGTCGTAGCGGGCAGGTGTTGGCATCTTGGGTTCATTGGCTGCTGTGGAACTGTGGGGCGGAGCTGGAGGTGCTTGGTGGATTACGGGTGGAGTCTGCCCAGCCTTCTGCAACTGGGCAAGTATTTCTCGCAACATGTTATCATGGGAAACCTGTTGATCAGCGATTGCACGTAGCATCTGCTTATGGGAGCCTAACAGGACTCCATGTGCAGTGATAGCCTGCCCGTGCGCCGTTAGCTGAGTGTCAAGTTTAAGGGCAGTGGTGGTGCCCATTGACACAGGGTCCGCTGTGTCCGTTAATGGCTGACTCATTCTGTCAGGAGGAACGGGGAGAAGGGCGCAATTGCGGACCAGGGGTATCTTAAAGTTAATCCCGAAGGTTAACCACAAAAAAATCGCAAGCGATTTAAAGGGAGAGGGGAAACACCAAATGAAAACTCACAATATACCTTGAAATGACTAAAACTAAAACACCGCTGCTGAGCAGCTGATTAGAGCTTAAATGAAACAAAAGAACCAGCAAAGGCCACACAGACCTGACCCACTCTAAGAGGCTGCCGCTCTGAGAAGAAGCTAAATGGTGGGTACAAAACAAACAAAATCACACATGTAAACCCAGAGAGCCAACTGAAGGTGTTGACCCTCTGCAGACACACAACCACTATACAGCTAGAGCAAAAGCTGGACAGCACCCTCACTACCTCTGACAAAGAGACAATGAGTCAGCAGAGCACTGAAACCAGGGGTAGATATAGGCAGCCACCACCTGATCCTCATCAGGGTCAATTAGGCTCCACAGCTGCCTCTCCTCAGAGATAATTAACCCAACCAGCCTGCTGAGTGGCAATGACCCTCACAGGATGAACACAGGTAAAAAGACACACAACCTGACACTGGATGAGGGAAGCACACAGACTAAATACACAAGGAGAGCAGGGTGATTAGACACAGGTGGAACAAATCAGGGCGGGGCAGACGATCACAAAGGCGGGAAACAAACAAAGGCAGGAGGTAAAACCCAGACAAGACACAAGAGGAGTGACTTTCAAAATAAAACAGGAAACAAACTACAACAAAAAGCCATGACAGTTGATCTGTGTGAAAACTGCTTTTTCAATAATTTGACTTAAAAGAAGTCAGGTTTGAAATGAGTCTAAAATGTCTCCAGGTCAGTGGGGTCCAGCTTATGTTTCTTCAGTAGTGGTCTGACTGACTATTGCTGTTTTAAGGTGGCTGGGAAAGGTCCCTGTTTGCAGCGATTGGTTCAGTATTTCCAGTATGCTGGTGGAGAGCAGTCTATTACTTATTATAAATAATTTGTATTAAAATAACTCAATGTATATTTGGTTCTCTGTGCTATTAAATGAAGACTGAGACTGATTAGAGATTTAGATCAACTTCTGTTTAATTAGTCACAACCCAGAAAAAAGAGAAAGAAGACAAAAAGGCTCTTTAACAATCTGCAGCCATCATTAACAACACAGAATTCTTCACCATCAGAAGAACAGATAAATCCCTCTGAATAATATTAATGCTAGACTATATTAGAACATCTCCTTTGTGCTTCATTCTTTCTCCTCAGTACAAGCCCACCAGAATCATTCATGGATATGGAAAAGCTCGTCATGCTCAAGAGTATTTCAGTATGTTCATCTGAAGTGGAGTCACCTTGATGTGTATAAACCCAGCCAAAACACCGGCCTGTGTGTGGTGAGTAAAAGGTAAGACTGAACTAAAACACAGATGATATAGAAGTAAAGAGAATGATGTCAGCACCATACTTCCAGTACTGGAAGTACTGGAAGTACTGGAAGTACTTCCAGTACTGGAAGTACAGGACATCAGCAGGCCTTTTACTCTTCATGCACATCATGTCCTCTGAGCAGATCAACAGCTGACTGACCGTCACTGTGGGACTCAACATGACAAACAGCTTCTCATACAAATATACAACATGACTGATTGACTGACTGACTGACAACCGGTCACATGAAACGTGTCAAACCCAGACTGTGTCAGCCAGTTAGCTTCTGCCATCTTGTGGCAGCAGCAGGTGGAGCATGCATTATCACATGCATGATCTGATATGATAACAGTCTGGTTATCTTTCTGACCTGCTGCTAGAGATCAAGTTTGGTTGTAGTGAGGCCCCCCTTCATAAAGGCTTTATAAACTGTAACTAATGGCTTATTAATAATCAGTTATAAGATATTAATAAGAACACAAGAAACTCCCATTGACCTGTTTAGCATTTCTATTTGGTAATAATGCAGTTATAAATGTT
This sequence comes from Sebastolobus alascanus, assembly GCA_916701645.2. Classification (NCBI taxonomy): domain Eukaryota; kingdom Metazoa; phylum Chordata; class Actinopteri; order Perciformes; family Sebastidae; genus Sebastolobus; species Sebastolobus alascanus. The sequence goes on from CAKAOJ020000064.1 coordinate 109,820, forward strand.
GGTAATCCATTAACGTGCATGGGTTTCTCAATTTCTACGAAGCCATCAGGTCTGAAATATATAAATATCAATAATAACATATATTAATATATATAACATATGTTTTTTGGTCCAGACTGTCGAGTGAGGACGTTTCCTGAGCTAAGAAGAGAAAGGAGTGTCCTGCTGGAGGAGGACAAACACCAGCTGTTCTTAAGTGTTCACCAAGTGGACATTTATAGACAAGTTCTCAAGTAAAGATTAGTTATTAAATATGTACACCCACTAACTGTTGCTTAGCTAACTGAAAAAAAGTATCATTAGCTTGCTAACATATGAGCCATTCAGATGAAAGAGTAAAGACTTAGATAAGATACGTCTGACCTCACACCTGTTTATTAATGATGTGAACTGGGAAGATTTTAAATGACATTATACAATATACAATGTAATATACCCTAAATTACAAAATGTTGTGCATTTGCTAAATGAACTAATGACATTAGCTAGGTTAGCATGAGTACTACTAACTTTGAAGCACACACATTTCTTCATGTATGTACATTCACTAAGGATTGGCAGTTCAGTTTAAAATATCTTTTAAGTTAGGATATAGCTTGTTATAGATATAGCTTGTGATGCTATAACAACTCGCTGTTTACATAATTGATAGCTCTTAATTGGACAATCCTACAGATGTTTCCTAACAACCAGAAGGGGACATATTCTCATGTTCAGGTTCATACTTGTATCTTGGGTTTCTACTAAAACATGTTTACATGCTTTAAGGATTTTCTCACTAATACAGTGCCTGTTAGAACGGGCTGAATGCTCGGCCTCTGGTGTTGCTGGTTGAAGTTTTCTCAAGAACTGCTCGTCCAAACAACTTCACACTCGACACTGCGTTGCCTTGATCCTGAGCATTACACCTTTCCTGACATAGTTACTGTACGTCACACACATATGTTGTGGCAACTTGCAGTCAGAAACACCGGTGAAATACACTCATGGTTCATGGGGAAAAACACCAGGGGCAGACTTTACCGTTAGGAAAGTTAGGCAACCTGGGGCCCCAACTAAAGGGCCCCAACAGCTATAAATTTGTTATGATGTTTGCATATGAAAGTATTCAATCATGTTACTATTCTAACTCACTGAACCCAGAAATAAATTACAATTACATTTCCTGTGTCACACAGAGTGTTGAGACCTCATGTCTAACTGTAACTTCAGAGATGATTCTTTCTTTTTTTGTGATCAACGATGATACGCTTGAGAGATTTTTAATCCTTGTAACATTACAAGTGATAATATATATTATGATAATAGACTTCACTGCAGATTTTCAAATACTTTGACCTGACTGCAGATAAACTCTCGAATAGACCATCCGAACGTTATAATGTTACTGGACAATAAGAAATAGCTATAAAACGTTAATCCAAAGAGCAGAGATTAATGTTACTGTCCGATCACAACTCAGCTCTCATACACTCGTTGGGCGATTCACTTTAAACTGGTGAGGTTAGGGTTATAACCTTTAACGTTAGGGTTATAACCTTTAACGTTAGGGTTATACCCTTTAACGTTAGGGTTATACCCCTTAAAGTTAGGGTTATAACCTTTAACGTTAGGGTTATACCCTTTAACGTTAGGGTTATATCCTTTAACGTTAGGGTTATACCCCTTAAAGTTAGGGTTATAACCTTTAACGTTAGGGTTATACCCTTTAACGTTAGGTTTATACCCTTTAACGTTAGGGGTATAACCTTTAACGTTAGGGTTACACCCTTTAACGCTAGGGTTATACCCTTCAACGTTAGAGTTACACCCTTTAACGTTAGGGGTATATCCTTTAACGTTAGGGTTATACCCTTTAACGTTAGGGGTATATCCTTTAACGTTAGGGTTACACCCTTCAACGTTAGGGTTATAACCTTTAACGTTAGGGTTACACCCTTTAACGTTAGGGTTACACCCTTTAACGTTAGGGTTATACCCTTTAACGTTAGGGTTACACCCTTTAACGTTAGGGTTACACCCTTTAACGTTAGGGTTACACCCTTTAACGTTAGGGTTATAACCTTTAACGTTAGGGTTACACCCTTTAACGTTAGGGTTACACCCTTTAACGTTAGGGTTACACCCTTTAACGTTAGGGTTACACCCTTTAACGTAAGGGTTATACCCTTTAACGTTAGACGAGGGTGACTCCATGGGGCAAATGTTAACGTTACCAAGCACTCCGCATGTGAGGCTTGTTTACAAAGGAAAACTGTTAATGTTAGCTAACCTTAGCTAGTTAGCACATGTTGACATTCTAATATTAGCATGACTGGATAGAGAATTAAAAGCAGTAACCTACATTATCTGTAGAAAACTAACGTGACTCATGAACGTGCACTCGGAGCACGGGCTGAAGGCTGAGAGGCGGTCACAGAGCTCGCCAAAGCGTGCACTGCTACGTCCTGCAAAACCACACCTATCCGGATATTATACCAAGTCTTTAGGGAGTCCCATCTGAAATGACCTGTATTCATCATGTGTCTCTTAAAGCCCAGTCTGCTCTGACTGGCTACAGAGAACAATATGGTGCACATCTGGAAAGGTAGTTCTCCAGCTGTGTTGGTTTGTGGGTTGGGAGGAAGTCCAGATACCCAGATGGATGTGACCAACCACTGAAGATTGGAGTTTTTCATGAGATGTCCCCTTTAAAGATAAACTAATCTATGAGGCATTAGTACATTATTTATTAACCATTATTAGAGCCATTAGTTACAGCTTGTAATGCTTTATAAAGGATGGTACCTCTGACTTATATCCATGTCATGCTAGTGGTCTGTAGTAAGTAATATACACAAGAAAACTACCATCATTCTTTTTAAACTTGTGTTGATTTGTTGTATTTTTCCTGGACTAGCGGATCACTTTAGCTCATCAGAATGATATCCAAACACTCGACCATGTATGTGTTATGTTAAGCCAGCCCAGGCCTGTGATTGAGAGCATCTGAACGGTTTCTCTCATAGCAACCTGTATATGAGCGATCCATGACACTACAGCTAAATACATGTCTATTCTGAACCTATTCATTAACAGAAGAGTGATCCAACACATCATTCAAAAATAATTCTACATTTGCTGTTTCAATCACGGCTCAAATCTCAAAGTCATCAAAGAAACGAAATTTCAACACAGAAAAGACCTTCGTGGTTGGTGCAACTACACAGAGCGTCTTCATCCAACCAGGAGACAAAAACTACATATTCTGGGGCTCTGAAATGATGGCCAATAACACGAGCCATGCTTCAGTGTCATACGTAAGGTTCAGGAAGGCTCAGAAAGATGACGACTGCGCCACGCGTTCAGATCACCTTGTTGGTCACATGGTTGGATGAAGTTTGTCCATGTTGTCATTACAGACAAAAGAAAGAGGTCACAGTTCCACCCCGACTCCTCTGAATGGTATTTGATCTTTGGGAGGTGCACCGCCCTCTACAAATACCACTACAGTTCCCATGAGTCTTTTGACATATGCATACTGTCAAAACATGGTGGAGTTGTAGATGTATATGCTAGAAATACATGTTTTTTTGTTCTATATTATACTGCACAAACAGTATATGAAGAACACATTGTGAACAGAAAGTGAGGCCAAACATTTTGACTTGAATATCTATGAGCACTTGGTACCAGATAAATGATTTAGACTTTTAAAACCCACCTGCTCTTGTTTTCATCATTTCTATCAGATCTGATAAGTGACAGAAATAATGCAGAGATCTGTGGACGTGGTAGATAAACCTAATAACTGAGTCCATTCAGACAACCAGTCAGACAGGTTTAAAACAGATGAAACGGACACACAGTTATTATCATTTCATGGACTTCAGGTGAAACCAGGAAACTCAAACCAGGCTGTAAATAATAATTAGAACATAACTACAGAATTATCCTTTGCTAATGCCGGTCTTCTGCTAGTTGTCCAGTTGGCCTGTGGACGCCACATTAACAGAACAGAGGCCGTCATGAGATCACTGATTGGCTGCTTGTCCACTGATGAAACTCCAGCTGTGACGGGGCAGTGACAGATTCTTACTGAGGCTCAAGCACCAATTAAACAGCTCTATTAAATAATCCAACAGGTGAAAGTTCCTTCTATGATTCTCTTCTGGATTCTCTGACCTGCAGCGTGACATGAAATAAACATACTAGCTTCCAACATTTACATTTGTCAAACTAATTTTATGACCTCTTCACCTCCCTTCAATGATTCCCTTGCTTTGTTTTGGGTGTTAATAGCTGTACAGTTTTTTAGAGGCTGGGACCAATTTGGATTAAATCCAATCACTTCAAGATACGATAAACTCGGTTGGATTTCCAACAGTTTGTTAGTGTTAAGACTCTTTTCCTGACATTGTTACAGCACCGCTGAATTCCTTGAAATTCTCCGACTACAGTGATGACGTTTTTTTGCTGGGTGGACTCAACAATATCAGAAAGAGACTGTGAGATAGTGATAACATCAATAAAGTGCTCTGAAGTAGCTGAGAGATGTAAAAGATTAAATATGATTAACTTGATATCAGTTTGGTTTAGGCCTGTCACAATAATTTCTATATCGGCTGATCGTACCGTATGTGGACATGACCTCCATCATATCTGCTGACCTCGATATCGCCCGTTGTGTTTACATACGTGTTTATTCTCATGCAAATGTCACCAACATGTTAGCCACCATGATGCCAGAATAAACGCAAGGTCTTCCTGACCATTAGAAGACTTGGCCTTTGTGCAGACATTGCACATTTTTGTTAACAGAACCAAGTCCGTTAAAGTTATGTTTTATCTACTGAGGATATATATATGTATATATATATATATATATACGTATATATAGTATACAGTATATACCGTATATACTGTATATTAGGGATGCTACAACTCCTCCGCTCAAGACCGGAGCCAACTTCCTGTATCTGTAACTCCGGCTCAGACTCTCTTAAGGTGGACTGTTAAGGTGGACCAGCTTTTCTCCTTAAACTGTCGAGCCGCTCCTCTGAGTTTTGATCAGCTTTTTAATTAATTATTAATATTTCTTTTAACCGTTTAACTGATAGCGTTAATCGGTTAGACGGTTAATTATTAACACCCCACACATATAATTCCAATATCTGAATATTCTTAAGAATTAAAAGTGCATTGCTCTTTGAAAGGGTGTACTTGCATTATCATGCTAATATATTATCATTAATCAAAACAATAATATCAATAATATACAGTATATGAATAATAATATATTATATCAATATTATCGTTTATCGCAATTATTTCTGGGACAATATATATTCCAACATTAGTTGTTATTGTGACAGGCCTAGTTTGGTTAATATTAATTGAGAGAGGTGGTAAGAACCGCATAAAGATCTATGAATGATCTTTCATCGATTACCTCCATTGTTCTTATTTCAATGATATTATTGGAGTTGATTAAATTGACACAGAACTGATCACCAACCTTTATAATTCACTCCATTACACTGTACACACCACATGTATTCTCAGGGATAGTGTGAACTTATAGAAATCTGATCATCATTGTCAAGCATCAGTTCATATTCAACGAGCAGATGTGGAGAGGAGGAGAGTGATGGAGAGGAGGAGAGTGATGGAGAGGAGTGATGGAGAGGAGGAGAGTGATGGAGAAGAGTGATGGAGAGGAGGAGAGTGATGGAGAGGAGTGATGGAGAGGAGGAGAGTGGTGGAGAGTGGTGGAGAGGAGGAGAGTGATGGAGAGGAGGAGAGTGATGGAGAGGAGGAGAGTGATGGAGAGGAGGAGAGTGATGGAGAGGAGTGATGGAGAGGAGTGATGGAGAGGAGTGATGGAGAGGAGGAGAGTGATGGAGAGGAGTGATGGAGAGGAGTGATGGAGAGGAGGAGAGTGATGGAGAGGAGTGATGGAGAGGAGTGATGGAGAGGAGTGATGGAGAGGAGTGATGGAGAGGAGGAGAGTGATGGAGAGGAGTGATGGAGAGGAGTGATGGAGAGGAGGAGAGTGATGGAGAGGAGTGATGGAGAGGAAGAAGGAAGTGAAACTATGTTTGGTTGTAACCGGTCTGTGAAGGACACGCTCCAGCAGGTATCAGGGTGTTATACGGGACTACAGTGCTCTTAACTCCCCCGAAATATCCATCAAACCATCTCTATTTCATTGCTCATTTTACTTGCTCTTAGCACCAAAGCACCACACTTAATCAGAAGAGGTTTGCATGTGTTGATAAACCTACCTGGCTCTATGTATTTACTGGGAATGGTCCAATCTAAGCATTAGAAAAGTGAAAAGAGCTTTAAGACTCTGAAAAACATCTGTTCTGAGGTGGAGTGACTATTTATTTATATTCGTTGGACAGATGGGTAATCTGTCGACAACAATAGCCACTTAAGCTAGCGAGCTAATGCACGTTGTCTTCCACAGCAACACGTTCTGGAACAGTTTACAGACATACTGTATGGTAGTACTCCCTTCCTGTGGAATAACCCTAACCCTACACACATCAAACTACTAATTTAACATCTGCTAACAACTGAAAATGTCCAGTGGCCATCTTTATTTGGGTCTAGGAATGGAGACATGCATTGAATTCACTATACACAGGAAGGAAAGGTTTGTTAAAGAGCCAACCACTAATCATTATGTCTAGAACTGTGGATCAGATGACGATGTGTAATGTGAAAGAAATCGCTCTCAGTGACAAACCCACAAAGACTGTCGTCTTTATGAGGTGATAATACTGTATATCAGTGGTGTTACAGCGGAACATGCTTTATAAAATCACTTTTACTGCCATTTATATGTTCTTATTTCTGTGACTTGAATTCAGGACTACGATATATTGTGGGAAACAGATCAATGCTTAGAAAGTGTGGTTTAAAACAGGCTTTGGGTCATTTCTAAAGATGTTGCAGGGGCCGTGAAGTCCTGGATCAGGCTGATATGAGGCTTACTGAGAGACATTTACAGTACCTGCTAACATCTGTTCCCTCTCCTGCACAAAGAAACCTGACCTCAAACAGTAGCTGAAGAGCTTGTTTAGCTGTAAACCAGTACAGAGAAAACAGAAAAGAAGCATGGTTCACTACGGTTGTGTTAGGGGTTAGCTCACCAACTAGCCCGACGAGGAGTCACTACGTCACCAAGCTTGAACTTACTTCCTGGTGTGTCTGGGCCTTTACAGTGATGGAAAAGGAAGCACAGCAGCTGCACCCAGCTGGATCCAACCTCCTCTATCAACGTCATCGTCACAAGGTTCTTTGGTTGATGAAAATTAAAGATGACTGGAGTTACTGGTGGTTCCTCTGCCCACTGTCTACAGTGAGATTAACATGCCACTCTTCTGTCTGTAGTCGTTAAGTGTCTGGAAGAGCTGATAGACCAGCAGCTACAGCTGAGGATATGGTTCTGTCTAAAGCCTGCATCTTAAATGAACTTAGTACAAGAGCTATTGTAGATTTGGAGACAGCCGTCCACTTTAAAAGCCAATTTAATTGCATTTTATTAGCCCGAGGGTCCTGAAACTAGCCCAGGACATTCAATTCAATTCAATTTATTTTTATATAGCATCAAATCATAACAGAAGTTATCTTGAAACGCTCGAGACATAAATCTGTGGCTTTCTCAATGCAGACTGAGCTCGTGAATAACAAGGTGAACCAGATACTGGACTCTGATGTGGTTTTACAAAGACATGTATTTGGAGGAGTGCACTTGTGTGTTTATAAGGACTTTCTGATTGCCAAATAGCAACACACACAAGAAATGGAAGAGGAGGAGGGAGGAGGGAGGGAGGGAGGGAGGGAGGGAGTGTGAGTGTATGAAGGGCCAGATACAAGTGTTTTAACACTTAAACACAACGCAACAACCTGAGACTAGTGTGGGGGAGTCGGTGGCTCGTAGGGTGACAGAGAGAGGGAAAAGGAAAGAGAGAAAGACGGAGAGATCAACAGACTGATATTTAGAGAAAGAGAGAAATAGTGCAACAAAGATAAGTGAAGCGAGAGACCTCTCTCAGCATTGGAGAAAGGAAGAGGGAGGGTAGAAAAGGTAAAAAGAGCAGAAGGAGAGAGGGACTAAGGGTTGAGGAGTTGAGGAGTTAAGGGAGGGAGGAGAGAGGGGGTGAGATAGCAAAGACAGAGGAGCAGTAGTGCTTTCATGAGTACGGCTGTGGAACTCCGTATCCTGGTCTGTAGATCGGTCTCCCTGTTGGCGACTGAGAGCCGGAATACGCAGGCCCGGCCGGGTAGCTGTAGCCGCCGTAGCTGTAGGAGGCCGGGTAGGGCGAGGGGCCGCTCTGGGGGGGGCTCGGGGTGTACTGGCCGAATGCCGAGCCCGGGTGGGGGGCGGGGAAGGAAGGCTGGGTCGGGTAAGGGCAGGTGGCTGAACCCGGAGGCCCGAAAGCAGGCCTTGGGCCGGAGTAGCTCCCCGCTGGGGTGAAGGGTGAGCCGGGAACCGGGTACGGAGGGAACTGTGACGGGGGGTTGGCCGAGCCGGAACCCGCTGCCGCCGCAGGGGGAGCGTTGGGTGGGGAGACGGGGTACGGACTATAGGGGAGGCCGGAGGAGCCCGCTGCAGACGAGGAGGCTGGCTGCGAGGCGCTTTGGTAGCTGGAGGACTGAGGTGTGGAGTTTGGCTGCTGCTGATTTGTCGTCGTTGCCGTTGTCGTCTGTTGATTCCACGGTGAGGGCGTGGCAGCGGGGTCTTGGCTGATGCCTGCTGATGATGTCATGGCGTTGGGGTTGCCTTCGCTCGTCTGTCGTAGGATCTCCTGGAGTTTCTCTATCCGCACCCGTCTTTTGTGAGCGAGGGAGCGCAGGGAGAGGAAGCGATCGAGGAAGGAGTCCAATGGCAGAGAGCCCTCCAGAAACTCATCAGCTAGGATCTGCAGACAGAAACACTCATCATACTCCTACTGGGTACTAGATTACTACCTTTTAATGTCCATCATACTCCTACTAGGTACTAGATTACTACCTTTTAATGTCCATCATACTCCTACTGGATACTAGATTACTACCTTTTAATGTCCATCATAATCCTACTGGATACTAGATTACCACCTTTTAATGTCCATCATACTCCTACTGGGTACTAGATTACCACTTTTAATGTCCATCATACTCCTACTGGATACTAGATTACCACTTTTAATGTCCATCATACTCCTACTGGGTACTAGATTACTACCTTTTAATGTCCATCATACTCCTACTAGGTACTAGATTACTACCTTTTAATGTCCATCATACTCCTACTGGATACTAGATTACTACCTTTTAATGTCCATCATAATCCTACTGGATACTAGATTACCACCTTTTAATGTCCATCATACTCCTACTGGGTACTAGATTACCACTTTTAATGTCCATCATACTCCTACTGGATACTAGATTACCACTTTTAATGTCCATCATACTCCTACTGGGTACTAGATTACTACCTTTTAATGTCCATCATACTCCTACTAGGTACTAGATTACTACCTTTTAATGTCCATCATAATCCTACTGGATACTAGATTACCACCTTTTAATGTCCATCATACTCCTACTGGGTACTAGATTACCACTTTTAATGTCCATCATACTCCTACTGGATACTAGATTACCACTTTTAATGTCCATCATACTCCTACTAGATACTAGATTACCACTTTTAATGTCCATCATATTCCTACTAGATACTAGATTACTACCTTTTAATGTCCATCATACTCCTACTGGATACTAGATTACTACCTTTTAATGTCCATCATAATCCTACTGGATACTAGATTACCACCTTTTAATGTCCATCATACTCCTACTGGGTACTAGATTACCACTTTTAATGTCCATCATACTCCTACTAGATACTAGATTACCACTTTTAATGTCTATCATACTCCTACTGGATACTAGATTACCACTTTTTAATGTCCATCATACTCCTACTAGATACTAGATTACTACCTTTTAATGTCCATCATATTCCTACTAGATACTAGATTACCACTTTTAATGTCTATCATACTCCTACTGGATACTAGATTACCACTTTTTAATGTCCATCATACTCCTACTAGATACTAGATTACTACCTTTTAATGTCCATCATACTTCTACTAGATACTAGATTACCACTTTTAATGTCCATCATACTCCTACTGGATACTAGATTACCACTTTTTAATGTCCATCATACTCCTACTAGATACTAGATTACCACTTTTAATGTCCATCATATTCCTACTAGATACTAGATTACCACCTTTTAATGTCCATCATACTCCTACTAGATACTAGATTACCACTTTTAATGTCCATCATATTCCTACTAGATACTAGATTACCACCTTTTAATGTCCATCATACTCCTACTAGATACTAGATTACCACTTTTAATGTCCATCATATTCCTACTAGATACTAGATTACCACCTTTTAATGTCCATCATACTCCTACTAGATACTAGATTACCACCTTTTAATGTCCATCATACTCCTACTAGATACTAGATTACCACCTTTTAATGTCCATCATACTCCTACTAGATACTAGATTACCACCTTTTAATGTCCATCATACTCCTACTAGATACTAGATTACCACTTTTAATGTCCATCATACTCCTACTGATACTAGATTACCACTTTTAATGTCCATCATACTCCTACTAGATACTAGATTACCACCTTTTAATGTCCATCATACTCCTACTAGATACTAGATTACCACCTTTTAATGTCCATCATACTCCTACTAGATACTAGATTACCACTTTTAATGTCTATCATACTCCTACTGGATACTAGATTACCACCTTTTAATGTCCATCATACTCCTACTAGATACTAGATTACCACTTTTAATGTCTATCATACTCCTACTGGATACTAGATTACCACCTTTTAATGTCCATCATACTCCTACTAGATACTAGATTACCACCTTTTAATGTCCATCATACTCCTACTAGATACTAGATTACCACTTTTAATGTCTATCATACTCCTACTGGATACTAGATTACCACTTTTTAATGTCCATCATACTCCTACTAGATACTAGATTACCACTTTTAATGTCCATCATACTCCTACTAGATACTAGATTACCACTTTTAATGTCCATCATATTCCTACTAGATACTAGATTACTACCTTTTAATGTCCATCATACTCCTACTGGATACTAGATTACTACCTTTTAATGTCCATCATAATCCTACTGGATACTAGATTACCACTTTTAATGTCCATCATATTCCTACTAGATACTAGATTACCACCTTTTAATGTCCATCATACTCCTACTAGATACTAGATTACCACTTTTAATGTCCATCATATTCCTACTAGATACTAGATTACCACCTTTTAATGTCCATCATACTCCTACTAGATACTAGATTACCACCTTTTAATGTCCATCATACTCCTACTAGATACTAGATTATCACCTTTTAATGTCCATCATACTCCTACTGGGTACTAGATTACCACCTTTTAATGTCCATCATACTCCTACTGGGTACTAGATTACTATCTTTTAATGTCCATCATACTCCTACTGGGTACTAGATTACCACCTGACTCATAGACTATAGCACTGCTGGCTGGTAGACAGGATGAAGGTTTAAGACTCTTCTCACACCAGGAGGTAGACCAGTGATCTGACTTTAGCCCTGCGTGAACAAACGCAGCCCTCTCATTCATTTGAATGGAGTCAGTCCATCAGCACAGTGGGGGTGGGGGGTCAACATAGGGCGCTCAACTCTGTAATGTTAATGCTGCATCTCTACCGTTCACATCGTGATTATCTGACGGAAGATAAAATAGTGGCCTTTGTGATAACTCTGGGTCTGTTCTTTATTCATCCTACACATCTCTGCATTAGCATACATCATTCTACATAGTGTGTGTGTGTGTGTGTGTGTGTGTGTGTGTGTGTGTGTGTGTGTGTGTGTATATATAACAGTTAAGTTCTGACCTCTGACTCTGCCTCCGTTTTGCTGCCCTCTGTCTGTAGTCTGGAGAACAACGCCTCTGGAGACACCTGACCCGCCATCCCATCTGAGGACGAGGAGGGGGGGGGGCATAGAGCACAGAGAGAGTGAGAGACAAATACATGACATAAAGAAACACACAGAGAGAATATCGTGTTGCAGTCAGGTTGTTTTCCTGACATCTCATTTCATAAGAGTGGGGACAGATCAGACCTAGGAACTACCTAGCAGCTGTCTAGTTCAATTATTCTGTAGTATTTTAAATTAAAGAATACTAGATTTCCTGGAGGAACACTTCAATTGCTTCCTGTGAAATCATCGACCATGTACAGTATATACCCATCACACTTTGATTAACAAACATGAACATCAAACAAAGAATGGTAAGATATTCTCTTGTTTCAATGTTTTCAAGAAAGTTTTCGACTCTATTCAGCACGAATATGTCGATTACAGACTTCTACGTTCTGGTACAGGGGGCAGAATGGTGAATGGTTAATGAACCTGCCCATCAGGATTTGATCTAAAGACTTATTCACACACCGGGAGCAGTTTGGGGACAAGGACACTTTGACATGTGACTGGAGGAGCTGTTCAGCATCAGTTACCATGGCGATCTTGCCCGGTAAGAAGTGATCCACCGTCGTAGGACTGAAAACCCTGAAGTTACCTCGCTAACCCTAAATCCTGCTTCGTAGTACAGGGACCTCGTCCTGACCTCTCCCTCCTAGATAGAGAGGTGAAGTGATGACCTGGTTCTACCGTGTCCGACTGGACAAAGACTACAACAACAGCTGGACATAGTAGAACAGAACCAGAACTGGGCCCTGGCAGTAAATATGAAGAAAACCAATGTCATGGTTTTTCAGAAACGCCCCAGGTGTCAGGAGAACAAATCCCAGTTCACCATAAATAACCATATCAGTTATTTATATCAGTTAGTTTTAGTTACTAGTTCTCTTAGAAATGACCGACTCGGTGTGATGAATCAAATCTTTTTACTTCATGCAGCATGAAGAGAAGAAGACCGCCACACTCAGGACTTCCTTCCTTAGCGGACTCTCATCTGACTACCTCACAACTTAAACACAGAGAATCACATCCCCAAATCAAGACATGGATTACTAACTGTAAAATGCTCCCTCCTCACAGCCGACCTTGGTATAACCACAGCAACATCAGGGAGTTTCAACGTGGCAGTGAATGCACTCAAAGAGCTCGAAATGCATTTAAAGAGAACATTTGATCATTTCCAATTCCAATTAAATCTGTCTTTAAATATGTTACAGTGTCATCCAGCCCATTGTGCTGTTTAGTAATGAAGTATAGAGTCCACTCAGTCATCAGAACTATAAACCCACTGGCACAAACATCCAACAGAAGCTTTGCATGCAGACATATTTTACACAGAAGAAACCAAATTATAACGCAATGTAAAGAAAACTATTTAGAGTAGGGATGCTAATTTTGAAAAATGTTGTTAACCGATAACCGACCCTCGTTAACCGATTATTAACCGTTAGCGGTGCGCCAGCTGCAGTGCGAGTCCCCAGTTCACCCGTACGGGAGCGTATGGTGCGCTCATTGTCTCCAGATCAGCGTCCAGGAGCGTTAACTTAGCAGAGAGATAACTTAGATGCTGCGTGTAGTGTCGCTGACATGCAGCCACTTTCCCAGTAAAAGTCTCCACCTCACATTTAGTTTAGTTTAGCAGGTTGTCAGCTGTGTGTCTGCCCGGATTAACGATAGTGATTGTCTGACAAACAGACAACAAACAGTGTGTGTGTTTGTGCTACGTTAGCATCTGTAGCTCTGCTGGTACCTTCGTGCTCCCCGTAGTCACACACATACGATCTGTTAGCGCGGCGAAACTTCAGCGTATGTGTGTTGTTGGTGGTGTTATAGCTGTGAACGTAGCTGTAGCAGACTGTATGTGTGACACAAGAATAAATGTTGATGCATAATGAATAATTATTATTAATAATAATAATAATAATGATTATTATTATTATTATTATTATTAATCCTTATTTCATGTGCTATTTGGGATTTTTGGCGTAATGTAGAAAAAATTAATTCATTTACGTTGATTACCATGGCAACGGTTGGAATTTCGCAGCCTTATGTCAGTCTATTGGTTTGGACACATTCTCCTCCAGTCAACATGGTTTTAAGTATTTCACAAATAATAATAAAATCAATTGTCCTAACACTGATCAATCAGAATAAAGAAGGTTTTCTAGTACTTCGTTCTGGTTGAAAGTCTCTGAACTCTCCATCCCTCACTCCTTTTATTAATCTACCCTTAGTTCCTCCCTCCGTCAATATGAAGATTCACTCTATTGTCCCACACTGTAGGAGATCCTCCCTCCTACCTCTCAGAGAGCAGTGTTGTCTGTAGGTTTCTCTGATGGCCTCCAGCTGAGAATATCTCTCAACCAGCACCTCCTTCTCCGACTCCAGACGAGGCTTCATGTCCAGGTTTTGCTCAGCCAGGCTGCGATTTGATGCCAAAGCCATTTCTCTCTCCAGCTGGATGTTCTGGATCTGAAGGGGAGAAAGATTCAAGATTCAAGAATCAAGATGTTTATTGTCACGCCTGTTATACAGGTACAATCGTGTGAAATGCTTTTTGCTGGGAAGCTCCATTAAGAAAGAAACAATAGGTTAAAGCTGGGGTCTGCGATCTTGGAAAACTAGCATAATTTGAAAGTCGCATCGCCTCAGGAGCTCCGTCTAAACCCCCCCCTCCCCTCGAAACTCCTTATAAGGCAACGCCCCCCACACACATGCACGAGCACCGCCGCATCTTAACTACTTCACATTTTTCGTAGCTATTTCATCACTAAATTCACTTCTGAAAAATGTTGAGGCGAGAAATCAACGGTGTAGATTTAGAATATTGACAGTTTTACGATGTTAGATGGCGAATCAAACATTTTCTCCACTGTTGTCGGAGTTTAGAAGCTCCACAAACTGCTGGCACAGCTAGCTAGCTCCTGCCGGGATCGCCACCTCTCCACCCGGGCATTCACTCACACAGACCCCGCTATGAGCTGGAGCTCTCTCAAGAGACCGGTCTCGTAGACGAGGGGCTTTATTTCCTTGTTGACGGAGGGGGGGGGGGGGGGTAGCTCGCTGGAGAGCCGGCCACAGAGCAGCAGAGAGGGGAGGGAAAGAGAGAGATACCTGCTGAGACAACACGACCCTTTTTAACATTACTCTAATATCTGGAGGGAGATCAGTCCACTCGTTTGTTTCTGTAACTGAAAAAGCAGTTTGAGTAACGTAAATTTTGTTCGGCAATGTTTTCTATCCGCCGTCTCCCCTCGTTGATAATCCTGTTTGTCTGACTTCACTTTGAGCTGTTAGAATAAATAGTTTAAATCTGCAGTATTTTATAAAGTAAACTAACAGAACATAAACAACTAAATCAAAGTTGTATTTTTCGATAATATGGTAATAGTGGTACGAGTTCGTTCTCGTTGTCCGGTGTTTTAAGAGCTGAGTTTTCTCTTCCTCTCTCCAGTGAACGTGCGGCGGACACGCGCTTTGAGTTCACGCTGGTGCACGCTGAGGCTAGAGTACGAGCAGGGAGGCAGGGAGGCTTCTGATTGGTTCCTTACAACCGGGACCATTTTTACTGACTGGTAGACGTTTTTACAGGATTACAGCAGCTACAGATGACGGATCTTTTCCGGTCTTTTTTCAGTGCTCATAAGAAACGGATTGCTGTCGGGGTGTAAAGACCATTTCAACCAATATAACAAAAAGTGTATACTGGATAAATCGCAGACCCCAGCTTTAAGTAGCAAAATAATAAAATAAAGTAAAAAATAAAAATAATAGTGTATTTACAATAATATAGAGACAGACATCAGACTATGGCAGCTTCACATTTTAGGCCATTTGTGGATACCACTAAATGCAGATGGATTAATATTATATAATATATAGTCCTCTGTATTACAGAGTATCACAAACTACAAAGTCATCTCTGATCAGATTGAGCATCTTGTTTACCCACTTCTTCTTTCTTACTCTTGATTTATGCCTTAAAACTCTGACGGCCTGTTGGCGGACCCGGCCGCTATTCTGTCTTTCCGAGGTTGTTGAAAACCAAATCCCAGCATGTGTTTTCCTCTGGTGTTCCTCGAGGTCTTGGTGTCTTCATGTGGTGTTGTGGAGGGATTCAAAAAATACTTTTGGCTATGTCTTATATGTGTTTTATCTATTTATTGTCCAGCCTGTCAAAGACAAATTTCTGTGACCTGTGACAGACAATAAAGTTTTTCTTATCTTATCTTATTATTGATCATTTTGATCAATTCTCCAGTGGTAAAAAAATGGTTAAATTTAGCACCAAATCTGTGTAACAAATGGTATCAACCCAGAAATTGCTGCAACAGCTTATGAGACATAATGGAGCATGTGGATAGACATCATATACTCCTATCATCATGTTCTACACCAGTAGCCTGCGGCTGGAAAATATCTGTCATTTACAAAAAGGGGCCCTGCAGAGAAGGTTTGGAAACCACTGTTCTACGCTGTTATATACTTTCACCATTTATTTTAATTCAGTCATTCATTTATTAATTATTTTATATGTTTTATTAATGACCAGAAAGACTTGACACACAGTGCTGAGCTGCATCTCAAATTAATCTTCAGGTTTCAGCTTTCAGATGATGTACACCACCTCTATGTGACATCTATCTCCCCCCCCCCCTCCCTACAGTTGGACGACTGGACACCGGGCTGCTTGTTTTAATGCAATAGCGTCTAATAGTGTCAGTACTCAAACATCATATTGCCAATAGCAATTAGACAAAAAACACTAAACCTGAAAGGGGTTTTAAGGGAGCAGTGTGGGGGGGGCCTCTGTCATTCTGAGTAAAGCGTTGAGGGAAGGAACCCGAGGAGAAAGGGAGCGACCCAGTACCAACATACAGCAGCTTCAGGTCTCCTCAGTGGTTACTGAAGATAGAAAGCATTATTTACTCACTTCCCCCAGCCAGACTGTCCACTTAGTTTCAGGTTTTAAACTAGAAACAAGTCATTTCTTTCATTATAATGACAGTTTGGGGGGTTTTACCCACACTGAGAAGGTGAAATCCCCTGTGATGTGGAGTTCAGCCTCTCAGAGAGATAAAACCTGCTGTGGAAGCCAGATGGAGAGTGAAGCATCGTGTGTTACCTCGTCAGACTCCAGAGCCATAGACTCCACCCTCTCCGGGCTGTCCAGGAGATCCTGGAGCTCTGATTGGCTCAGGTCCTGGAGCTTCTCCATTTGATTGGCCAGGATGGCTGTCTGTCATCAAGGAACCAGGAAATAAGAGTTAAAAACAATGTTTGGAAACAGAGAGTGGCCAGTCAGAGGCCTAACGTCTGTATTTAACACTACGAACCCCGAGTAGATCATTATTATCTTTATCATCATTATTATCTTTATTATCATTATCATTAACTATTGTTAACTAATAAAGACCAAACTAACCCCTCAGCTGCCCCCCCCCCCCTGAATAAACAGTGGAGGGACAGATGAGCTCATTCTGTGTTTATAGCAGTGAGTAATGTTTTAATGTTTATAATGTAACATGTTGTTCTATAGTTCTCTATAAACATCATGTTAGAGTCACTCTGCAGACAGACTATAGAGCTGACTGACTAGGCCAGAACCAGGACCAGCAGAACCAGGACCAGCTGTTCAGGACCAGCTGTTCAGGACCAGCTGTTCAACCCGAACCTTCACCCCGAACCTTCAACCCGAACCCTGCTGGAGGTGAAGACAGAAAACAGGTGAATATTACAGGTACTCACGCTATGCTAGCAGACCGGATTCAGCGGGACATCCAACACCAGCTGACCCAACACCAGCTGACCCAACACCAGCTGATCTCAGCTGACAGGTGACGGACCCGTCCTCTGATCTCAGACCAGCTCTGACGGAACCAGCTGATCGAGGAGCCGACCTGTTCTCTACGCCCTGTGACCGGAGAACTCACGAGCTGCTCGATCCGGTTCGGTCTCAGCTGTTCGGCCCGGTCCGGTCTCAGCTTCCGGTTCCGTGTGGATCCGTCTGAGGACAACAACAGTCGGTGTGACCGTAATGTCTCCGTTAGCTCGGAGGGGAAGCCCAGCGGTTTCCCGGTCAGCTGCTCGGTCCAACAGGTCCCCGGTAACCGGCTCCGGGTCCCGGTGATGTTTACAGTGATCAAGAGGAGACTTAAGTCCGCTAAAAACGGGAGAAAAGGACCAAATCAGCGGTAAAAACAGGAAAGTTTCTCTCCTCTCTGAGAGAACCCGCCGCCATCTTAGGACCCGTCCACGCGCCCGGGTTCCGGGAGGGGGGGGGGGGGTTCGGTTAACGTTTTAATATTCTAAAACAGAACCGTTAAATTATACCGGACTCTGGATTCATCACTCTAAACGTGTTAAATACTAACTTTCTGTCGACATGTTTAGTGTAGTTATATGAAGTGGTTCCGCCCTCGCTCTGGATTCCCCCATGCTGCAGAGGAATGGAACAGTCCGCTGCTCAGCTGATGTAAGGGAAACCCCTATGAGACTGTAATGACCCATCTACAGCTGCCTGTCTGTCTGCCTGTCTGTCTGCCTGTCTGTCTGTCTGTCTGCCTATCTGTCTGTCTGTCTGTCTGCCTGTCTGCCTATCTGTATGTCTGTCTGTCTGCCTATCTGTCTATCTGTCTATCTGTCTGTCTGTCTGTCTGCCTGTCTGTCTGCCTGCCTGTCTGTCTGTCTATCTATCTGTCTGTCTGTCTATCTGTCTATCTGTCTGCCTGTCTGTTTATCTGTCTGTCTGTCTATCTATCTGTCTGTCTGTCTGTCTATCTGTCTGCCTGTCTGTTTATCTGTCTGTCTGTCTGTTTATCTGTCTGTCTGCCTGTCTGTCTGCCTGTCTGTCTGTCTGTCTGCCTGTCTGTCTGTCTGTCTATCTGTCTATCTGTCTGCCTGTCTATCTGTCTGCCTGTCTGTTTATCTGTCTGTCTGTCTGTTTATCTGTCTGTCTGCCTGTCTGTCTGCCTGTCTGTCTGTTTGTCTGTCTGTCTGTCCCCCTGCTCTGCTGGAGGAGCTGCTCACCACGGCTCCAGAGAGCAGAACCGCTGAGGGTTCTGTGTGTCTCAGAGGGACTGTGGAGACAGCTTTACCCGTTATCTTTACCCGTTAGCTTTACCCATTAGCTTTACCCATTAGCTTTACCTGTTAGCTTTACCTGTTAGCTTTACCTGTTAGCTTTACCCGTTAGCTTTACCCGTTAGCTTTACCCGTTAGCTTTACCTGTTAGCTTTACCTGTTAGCTTTACCCATTAGCTTTACCCGTTAGCTTTACCCATTAGCTTTACCCGTTAGCTTTACCTGTTAGCTTTACCTGTTAGCTTTACCCATTAGCTTTACCCGTTAGCTTTACCCGTTAAGGGGTGGATCAGGTGTGCACAAAGGTTCTTTCCCAGGTGTATTAAAGAGAGGACAGAAGGTAGAAGACACAGTTGACTGTTGTATTTCTATATTTCTAGCTGTCTGTATAGTGAATGTGTATCGTTCTGGTGCAATACTGGACTTACTTTAGTTTACTTTTTATGTAAAAAGCCAGTTTTGCAGCATGTCTGGTTCATTTCTGTGACATACTGTAAGTTAACACTCCATCAATAAAGAAGGTTCTTTTGTTTTAATGGAATCTCTGTTTCTGCTGGATTCATGAATAAAAGACAACAGTGACATATATTGTAATGCTTCCTGTTGTTAGTGTTGTTTTAGGTCATTATGTTCAGAGTGACAGAATGTTCTGGTCCAAGAGTTGATCCTGAGATGTGGATCAGTGTTTGGGTGCATTAGTGCATTCTGAGTGTGAGGACGGTTGTGCTGAGCTGCATGTCAGTCAAGTGTATTGTATGTACTGTGGGAGAAGACGAAGACAAAATCAAATCAATCTGATCTGATCTAGACAGAACTGTCTGAACAAATAAATGTTTGAAGAAGTGAACTCAGTATAAAGTGTAATATTAGCAGGTATAGTTTTATGTGGTACTGGTGGCAGCAACAGTATTTAAAGGTTTTTAGCCCATTACAAGAATTTACACAAAAACATGTCAGCACAATGATATATACAGATACTGATGAAAACATCCATGTATTGGCCTTCAGTCAGTCAAACTATATTACATTATTATATTAGATTAGATTAGATTAGATTATGAAACACAAAAATCACAGGGATACACAAACAACAATGAACCAATGAACAGCAACAATCCATAGTGAATATTAGGAATAAAAAAAAGGCAATGTTTATGAATAATATATTAAAAGTAACAGCAACATCAAGCCAAAGATAGACTACTTTAAGTAGAAGAGTAAGACCTAATAAAGAGCCAATAAGCTACAGGTCTAGGTAAGATACTGTTAAGATAATCAAAGGAGGTGAAGGAGTCAAAGTTGAAGTGGAAAAGAAAAAGAAAAAGGTGATTTATTTTCTGCTTAACACGATGCTTCAAATAATCACAAAGATTCTCAGAAGTGTGGGGGAGGATGGGACAAGGTGGTTGTGCCAAACAAACAGAAATTAAGAAAACAAAACTTTGCCGAACTAACTGCTATCTAATAAAACAAGAAGACCAAAAGAACGCCTGAGTAACTAAACCCTGAATACAACGGTGGCACCAACCAATGACCTCTTGTTTCTAGACAGAAAACACAGCTACATGAGGGAAAGGTGTGAAGGTTACCCCAGTTTCCCTACAGTCCTTCACCTCCCACCACGCACCTTTTCCTAACATCTTTAACAGGTTTTCTAAAGCACAACTCAGGCAGGCAGAAACCAGAGCGTGAACTCTGAAGACATTTTATAGAAAAGCCTGGATGTTGATTGGCCAGCTCCACGTCTGAGGGAACCTATAGGCAGCATGACCAGATGCACAGGTGGAAACCAATCAGGTAGTTATCACCTAGAGACAACACAGAGGAGGGGGGGGAGACCAAACAGGAAGAAACACAACAAGCACTGAGGCCCTGCCTGGAACACGCAGCAGTGAGCATCAGAAATATATCTATGAACATTATATTTTTATATGTGGATTTTTTCTTTTACTATTTTTGTGTGCTTCGAGTCATTTATATATAAATCCCAAAACACATTAGTGAATCCTTCAGTGAGCATTCATTAATATTGAGACTGATCTGACTCTATGTACACTGACACGGAGATACCTGCAGTAAACTGATATATCACCCACCAGTCTACCAGTCTACAAGTCTACCAGTCCACCAGTCTACCAGTCTACCAGTCTACCAGTCTACCATTCTACCAGTCTACCAGTCCACCAGTCTACCAGTCTACTAGTCTACCAGTCTACTAGTCTACCAGTCTACTAGTCCACCAGTCTACAAGTCTACCAGTCTACCAGTCTACCAGTCCACCAGTCTACAAGTCTACCAGTCCACCAGTCTACAAGTCTACCAGTCTACCAGTCTACTAGTCTACCAGTCTACTAGTCCACCAGTCTACAAGTCTACCAGTCTACCAGTCTACCAGTCTACTAGTCTACCAGTCTACTAGTCCACCAGTCTACAAGTCTACCAGTCTACCAGTCTACTAGTCTACCAGTCTACTAGTCCACCAGTCTACAAGTCTACCAGTCTACCAGTCTACCAGTCTACTAGTCTACCAGTCTACTAGTCCACCAGTCTACAAGTCTACCAGTCTACCAGTCTACCAGTCCACCAGTCTACAAGTCTACCAGTCCACCAGTCTACAAGTCTACCAGTCTACCATTCTACCAGTCTACCAGTCTACCAGTCTACTAGTCTACCAGTCTACCAGTCCACCAGTCTACCAGTCTACTAGTCTACCAGTCTACTAGTCCACCAGTCTACAAGTCTACCAGTCTACCAGTCTACCAGTCTACTAGTCTACCAGTCTACTAGTCCACCAGTCTACAAGTCTACCAGTCTACCAGTCTACCAGTCTACCAGTCTACCAGTCTACTAGTCCACCAGTCTACAAGTCTACCAGTCTACCAGTCTACCAGTCCACCAGTCTACCAGTCTACTAGTCTACCAGTCTACTAGTCCACCAGTCTACAAGTCTACCAGTCTACTAGTCTACCAGTCTACTAGTCCACCAGTCTACAAGTCTACCAGTCCACCAGTCTACCAGTCTACCAGTCTAAAAGTCTACCAGTCTACCAGTCTACCAGTCTACCAGTCCACCAGTCTACAAGTCTACCAGTCTACCAGTCCACCAGTCTAAAAGTCTACCAGTCCACCAGTCCACCAGTCTGCCAGTCTAACAGTCTACCAGTCTACCAGTCCACCAGTCTAAAAGTCTACCAGTCCACCAGTCCACCAGTCTACCAGTCTACCAGTCTACAAGTCTACCAGTCCACCAGTCTACCAGTCTACCAGTCTAAAAGTCTACCAGTCTACCAGTCTACCAGTCTACCAGTCCACCAGTCTACAAGTCTACCAGTCTACCAGTCCACCAGTCTACCAGTCTACCAGTCTAAAAGTCTACCAGTCCACCAGTCTACCAGTCTACCAGTCTAAAAGTCTACCAGTCCACCAGTCTACCAGTCTACAAGTCTACCAGTCCACCAGTCTACCAGTCTACCAGTCTACCAGTCTAAAAGTCTACCAGTCTACCAGTCTACCAGTCCACCAGTCTACCAGTCTACCAGTCTAAAAGTCTACCAGTCCACCAGTCTACCAGTCTACCAGTCTACCAGTCTAAAAGTCTACCAGTCTACCAGTCTACCAGTCCACCAGTCTACCAGTCTACCAGTCTAAAAGTCTACCAGTCCACCAGTCTACCAGTCTACCAGTCTACCAGTCCACCAGTCTACCAGTCTACCAGTCTACCAGTCTAGCTCTAATACCAGTGTTTGATATGAAAACAACATAATATTTGTTTATTATCTCATGACCAGACCTTTGTTTTATGATTTTATTGGACACCTGTTAAAATTAAGTGCTTTTCAATTCTACTGCTGATATGGAGTAATTCCACATGTATAGGATGTGTGTTTCCTGTGTGTGTGTGTGTGTGTGTGTGCGTGTGCGTGTGCGTGTGCGTGTGTGTGTGTGTGTCAGTCTGTTTTCAGTGCTTTCAGGGCGGAGACAGACAGGAGGCCGTGCAGGAAAACGGCCCCGGTGTCATAGAGCAGCAGCAGCAGGGTCACACTCCAGGAGTAAGCCTGCAGGGAACAACAAGAAAACACATTCAAAGTACATCTACAATAATCTACATCTACAATAATCTGCATCTACAATAATCTACATCTACAGTAATATACATCTATAATAAACTACAATAATCTGCAATAATCTACATCAACAATAATCTACATCTATAATAATCTACATCTACAATAAACTACATCTACAATGAACTACATCTTCAATAATCTACATCTATAATAATCTACATCTACAATAATCTACGTCTATAATAATCTACATCTACAATAATCTACATCTACAATAAATTACATATACAATAATCTGCCTCTACAATAATCTACATCTATAATAATCTACATCTACAATAATATACATCTATAATAAACTACAATAATCTGCAATAATCTACATCAACAATAATCTACATCTATAATAATCTACATCTACAATAAACTACATCTACAACGAACTACATCTTCAATAATCTACATCTACAATAGTCTACATCTGCAATAATATGCATCTACAATAATCTACATCTATAATGATCTAAATCTATTATAAACTACATCTACAATAATCTACATCTACAATAATCTACATCTACAATAACCTACATCTACAATAATCTGCATCTACAATAATCTGCATCTACAATAATCTACATCTACAATAATCTGCATCTACAATAATCTACATCTACAATAATCTGCATCTACAATAATCTACATCTATAATAATCTACATATACAATCATCTACATCTACAATAAATTACATATACAATAATCTGCATCTACAATTATCTACATCTATAATAATCTACATCTACAATAATCTACATCTAAAATAAACTACAATCATCTACATCTATAATAATCTAAATCTATGATAAACTACAATAATCTACATCTACAATAATCTGCATCTACAATAATCTGCATCTACAATAATCTACATCTATAATGATCTAAATCTACTATAAACTACATCTACAATAATCTACATCTACAATAATCTGCATCTACAATAATCTACATCTATAATAATCTACAGCTATAATAATCTACATATACAATCATCTACATCTACAATAAATTACATATACAATAATCTGCATCTACAATTATCTACATCTATAATAATCTACATCTACAATAATCTACATCTATAATAAACTACAATCATCTACATCTATAATAATCTAAATCTATGATAAACTACAATAATCTACATCTACAATAATCTGAATCTACAATAATCTGCATCTACAATAATCTACATCTACAATAGTCTACATCTGCGATAATATGCATCTACAATAATCTACATCTATAATGATCTAAATCTACTATAAACTACATCTACAATAATCTACATATACAATAACGTACATCTACAATAAATTACATATACAATAATCTGCATCTACAATTATCTACATCTATAATAATCTACATCTACAATAATCTACATCTATAATAAACTACAATCATCTACATCTATAAT
Organism: Sebastolobus alascanus; assembly: GCA_916701645.2. Lineage (NCBI taxonomy): Eukaryota > Metazoa > Chordata > Actinopteri > Perciformes > Sebastidae > Sebastolobus > Sebastolobus alascanus. The sequence continues at coordinate 134,550 of CAKAOJ020000064.1, forward strand.
AAACTATATCTATAATAATCTACAATAATCTGCATCTACAATAATCTACATCTACAATAATCTACAAGAATCAACATCTACAATAATCTACAATCTACAACAACCTACATCTACAATAATCTACATCTACAATAATCTACAATAATCTGCATCTACAATAATCTACATCTACAATAATCTACAAGAATCTACATCTACAATAATCTACAACAACCTACATCTGCAATAATCTACATCTACAATAATCTACATCTATAATCTACATCTGCAATAATCTACATCTATAATAAACCACATCTATAATCTACATCTATAATAATCTACAATAATCTACATCTACAATAATCTACATAATCTGCACCTACAATGATCTAAATCTACAATAATCTGCATCAACAATGATCTACATCTACAATAAACTACATCTATAATAATCTACATCTACAATAATCTACAATAATCTACATCTACAATAATCTACAATAATCTACATCTACAATAAACTACATCTATAATAAACTACATCTATAGTTATCTACAATAATCTACAATAATCTACATCTACAAGAAACTACATCTATAATAAACTACATCTATAATTATCTACAATAATCTATATCTATAATAATCTACATCTACAATAATCTACATCTATAATAATCTACATCTACAATAATCTACAATAATCTACATCTCTAATAATCTACATTGAAACCTCTCATGAGACAGAACTCTCCACTTTTTCTTCATCTCTTATGTGTATTTTTATGTATGTTTCTGTTTATTAGCACATTTTTGCTGATTGTTTGTTGTTGTGTTTTTATGTGAAACTCTGAACTACTTTTGTTTGTTGCTACACAAATAAATTTGAATTAAATTGAATTGAATTGTCATAAATCTGATGGTGCTGCAACGTCCTCTTCCATCCTTCTACAGTATCTATGATATATGATATATATATATGATATCATTCCTCCATATCACCCATCTCTCCTCCTGAACCTCCCCCATTCAGCTCATCTGTCCATCCTATTGTTTCTCCTTTTCTTTGTGATGAAGTGATAAATCCACACACTGACCTTCAGGAGTTCCTCAGGACATCCAAACTGTAAGCCTCTGTGGTCGTAGTCATTAGGAGAGGAAACACACAGCTCCTTGTTGAGTCCGATGCTGAGGCTGTAGCAGTAGAGGCAGAAGGCCAGCAGCGCCACCAGCAGGCCGACCACATTACTGCAGGCGCAACCTCGAAGCTGTTAGGGGGGGGGGGGCAGTCAACTTCCATCACTGTGCACTTTCAAACACCCATACACTCATTATGTTGTTGTAAAATTACAAAGCATTCTTGTTATTATTATTGTTACTTCTGTATTATTATTACAAGTCATATTACAATGAGCCCACAGAGGTTGAGCTGTCACTTCACTGCCTGAACTGACTATATTATATCTATATATATATATAGATATATAAAGATATATCTATATATATATTATTATCATAACCAGAGGGTGGAAGGATGTTCCAGATGTTGCTTACATCAAAATCTGCCTTGAGTCTTTAGATTAGACTGTTATGTGAACGTACCAGTAGTCTGCTGGTGTTCCTCTCATTGGCGATGGCGAATGATCCTCCTGCCACAATCTGCAACACACACACACACACACACACACACACACACACACACACACACACACACACACACACACACACACACACAGTATTGGACTTTTAACTGGCAGAGTAAAGGACATGCAGCAGAGAACCTTGTATTTCACCATGTCATCTTTTTTTTCCCAAATATATTATTTCATCCATTTTGACCCTAAAATATATAATATATATATTTTAGTGTCAAACTACACGACAACACTCTGCAGTTATTGGACATGTTTGGATCACACGAGTCTGAAACGATCCTACGCAGCCACCGATGGAGTCTAATTCTACAATAGTAGAATAAAATAATATCAGCTGATCGTATAAACCAGGTTTAAACAGAATGTGGCAAAAAAAATATATTTTTTTAAATAGTTTTGTATAAAGCTGTGTGTATATATTATCCAGCAAGTGTGTTATTATGATTTTAGTCATATGCAAATCTAATTTTGACAACCTCAGAGCAGACAAATCCTGGTGCCCCCCCCCCCCTGTGATCTTTGGACCCAGGCTGGGAAGCACTGCTTTAATGGATATAGGTTCACATTTTACAGAAATAGAACAGTCACATGTCCATATGTACTCTTAAAGGGTAATCATTCCTCCTGTTCACACTAACCTGAAGCTTTAGTTCAGTTTGTATCAGTGTTTTAGTGTTTTAGTGTGATTACATGATTACAGCCACCAATGACCATTCCAACGTCCATATACCTTCCATATATATATAACAATGTGAGTGTTGCCTAAGATTGAGCTTAGAAATGTGAAACTATAAAAACTCCTTCATCTTTACTCTGATTTCATGCCATAACTTGCCACACCGCCTTTATTAGTGCACAGCAGACCTGCAGCAGAGGAGATCCTGAGATTGTTTTTAGAGATAATACGGTGTGAATATAGTACATACAGCATGTTTACCTTTATAAGATGTTTAACTCTGTTCTATGTAACGTGGAGCTGTAATGTCTGCAGAAACATACAGACAACAAACAGATTTACAGCATCTATCCATCAACATGAACCTTTTTTTCTGTCTATCTACAGAACCCATTTATCATATATTAGACTACATTATGTTATCTAATATGATAATATAGGCTACATGCACTAAAGGATTATAAAGTTATGAAGACGCTATGAAGTGTATATTTCACTCACTCCACCACGTATATAGTGATATATATATATATATATATATATATATATATATATATATATATATGGTAGGACGTGTACAACTGTCATCAGAGGTTAAATTGGGATTTGTTAGTTTGTTAGTTGTTGGAAAAACAGTTATTAAATGTATTAAAGTTAAAGTGGTGGAATGTAACTGAGTACATTTACTCAAGTACTGTACTAGGCAACAATTCTGCAGTACTTGTACTTGTATTTCTATTTTATACTACTTTATACTTATACTCCACTACATCTGAGAGGGAAATATTCTACTTATAGGTATAGCGTAAAAGTATCGGTAATGTCTGGCATTGATCGGTCAGTTTGAATGTGCAAACATGAATAAACATTTGCATAAGCATTTGAAACTGTATTTTTTTCTTTGCTGTAAAGGTCCAAATTGCAATTTCTTTGATCATTTATTTTGAGGTTTACTCACATAACTTTACATAATGATACATGTTTAGTAAAGCTATAGGCTAAATACACTGTATACATACACAACACCATACCCACACCGCTGTGGGACGCTACCTTGTGTCCCTTATCTGGTAGTGAGAACGTTGGCAACCACAGTTAGACTAAGAAGTAGAATTAGAACTAGAATCAGGAGGTACCTACTATAATTCCTAAGATGAGTGGCAGTATGAAGAGTTTTGTCAGAGTTTGGTCAGCGTAAGCAAGTGGGACAGACAGGAGCACCTGGAAGAGGCCCAACAGGACGGTCACCACCTACAGACACAGAGTTTTACATTCAGTACACTCTACTGAGTATTATCATACTCTACTGAGTAATCATTTATGGGAAGTTAGACTTCAAACTCAAATACAGTCGACTCCTACAAAACTGACTGGTGTCCTGATCTCACCGCAGCAGTTTCAGGGTCAAACCAGGCAGTGAGACGATGCAGTCTGTGTTCAACTGCTGCCACCACCACGTCAGAAGACATGTTACTGCAAAACAGGAAGCAGGAGTCACCAACAGTAATACATAATAATATATATAACAATAATACAACTGATCTGATCTGTATCTGATCTGATCAAGCACATCCCGCCCTCGATTACACTCAGTATTAACAAATAAACAATACATGTCAACTTTCAGTCTGCCGACAGCCGCGTGAGCTCTGCTGGACTCCACTGCTGGAATGTAACTAAGTACATTTACTCAAGTCCTGTACTTAAAGTACACATTTCAGGTAGGCTACTTGCACATTACTTGAATTTTTTCTTTTCATGCCTCTTTATACTTCAACCGCAGCACATTTCAGATGGAAATATTGTACTTTTTACTCCACTACATTTATCTGGTAGCTCTAGTTACTAGTTACATTACAAGTTAAGATTTTTACATGCAAAACATACGAAGGGCTTCTAAAAGATGATCTCTTTATGAATGAAGCTACTGGTTACTACAGGCTGGGCATATTGCCAGTACTCCCCCTGGCTCTATTATTATTGTCATTAGTAGTCATATTATAGTATCAGTGATTAGTATTAGTGTTAGTGTGCATTTATTGAGGTGTTTTTGTTGTTGTTGTTTTGCTTCTTTGTGTTTTCCCTCAGCTCAGAATCAAACCTCTGCTTGTCCTTCTTCATTATAACACTGTGACAGCTGTCAGTCTGTTAGAGCAGCTCCACTAAAACCTGTAATATCTCAGTTTAAACAGCAAAGATCAGGATGAAGCTCAGACACGTAGGATCAATGAATAATGATCTCTATCAGGAACATAATTCCTCTAATATTGTAGATTATCTGTTAATATTTCTGAGTGAGCAGGATTGTGGTTCAGCTGCAGAATGGAGTTAGAAAGAGAGTTTTTAAAATAGGCTGCGTATAGTCTGAGCGGGTTTTAACAGAATTTCACTGACTGGGTTTAAATTGACTCCATTTGTTGAAGTAGCTGAAATAAAGTCACTGAATGCTGTTGAGCCAAGATCCAAATAGATGTCTACTATTTAAACTCTACTCTATTTAACCTTTAAATCACCAAACACATTATTACTGGATCAGACTGTGAGCTTACAGTCATGTCACTATGTCTGATCTATATACTTTATATTTTTCATCTTCAGTTGCCGGTGTTGGAACAGACTTCAACATAACACTGAACAATGTCGTCTACAGTCTAATACAGTCATATTCAGCACTTTATCATCCATTAAGGAATGTCAGTCTGATGATTTAATGGACAACACTGAATAAAACTTTATTATAGTATTGACACTTTTCCCTGCTCTGACTTTTTTATAAATGAGCACAGTCAGCATATACAGTACATATACTAATATCTCTCTGCGGACTGGATTCAAATGGAGGCTCTGCCTCTTAACTATCTGTTAACATGACGAATCATAGTATCAGAACTCCATAGATGATGGCTTTTTATGTTCAGGTTCAACCTGCTCAGAGTTGATTGAACTCACTCTGATCAGCTGTTCTGGAGTTTCAGGCTCAGAGTTTGTTAAACCAGCTTTCTGACTGAGTACCTGTTTACATGTTAACCTGAAGCCTTGCGTTAAACAGTTTAAGGATATATGTTCCCTCTGATAGGTAGGATAGACTCAATGAAATGGTTCATTAAAATGAGTTGGACTGCAGGAAGAACATCTTTTCCAAGGAAAACATGTCATTAGAGAATAATATTTGAAAACTGCAAACCATGATCAGAGAGAAAGAAGAGCAGACTGTAGAAGAAAAGAGAAGACATGAGAACAACGGAGACCACATGATCATGAGACACACTATGGGAAGACAATGCTGTGTGTTTCTGTGTGTGCATATCTGTTTGGACAAGGAGGAAGGATTGAGAAAGAGAGAACAAAATGAGGTAGTGAAAGGGGGGAAAAGGGAACAGAGAGAGAGAGTGTTACTTCATCAAAACCACATGTCACAATCCTCTTAGGAAAGACAGGAATGCTGTAGGATGAGAAGCAGATGTGGTGGTGGAAGAGGAAGGGAGGGAGAGTAAGAAGAGAGTGGGGGGTGATCATGAAATGAATTGACAAGACCCCACAACAGTGAGGGAAACATTTTGTAAATTAGTAGTCTACAAACAAACTTGCTTATTTTTCTTCATGCACACATTTACACTCGGTTCATTTGACATATTTTCACTTCACCATACGTTTATCAATGTGGGCATTCTGGTAAAGGGGTGGGAGGGTTTATCACCATGTCCTTAACTCACATAAATAACACTAGAGGTCGACCGATATGGGTTTTTTATGGCCGATGCCGATGCCGATTTTTTACAGAATCAGGACAGCCGATGGCCGATATATGATGCCGATTTTTTTTTGCCGATATGTTTGGCTGGATTTCTTTTTTTCCTCCATCTGATAAAATATAACAGCTTAATAATAACAAATAATACACAAAATGTCTTAACTTAAGTAAACATTTATTGAACAACACTTATGGTCTGTCTCTCCAATTTGCACTTTGTGTCTTCACTGCAGTGCATATTTCATTTTGTGCATGATGGTTAATAGTAGTAATAGTTCAGGGCTCAAAACCTTTTAAGCATCTTTCAAAAACTGTCCTAAAGCATGTTTTTTATTTATGTTTGTTGACAGACACTGTTACAAGCTATATGGCCATAATCTAAGTGATCAAAACATAATAATAACTTTGTTCACTCGTATTACACAGCCTGCTGCTCATATCTGCTGCGGACTACACACAGGCCAGTGACGTCATAGAGGCTGTGAAGGACCCATAGACCGTAGAGACGTTTCATGAGGAAGTGAACTTTTTGCTAAATGTTTCGACAAATTGCTCGTGTTTCCGTCCATCACACGCAAACTTGCACTTATGACAAGCATTGTCAGCATCAACTCTAGTAAAGTGTAATCACGCTTTATAAGTTTAGGTTCTCCGCTATAGTTACTAAGAGCAGAAGCTCTGTGTGTGTGTGTGTGTGTGTGTGTGTGTGTGTGTGTGTGTGTCTGCGCTGCAGCAGTGTGTATGTGAGAGCTGCTCCGCCCCAAACGCAGCTAACGTCACCTACGGAGAGAAATTCTCCGTTACCAAAAACAGAATTGATAACGTCGGAGCATTTCATATCTAACCAATTAAATACATAGGGCTTTGAAAGAGAAGAATTTAAGCCTACCGGTTTCTCCCGGCAGAATGACAATTTGATTGACACACAAGGGGCGGAGTCACACGTGTTCCACAGCAACAACAACACTGGGCTGCCCGCAGATGTGCCTGCTTGATAATCGGCTTAATATGATCAGGCATCGGCCGATGCCGATTATGAAAAAATGTAAAATAATCGGCCCGATTAATCGGCCGACCGATAAATCGGTCGACCTCTAAATAACACCATGTTTATCCTCTTAAGTGAGGTATAAATAGGGTACATACGGGTACATACAGGGTACATACAGGTGTAGACGGTACAAACAGGTACATACAGGATACATAGAGGTGTATACGGTGTATATGGGTACAGACAGGATACATACAGGGTTCATACAGGTATAGACGGGGTGAATACAGGTATAGACAGGGTGTATAATGGTACATACAGGTATAGACGGGGTGTATAATGGCACATACAGGTATAGACGGGGTGTATACAGGTATAGACAGGGTACATACAGGTGTAGACGGGGTACATACAGGTGTAGACAGGGTGCATACAGGTGTAGACGGGGTACATACAGGTGTAGACGGGGTACATACAGGTGTAGACGGGGTACATACAGGTGTAGACAGGGTGCATACAGGTGTAGACGGGGTACATACAGGTGTAGACGGGGTACATACAGGTGTAGACGGGGTACATACAGGTGTAGACGGGGTACATACAGGTGTAGACGGGGTACATACAGGTGTAGACGGGGTACATACAGGTATAGAAAGAGGGCATAACGGTACATACGTTAGGGATGCAGCGATTGTAAAATTATATTTTGTTTTTGCTGTTATTTATTCTTCTTTTGTGCCAGGGAAACAAAGACCTCTTCATTACATAAAAAAAATAACTGAGCTGTTTTAAAGACTTTCTTTGAATTCAATCTCACAGATTTTTTAATCAACCTTGTGAAGGTTGGCATGGCTGGTAATCAGCTGCAGGAGAGGGAGAGGTGAGGGGAAGGCTCATGAGAGCAGAGCCACGGGACAGATAAAACAGACAGATAAACAGACAGATAAACAGACAGACAAACAGACAGATAAACAGACAGATAAACAGATAAACAGACAAACAGACAGATAAACAGATAAACAGATAAACAGACAGATAAACATCGCTACAGATAATCATCGGCCACTGCCGTTGGCGAATGTCATCTTATTTACTGATTGGCTGATGGCAGTCAACAAAACGAATATTCAGCTGATAAATCGATGCATCCCCAACACACATTTATGGACAAGGTGCATACAGACAGACAGATATAGGCATGGTAAAGACAGACAGACAGACAGACAGACAGACAGACAGACAGACAGACAGATATAGGCATGGTACAGACAGACAGACAGACAGACAGACAGATATAGACATGGTAAAGACAGACAGACAGACAGACAGACAGACAGACAGACAGATATAGACCTGGTACAGACAGAATACAGAGAAGGTGCACACATGTTCTACAGGCTGTAAACATCTACAACCAGCACACATAATGTATGTTAAATTCAACACATTTTTGTCACCTAAAATTGTGGCAATATATAAAATAGACATATTCCTGTATCAGTTTATCTGTAGTTGATGTAAACACAATGGAATTAAAGGGGAAATCTGGCACTTTAACCACCAAATAAAAAAAAAAATCTTGAAATATGGAAACAACATTTTTTTTACGCTTGGCTGATGTGTAAAAGTCGGTTGATCAATAAAAGATAAATGCAACAAAGTTCAGTGACATACATGAAGCAGGTGACTCTTTTCCATTCATTTTCTTTTGCCAATTTTCTCAAAATTTGGTTAAAATTTGTGTCACATTTGGATGGAAACCTGACTAGTTTTCATGTATCGCTGTCTGACGGGTGATTTAGGACCACTTATTGTTGTTGTTTACCTTTCTAACATTTAAATAATAAAAGTAGTTATTGTCGGCTATCATCTGACGATGAGTTAGCTTTTTATTGGTTGAAAGTTAGCTTGTAATCTGGCTACTTCTGAAACAATCCGGTCGTACACATCGTCTCTCAACATTAACTCCAGTCTCACATCTCCATTGCTAATCGGACTGTAAACAATGTGTACGGAAAAGGAAGTCTTGGCTCGGATATCTGTGCACATGTGAGAGGTTTGCCTTCAGAGCTTTCTCCTCAGGTTTAGGCAACAAACCTACTTGGTTAGGTTTGGGAAAAAATCACGGTTTAGGTTAAAAACAGCGTAAAAAAGGCAAACCTCTCCCTTGTGCAATATCTGCTGGCTACACTGCAACGCAGGAAATATAGTGTAGCACCATCACCCTGTAGGAATATTACAGTACTGTATTACATGGATACCATAGTAGATAAAAAGGGTCACTAAGCATGTACTCAATACCACAGACTCATTATAAGTTCCCTTTAGAAATGTTCTAGTGACACAACAGCAGATGAAATGCCACAACACACAGCTCATATTGAATTTACTGACAGCCTATTCAATGGTTAGTTATAATAAAACATATTATAGAGAAATCCCCCCCAGAGGCAGGAGGGATTCTCCGTGAAAAACACATCGAGTTTTCTCACTCTCTACTGTGTGACCCAGAGGGTTTCGGAGGTTACTTACCTCGACTAACTGTTTCCAAGTGGCTGAGAGAGAAGAGTCTGCAGATGATCCCAACCGGGTTTCTGTGTCACTTCAGAAGAAGAACTTTTGACGGTGAAAACTCCGACAACAAAATGATTTCTGGAATGCACGAAAAGGAGGAGGTCCGCTGATTCTCATCCAGAGACGGACAACACGGGCTCTCTCTCTCTCTCTCTCCCTCTCTCTCTCTCTCTCTCTCTCTCTCTCTCTCTCTCTATATTCCTCTCTCTCTCTCTCTTATAAACACTTCCCACAACATCCCGCCTGTTAAAGCAGAGAAGTCAGGGAGTGGTCGGTGGAGAGAAGCCTAAACTTAAACAGGAGGACAGATTTATTAACTTCTCTGGAGAGATAAAGGTAGGAATGAGACATTTTGTGCCTTTTAGTAACGAGACAAACATCCTGCATGTCTGTTGTTGCCGTCAGAGTGAGAAGCCTCGGTGTGTTTCCACTGTGCTGAAGTCTATTAAATGTGGAGAATTCATTGATGATTGAGGAGATGATCCGTCGATAGACTGTTAGAGATCAGTACAACACAATACCGTGTTTTCACAAACAGCCTGACTTCAGCAGCCAGAGTCAAATGAGCGACAAGATTACGCAACACGCTCTAATCAGTGTACTGTATGCGTAATGTGTGCGTAAACGCAGATCCCACAGCTGTGTACGGTAGTGATGGTGCTGCGTAAAGCTCGGAAAGATTCAGGTTTAGTGTCTTTGTTTAACTATCATACCTCCAACTGTGTTTGATTTGGTTGTTGTCCACTGGATCTGCTTCACATCTGTAACAATGTGAGCAGGAGCGGTCATTGGGGGGGGGGGGGGGGGGGGGGGGGGAATAAGAGAGAAGTTCCAGTTCTCTCTTATTCACATGTTGGTGTATCAACCGGTATCACCAATCTCTGTTGATTTATTCCTATTTATTCATTATTTCTTTAAGCATGTTAAACTGTGTCAGTCATAATCAGCTGTGATTTTATTGTTATATTATAATACTTGGATTATGCATCTTCTATAGTAGGCCTATAATACTCTAATAACATTCACACTGGAACATTAGAGGGTTATAGTGTTTTCCTGTGTTATTTGTAGTATCACTCTATAATATATTATGGGATATCTATAGGCTGGAATCAACAGGTATACCTGCAGATCTGAGGTGTGAGATCTCTTCATTCAGGTTTTAGGAGCAGAGTCCAGTCAGGATGCTCCTACATATTATACACAGACACATTCTGCATATCTACAGTCAATAAGAGACACCAGGAGATATGAGATATTGGGTTTGGGGCTCCTCCCCAAGAACATTTCAAGGTTTTTCACTTAAAACTATACAATTTTAAATAATTTTGGACAATTATTATTACTAATAAAATTATAATATTTATTATTTATCACAGCTTTCGTCTGAATATTCAATTCTTCTGGAAATGTTTGCCCTATTCAAAAAAACATTTAAATAATGTGTTATTATTTGTTCACAAATAAAAACGTTATGACGAACAGTTCACTAATTCTTTTACAAAAAGGAGGTGAACATTGTATTGATAAATTACAGCTCCCTCGTTCTCCTGTCCCTTCTCCACCTTGTACTTTTGCATGTTTATGGCTCCACATTAGAGCTCATCACTGCTGTGGTCTGCATGCTCCCATCTTCAGGCAGCCTGGAGACTTTCACAGCTTTGTAACATGATATTTGTGTTGTGTTTGTTGTGCTGCTTCTCTTAAAAGCAAAGGACCATTTTATGATGAAAAATTATTTCCTTTTCTGTGTTGCTTTCTCCTCCTTCGTATATATGAAGTGCTCAAAGTGAGCCAGAACTCACCGGCACTTCTCAAAAGTGTATGGAGGATGGAACCTGCCAAAATCAAAAATCAATCAATCAATCAATAAATAAATGACTGGATAAATAAATAAATAAATATGTGATTAAATGTAGCAAAAGTAATATTAAAAATAATTTTAGCCATTGATTAATTGATAAAATGTGACATAAATTGATATTTCTGTTTTAATTTGCTTCTTTATTTATTTATCTTAGTATTAATTCCCTTATTTATTTACTCTTGTTTAATTTCCCCTTTATATATTTATGTATTTATTCTTATACATTTTAAAATGTATTTATTTATTTTTGCATTTATTTTTTATTTATTCATTTTTACATTTATTTTTTTTATTTTATATTTATTTTTAATGTATGTATTTATTTATGCATTTATTTATGCATGATTTTCCCTTCAAATGTCACCCCTTATTTATTTCTGTATTCTTTTCTTTACACATTTCTTTTTACATTTCTTTATGCATTTCTTCCTCATTATGCAAATGAGGGGGCTGTCACTCAAAGTGTGTCATGGGGTCATATATCTATTTATATATATATATATAGATATATATATTGTGAGTTCCACACACTACCATTAACTGAAACCTATTGGTCATTAAGTCAATTATCTTATTTTAGTAACTACTTTATAGTTACAATCCCATCAGCAGTCAGCGATAAGGTCAAATTCATGTCACAATGAAAAACAATGAATTCCGTTAGTAACTGTCCTTTAAACATCTGTATTCATTGAATGATGAGGCAGTGAAGTAAGACATAAAAAGGAAACAATATAACAATGTGTATCGTATTTCACTTTATTTCTTTGTGTGATTTGTTTTAAACTCTGTTGGTGTTGTGTGTTCGATCTCTGAGGTTTGTCCTGTGCAGGTGATGGCGGTGGAGGTTTCCAGAGATCTGACGGTGCAGGTGTTGGAGGACGCGAACGCCGTTAAGCTGATTGACAGACAGCAGGCTCTACGAGCTGCCATCCAGAGAGGAGAGCCCAAATGTCTCGGGGTGAGTCCTCCACGGTGTAGATCCATGAGAATCAGACAGGACACACAGCTGATGAGTCCTCCACGGTGTAGATCCATGAGACTCAGACAGGACACAGAGCTGATGAGTCCTCCACGGCGTAGATCCATGAGACTCAGACAGGACACACAGCTGATGAGTCCTCCACGGTGTAGATCCATGAGACTCAGACAGGACACAGAGCTGATCAATCAATCAATCAAACTTTATTTATATAGCACCTTTCAAACAAGCTAAATGCAATTCAAAGTGCTGTACAGACGATTGACAAAATGCGGAATGTTAAAAATGGACCTAGAGACCAATGCACACCAAAACAGACAACACAAAAGTTCCTCAAATATGAAAGCAACCAAAGATGGGCATCCAAAATAAGAAAAGATAAATAAAAAACAAGGAAATAACAATAAAAATAAATAAATAAATAAATAAAAACCGTGAAACTACACAAAGTAAGCAGATGGTATTAAACAATAAAATTCCCAAATAGTAAAAACAAAGGAGTAAAACAAACACCATATAGATGATGATAAATAAAATAAGTATAAACAATAAAACCATAACATTTTAAAATTATAAAACACTGCATAAAAGCCAGACTAAATAGATGGGTTTTTAGTTTATGTTTAAAAATATCAATGTTTTCAGCTCCTCTCAGTTCCTCTGGAAGTTTGTTCCAGCAGTTGGGAGCGTAATGGCTGAAAGCAGCACCACCAAAAGTTTTTGTTCTGCTTTGCGGAACAACTAAAAGGGAAGAACCGGAGGATCTGAAGGGCCTCAAGTTCCTGGTTCATAAACCTAAAGCATTTCTGCAAGGTAGTCTGGTGCAAGGCCATGTAGTGCCTTATAAACTAATAAAAGAACTTTAAAATCAATACGAAAACTAACAGGTAACCAGTGTAAAGACTTTAAAATAGGCTTAATGTGTGCTCTCCTTTTGGTTTTTGTCAGCACCCGTGCTGCAGAATTTTGAATTAATTGTGGCCGATTTATTGTATTCTTTGGTAGACCAGAAAGGAGAGCGTTACAGTAGTCCAGCCTGCTGGTTATAAAAGCATCAGTCTCTCTATGTTGCTCAGAGAGAGAAATGGCCTCACTTCGGAGATATTCTTCAGATGGAAAAATGCTGTTTTTGTGATACTCCGGACATGAGCCTTGAAATTAAAATCAGCATAAAAAATCACTCCTAAATTCCTGCTTCTTGACTTGGCTTGAGTCCTTGTACATTTAGTTTGGTGGCCAGTTTCTCTCTCTGAGTCTTTGAACCAATTACCATTACCTCTGTTTTATCCTGGTTGAGCTGTAGAAAGTTTTGTGACATCCAGGCCTTTATATCTAAAATGCAGTTGAAAAGTGAGTCAATCGGCCCGGTGTCATCCGGAGACACGGCCACATAGAGCTGAGTGTCATCAGCATAGCTGTGGAAGGAGATGCCGTGCCTCCTGATGACACTGCCCAGGGGTAACATGTATAAATTAAAAAGCAGAGGTCCTAAGACTGATCCCTGTGGTACCCCACAGGTAACCTCATAGTGTTTGGAGGAGTGGCCATCCATACATACAAAAAATGTTCTGCTGCAAAGATATGAGGTAAACCACTTAAAAACAATCCCAGACAGTCCAACATGCTCACTTAGTCTATCTAAAAGAATCTGGTGGTCAACAGTATCAAAGGCAGCACTCAGGTCAAGTAGCACCAGAACTGAAGGCTTTTTGCTGTCAAGATTTGTTCTGATATCGTTCACTACTTTTAGCAGGGCAGTCTCTGTGCTGTGATGTCTCCTAAAGCCTGATTGAAACATTTCTAATCTAGCGTTTGAATTTAAAAAAGTAGTTAGCTGATTAAAAACTAGTTTCTCTGAAATTTTGCTTAAAAATGGGAGATTTGAAATCGGTCTAAAATTGCTGGGTGTTAAAATATCCAGATTCCCTTTCTTTAAAAGAGGTTTAACTAGGGCAGTTTTAAGATCAGTGGGAAAGACACCAAGCTGTAGGGAAGGATTTACTATGGCAAGGATGTCTTCAGATACAGAATTAAAAATAGTTTTAAAAAGGGAGGTAGGGATTGGGTCAAGGGAACCCGTGGAGGGCTTCAGTTCTGTTACTATTCTACTGAGTGTTTCAGCATAAACCAGGTCAAAACGTTCCAACTTGACATCACTCTGGAAACAGGATATAGGTAAAAGTGCAGTGTGCTTGTTCTGCTGGCAGATACTAGATTATTGATTATTTTATCCCTGAAGTAGCCAGCAAACTCTTCACATTTAGAACCTGGAAGCTCGATACTACAGTTGGATTTGGGGTTTACTAGAGAGTCTATTGTACTGAAAAGCAGTCTGGGATTGTGAATGTTGGTGTTTATTAGGTTTGAGAAATATGCTTGTCTTGATGTTCGAATTGCCTTGTAGTAGTTTTTAAGTTTATCGGTGAGTATATTGTGATGTATTATTAATTTAGTTTTTCGCCATCTGCGCTCAGCAATTCTGCAGTCTCTTTTTAGTTCCATGGTTTGACTATTTTTCCACGGGACAACCTTTTTAGTTGTTATTTTCCTGGTTTTAACTGGGGCGACTGCATCAAGCACTGTTTTCATTTTATGGTTAAAAGCATGAACTAAGTCTTCACAGGATGATGGTAAGACATCTTTTTTGTAACTTGCAATATGTGATGTGAGAGTTGTGGCTACTTCAGGGGTAAATGCTGCGTTTTTTAACAAGACGTTCTGTGATATTTGGCAGAGAATGATCAGAACTGTTAAAAAACACACAATGGTGGTCAGACAGAGCCAGATCAATGACAGAAGATATATTGATATTAAGACCATATGATATAATTAAATCCAAGGTGTGTCCATGTTTGTGAGTCGGTATGTTAACATGCTGTTCAAAAGCCATACATTCCAACAATTCTAAAAAAAAATGTAAAAAAAATGGCATATATATATATATATATATATATATATATATATAAACATATC
>CAKAOJ020000064.1:155000-162500 GCA_916701645.2 Sebastolobus alascanus
ATTGGATATCAGTCACTGATTGGACGCTGCAGCTGATAGACACGCCCCCTTATTGGATATCAGTCACTGATTGGACGCTGCAGTTGATAGACACGCCCCCTTATTGGATATCAGTCACTGATTGGACGCTGCAGCTGATAGACACGCCCCCTTATTGGATATCAGTCACTGATTGGACGCTGCAGCTGATAGACACGCCCCCTTATTGGATATCAGTCACTGATTGGACGCTGCAGCTGATAGACACGCCCCCTTATTGGCTATCAGTCACTGATTGGACGCTGCTGCCGGGACTGATCTGATACACATCAACATCACTGATTTTTATACCGGAGTGAAGACAGATCAGTGCTGAGGAACTGGTGGGAAATGAAAAGGAAGGAGAAGAGCTTCTACAGCAGAACAACTACACTTCCATTTATATTGATAAAAAGCTGTGCACTTTTGGTTCCTAGTTTCTAGTTTCCTGCCCTGTGTTGAAAGATAACCATGGGAAATATTGAAAACATTTTTAAGGCTAATCATGAATAACTGGTTTTAAAGTTTGTCCAGGGGGTTTCAGTAGAGGAAGAAAATCAACTTGAAGTATTAAAAGCTGCTGCTGGTCTGGTGTAGATGAACTAGGACAGTCTGAGCAACACTGTGTGTCGTGTGCCAGGAGCGCTTTCTCATAAATTAAATAACATGACAGACATTACATGTAACTGGGGATCACATAAAGTCATTGAATTGATAAAGAAAATCAATAAATAAATTGTCCCTCCTCTGACTCTCCCTCCCTAATGAAGCTGTTAAAGTTAATGTGAGTGCTGTGTCCTTTCCAACAGAGGCTGAGCAGAGGAGTGAAGTCGGCTCTCCTCCTCTTCAACCTGGCCGAGACAGCCATCTCTGCCGTTCTCTGCTTCCTTCTCTTCAGGCAGAGACGCGGCTTCGGACAGTACGCTGTAAGACTCCAACTCTTTCTCTTAATTAGTTAAGACGTGATTAATCTAGTCAAAGAGCATCGAAGTCAAATCCCAAAAGCTCATGTACAGCCAGAGTTCAGAGGTGGTGGGTGTAATGTGGTGTCTCATGATGGTGTAAACCAACGCGTTCTCATCCCATTATATATCAACATGTACAATCTCTATCGGTTCACAGCAACAACAGACAGTGAAGGTGTCAGGATATGTCAGGATTCAAGGTTGTAAGGTGGTGGACGCAAATGCAGAGAGAGGAGGAGGAGATGACGCAGATATAATTCAAAGATTTAATTAAACAAGAAGCGAAACAAAAAGGCAGCTGGTCGGGCATGCAATAATGACAAAATCTCCAAAATAACAAAACTTGAAAAATGCAAAAACACACACTGGAATTACCTACTGACTGACAAACTGGTGACAAGCAACACGGGGAAGCAACGACGACGAACCGACAAAGACAGAGGGGAACACACAGGCTTAAATACACCAGGAGATTACACACAGGTGGAACGAATCAGGGCGGGGCAACAATCACAAAGAGGCGGGAAAACAAACAAAGGCAGGAAGCAAAACTAGACAAGACACAGGAGGATTGAATTTCAAAATAAAACAGGAAACAACCAATGCAGACCATGACAGAAGGTGATCTATTGACTGTATATAACATCATATCAGCAACATTACTACAGTTTACATGTCTCTATCTGTAGAAAATGTTACGGAGATGAAAAAAAGTAAAGACTTATTTTTAAATCAACACTTCCTGCTTTCATTTCAAAATAAAAGCCCTGAAGCGTTTTTTCTGTGGACAGAATTCCTTCATTTGTTAATGAATATAGTGCAGGGTTTAATTGTGGATTATTACTATTACTTACACATTACCACACGTTTCTTAACCTTTCTCTGTCTAAAATAAATATAAATGATATTTATAATGAAATGAAAGGGCCATTATGAAAGTTAAACTCTATGTATAAAGAAAGAGCTGACAGCAGCAGCAGCAGAAACGCTGCCGGTGTGGACGCCTCCCGTGTGGGAGACGCAGCAGTTCAGCGAGGACACGCGGGCGGTGTGTCCAGACCGTTGTGGTCTTCCATACCAACATAGATATTACAGACCCCACCAGTTTGCACCACCCATGAAAATGAATACAGTTTCCACCAATATTAGTCTTCTTGGCTATTAACAGAAACCAGTCAGCCTCTGGAGATGTGGCTCAGTTCAGAGATCGCCTCATCCAAAGTCCACATTTCAAGACTGAGTTCAGTAGCCTCCATCATCATAATAATAATAATAATAATAATAATAACTTTATTTATATAGCACCTTTCAATACATCATCATCATGCGCAGACATGGCTGTCCATGCTTACAGCTTACCTCAATGGTTCCTAAAATACTGACAACTTTCTGAAATGAGAAGAGGAGAGAAAGTGCTGACATGAATGCTGACTCTCTCTCTCTCTTTCTGTCTTTTACAGTCTCTCACTCAAGATACTCCATCAACCCCCACAGCACTCATCCCCCCCGACCTGAACTGACCAATCACTGGACCAGTAGTCTTTGAGGTCATGGATCACTTCTCTTTCACAGAGTTGACTCTGTAGACTCTGTCTACAATCAACCTGTTGTATGTGTATTGACTTTGTCTCTCTGCTTGCTGAGGAGCATCTGCTTTCTAAGTGTTTTAATGAATGTCTGTCAAGAGCTGATTATTCAATTATTGTTACACTTCAGCCAAATGATTCAACATTTTGTGGCCATTAAATGTGAAAATGTATCCTGATAATGGCAGCAAACTATGTGGGTGGTACAGGATGCAAAGCACAGCGATGTGTGCAGGAAGTGTCTGCAGGCTTCCAGTGCACCTGGAGCTCAGACAGAGTGGGATCAGATACACAAAATAACTCACTGCAGAAGTATTCTCCTCCTTTACGACACACCTAAACTGTCACCGCGTAAAATGTACATTAAAAGCTGCATCAAGATCTCCTGCGTGTAATCAAGGTGACAAGTGATTTCGATTGAATACAGCTGAATTTGGAAGGCCCAACATCTGCCCATGCCAGAGTGTTTCACTGGTCACACCTGTCTGGAGACCAGAAGGTTTTCTGGTCTGCTGAGATCACATTAGACCTTTTTGACCATCATTCTAGTGTAATAAAAATAGCAGCCAGGAGTGAAGCCTATGGCAGTGGCAGTTTCATGCTGAGAGGAAGCTTCTCTGCAACACCTTGTGAGGCTCAATGAATGCAGCTAAATAAAGAGAAAACCTGCTGTAGATGTAGTCAGCAGGAAACCTGCCGCTGTGGAGAAGATATCTTTACCATCAAGACAGTATATATTCTTAACAGCGCCATTCATTCAAATAAAATAAAGAACAAGGTCCACTTACTAAATTTCCAGTGCTTTTTATTCCATGGTCTTCATCAGCGGATGGAGTCTGCTCAGTAGTTCAGCTGCATCAGCTCCATCTCCTGATGAGGACTGTGTGACACGATTGAAAGCACCTGAAATAGCTAGTAAGTGGACTTTGAGTTGGGACTTTTCCAAGGTCAAGGATTAATTTTCATATACTGTTAATATCATGGATTAACCCTATGAGGGTGAAAAGAGGAGATGCCACGTGTTATCACTGCGTCATATCTTTGGGGTAAAATCTGGTCCGAGCCAATTGCAACGCACGACCGCAGCTCCAGTTACACTGCGCATGTGTTATACCCCGAGACCCAGAAACCCAGAGACCCCCAGACCCAGAGACCCAGAGACCCAGAGACCCAGAGACCCCGAGACCCCGAGACCCCAACCCCGAGACCCAGAGACCCCGAGACCCAGAGACCCCGAGACCCAGAAACCCCGAGACCCAGAGACCCAGAGACCCAGAGACCCCGAGACCCAGAGACCCCGAGACCCCGAGACCCAGAGACCCCGAGACTCAGAGACTCAGAGACCCCGAGACTCAGAGACTCAGAGACCCAGAGACCCCGAGACCCCGAGACCCAGAGACCCCGAGACTCAGAGACTCAGAGACCCCGAGACTCAGAGACTCAGAGACCCAGAGACCCAGAGACCCCAAGACCCCAACCCAGACACCCAGAGACCCAGAGACCCCGAGACTCAGAGACTCAGAGACCCAGAGACCCCGAGACCCAGAGACCCAGAGACCCCGAGACCCAGAGACCCAGAGACCCCGAGATGTGTGTACGACACAATGTATTTTTTGTTTTTCTACACTGTTTGCACAATGTTATAAAATATATGTTCCGTAATGTTGTACTAACACTTTGATATAGTTTTGTTTATTTTATACAGAATAAAATCTTATGTACATATATATGAATGAAACCTGTGGTCCAGTGAGATACATTTAGTCAAACACATTGTGTGTGTGAGTGTGTGACAGAGTGTGAGTGTGTGACAGACACAAAGTCTGGGCTTATAAAGACAGCTGAAGAAGTAATAATACATAATAAAATAATAATGCACAGTCCACATGTGAGCTGGACAGCAACAGAACAAACCATTCTGTGTGCTTCATTACTCATCTGTCCCTCAAAACACTGATCACAGATCAGGCAGATCACCTACACACATAGACTGAGTTGACATTGAACTGTTGGTTTGAGGCTGAGGGGGTTTCTGGCAGTAATTTTCAGCATTTTTTAACTTATTTTACAAAAAAAGTCATAATATTAAAAAATTCTAAGATTGTGTGTAAAATATTGAAAATGTTTGGTGAAGCTTGTTGGGGAGGAAGCACTGCCTGAGAATAGACATAATAAAATAATTCATGTTTGCAGTCTTTCTGAGCTGGAGGAAAGATATCGTTTGCTTTTGCAATGAATTCTTTTATGCAGAAAATAGAGAGACTGGACAAAAATATTTTACAGTATGTCCCAGAAATGAACCAGATATGCTGCAAAACTGTCTTTAATTAATTTAGTAATTCCAAGAGCACCAAAGTAAACTAAAGTAAGTCCAGTATTGCAACAGAAAGATACAAATTCACTATACAGACAGCTAGAAATATAGAAGTACAACAGTCAACTGTGTCTTCTACCTTCTGTCCTCTCTTTAATACACCTGGGAAAGAACCTTTGTGCACACCTGATCCCCCCCGGTAATCTCCTGCAGCTATGTCCACACATCCAGCATTCATTGTGTCCAAGAGGGACATCTGATCATGTGGCTGGTGGTCCTAAACTTTCACGCCCGATCATCGCGAAGTGACTTTCTGAAAAGTCATGGATACCACTTCAAGGAGGATCTCACCTCCGGTGATAAAGCGGTGGAGAGACGGCCTACTTCAGTTGGGCCAGAGCGTTTATTGTTGGTAAAGAAATGCATCTTGATGGAAAGTAAAGCTGAATGGAAACTAACACTTCCTCGATATTGTTTACACTGAGGATGATAAAGGTAAAGGTGAAACTAGATCATTAAGGGTACGGTATGGTTTGATAGTGAAGCGTAGATTTTGTTAAGTTCTGTTCACAAACTTGAAATTTCAGAAGTTACAACAGTGAATGTAATAATTTTGAGAATGTTGTGCAATTGTTAATGCTATGCGTTTAATATATGCATGAATCCTATAGCCTATAGGAAAACGTTAAGCTTAGTCTATAAGTCACATATAGCCTATTTTTTTCTTCTTTGTTCTGATGTCTCTTTCTGTTGTTTCTATAAATGTCAGAGACTTATGTAAGAGAAAAGCTATTTATTTATATTGCAAAGGTAAAGCTGCTGATTTTCATTTTATTCAGGAAACTCACGCATGTTCAACAGATGAAACGTTTTGTAAAACTCAGTGAGGTGGTGAGATGTGGTTTTCCAATGGCAGTAATCGATCAGCAGGGGTTGCCATGTTAAAGGATAAATCCCGGGGTCAGATACTGCACAGTGAAAAAGACGTGTCTGGGAGATGGATTATTTTAGTTGCTAACATAAATCACAGCCGATTTATTTTGTTTAATATTTATGCCACCAACAATAGGGCTAGTCATTTAGCATTATTTCAAGATATTGAGTCAAAAATCTGTCATCTCTGTTCAATTTATCCTTGAACTATGGGGAGGTGACTTTAATACTGTTTTTGATGAGAATATAGATCGATGGCCTCCAAAGAATACAACATCTGACTGTGAACTCAAAAACAAATGTTCACGAATGGGACTTGTGGATATTTGGAGAAAGAAAAACACTCAACAAAATATATATACATGGTGTAATAAGAATCTTTCCTCACAATCCCGTATAGATATTTGGCTCATTTCTAATGATCTTGTTAATCTGGTTGCAGCTATTTTAACAGATCATAAAGGTATTTTCATTAAACTTGATCAAGGATTCCTCTACACAGAAATATGGGTCAGGCTATTGGAAAACTAATAATTCTTTATTGAAAAATGAAGTACTTAAATTGGAAATAAGCGATATTATTGATAAGTACTGGAATCAAGCCTGTGCTATAGGAACTGTTGGATTTTAATATCTTGAATAGTACTTTTAAGGTTAAGTGGATTATAGAGTTTTAGAAGATCCCAACAGTATCTCGACTGCTTTCCCTGCAGATTTATTTCATTCTATTGGTGGCATTGATTTTCTGCTAAAATGCAGTTTTTCTGTTGACAAAGTCTCAATTAAACTAGCGAACTTTCATGAGCAAACACTTCTAGCCTGGAAATTAGCATACAAACACAATTTCAGTCCTCATAGATATAATAATATAATATTAATAATATAATATTATTATTATATAATAATAAAGATATCTTGTACAAAAATAAATCCCTGTTTTATCGCTCATAGTTTGACAATGGAATTTTATTAGTTGGTCAATTTGTAAATAATAATAACGGTCTGTTGGTGTCATATTCAGAATTTCTTCAAAGATTTAAGATACCAGTCACACCCAAAGAATATGCTATTATTGCTGATGCAGTTCCCACAGGTTCTCTTCCATTTTTAAATTGTAATCTCACAGAAACTGACATTATTAGTTCTGAGCATATTTTTATTGGAGATATTAACATTGTGAATAAGCCATGCACTAACAGACACATTAGAGATGTTTTGAACTGTGTTAAGCCTCCTATTGGTCTGTTATGGGTGATTTACAGTGGAAAAAGGCTTGTTGTGCTCTAAACAAATATTGAATCAATAATAAAGTGAAAGAAGTATTCTTCAAGATTTTACATAGAATTTACCCTGTTAAAGAAGTATTAATACATTAATATTAATATAGACTCTACACGTGTTTTCTGTGATTCAGATCGAGAAACAATATTTCATTTGTTTTTTCACTGTAATCGTTCGATTTTATTTTGGACTGATATGCAAAATTTCATAAATAGAAAAATGAGTACTAATGTACAGATTAACGTATTTGATGTGATGTTATATTTTGTGTTTTATGGGATGGATATAGCAACATTACCTATATAATTCAGCTTCTGATTATACTTGGTAAATTCCACATCCACAAATAGAAACGGTGTCTGACTCCGAACAACCTGCTGTCGTCGGTTTTTCTTGTTGAACT
>CAKAOJ020000064.1:170000-207500 GCA_916701645.2 Sebastolobus alascanus
CAGTCTAATACTACTAAAAGAGATCACATGGTCAGAAACACCAGCAGTCAGATGATCAGAGAGTAACATTCACAGATCGCTAGTGTAGCCAGAAAAAACACAACTAAACATCAGAAAACCTGGATGTGAACCTGGGATGGATGAGATGGAGAGACCCTTATTGAGAGTGGAACATTTTCTGGCAGTTTCATATATATATATACATATATATATATATACACTCTATGTACTATATGTATGTATGTATGTATGTATGTATGTATGTATGTATGTATGTATGTATGTATATACACCAATCAGCCATAACATTATGACCACTGACAGGTGAAGTGAATAACATGGATTATCTGGTTACCATGGCAGCTGGCAGTGGGGGGGGATATATTAGACAGCAAGTGAACATTTTGAACTTTGAACTTTGTGTTGGAAGCAGAAAAAACGGGCCAGCGTAAGGACGTGAGCGATGCGCTGGCTAGGCGACTGGGTTAGAACATCTCCAGAACTGCAGCTCTTGTGGGATGTTCCCGGTCTGCAGTGGTCAGGACCGACCAGAAGGGGTCCAAGGAAGGAGAACCGGGTCAGACCCGAGGCTCATTGATGCACGTGGGGAGCGAAGGCTGGCCCGTGTTGTCCGATCCAATAGAAGAGCTACTGGAGCTCAAACTGCTGAAAAAGTTAATGCTGGTTCTGATAGAAAGGTGTCAGAACACACAGAGCATCTCAGTTTGTTGAGTATTGGGACCGGTCAGGGTGCCCGTGCTGACCCGATGTTATGGCTGATCGGTGTATGTGTCTGCATTTATGTTCTTACTGCTCCTGCACAAGAGGAGAAAGCTATTAGATGCTGGACAGTATGTGTTGGGTAAGATATATACAGTATATATGTAGGAGATATATACATATATATATATATATATATATATATATATATATATCTCCTCCCCAGTATGTATTGGGGAGGATTCACTATTGTGACTACTTCACTCAGAGAAGCTGTCAATCATGACATCCCGCCCCCTTTTTGTAGCATCAAATAACAAATTAAAACCAAACTGATCAGAAAAATGAACACTTGAACATCAGCGTTAGAAGAACGACCTAAAATGACAGAAACCATCTTTGGGAAAAATGTATTTGACTTTTTAGTTTGTCCCATCCACTACCATGGAGGAGGCGGACTTTATGAGCTGTACTGCAGCCAGCCACCAGGAGGCGATCCAGATGTTTTGGCTTCAGTTGTGGGGAGCTGTCATGTCGTCCATCTGTATATACAGCCGATGGGCTGACCATGTAGCAAAACAGATCAAAGGGAAACAGTTTATTTTAAGATAGAAGATAAAAGATTCTGTTCTTTATAATTCAGTTTTATCGTAGAGCTCCTGCCACGGACTCATTTCACTCATTGAAATCAACTTGTATCCTGTGGTGTCATAATTATTTTAATTAAACATTATATATGTATAATATTAGTAAACTGCTTGCTGTCCTTGACTTCCAGGTTTTCCCGTCAGCAGAGTGACCCCCAACGGGCTGATCTTTGTGGCCCAGTGGGTTCTGGTGGCTCTCATTGGCTACTGGCTGATCTCCCTCGCCTTCCGATTGGTCGCCTCCACTCTGAGGCGGGCTCTGTGGCTGCTGAAAGTGGGCGTGGCTTCGGTCTGTTTCGGATTCATCCTGAGCGACCACAGCGTCGGCACGGAGACCATGGCCATCCGATTGGCTGCCCTGGTGTGCGTCTGCGTGCTATTGGGCGTTGGGGGTGGGAGGAGCTCTGATGCAGCTGAAACAACGGCTCACCTGGAGGAGCAGGTGAAGATCCTGGAGAGAAGGCTGAGAGAGATGGAGAGGTGGAGGAGGACGGAGGAGTGAAGGAGGGAGTGAGAGAAGTCAAATATTCGTCTGTTTCCGTCCCGATGCCAAATGAACAGATGATGGAGCGCTACTGTCCTGTTCGGCCTTCTGGAACATTTCTACACTTTGGATGTTTTCTACGGACACGACATGCTGACGGAGTCTTTCCTGGAGACAGTGATTGTTCTTAGTCTACATGTTTGTTTCTCCCTTTATTTCTTCCTACAGTGTGAATGTTCCACAGTGTGAATGTTCCTACAGTGTGAATGTTCCACAGTATGAATGTTCCACAGTATGAATATTCCTACAGTGTGAATGTTCCTACAGTATGAATGTTCCATAGTATGAATATTCCTACAGTGTGAATGTTCCTACAGTATGAATGTTCCACAGTGTGAATGTTCCAGAGTATGAATATTCCTACAGTGTGTATGTTCCTACAGTGTGAATGTTCCACAGTATGAATGTTCCATAGTATGAATGTTCCTACAGTGTGAATGTTCCTACAGTATGAATGTTCCACAGTGTGAATGTTCCTACAGTGTGAATGTTCCTACAGTGTGTATGTTCCTACAGTGTGTATGTTCCTACAGTGTGTATGTTCCTACAGTGTGAATGTTCCTACAGTGTGTATGTTCCTACAGTGTGTATGTTCCTACAGTGTGTATGTTCCTACAGTATGAATGTTCCCACAGTGTGAATGTTCCACAGTGTGAATGTTCCTACAGTGTGAATGTTCCTACAGTGTGAATGTTCCTACAGTATGAATGTTCCTACAGTGTGAATGTTCCCACAGTGTGAATGTTCCTACAGTATGAATGTTCCCACAGTGTGAATGTTCCCACAGTGTGAATGTTCCCACAGTGTGAATGTTCCTACAGTGTGTATGTTCCTACAGTGTGAATGTTCCTACAGTGTGTATGTTCCTACAGTGTGAATGTTCCCACAGTGTGAATGTTCCTACAGTGTGTATGTTCCTACAGTGTGAATGTTCCTACAGTATGAATGTTCCTACAGTGTGAATGTTCCCACAGTGTGAATGTTCCTACAGTATGAATGTTCCCACAGTGTGAATGTTCCCACAGTGTGAATGTTCCTACAGTGTGAATGTTCCCACAGTGTGAATGTTCCTACAGTGTGAATGTTCCTACAGTGTGAATGTTCCACAGTGTGAATGTTCCACAGTGTGAATGTTCCCACAGTATGAATGTTCCCACAGTGTGAATGTTCCACGGTGTGAATGTTCCTACAGTGTGAATGTTCCACAGTGTGAATGTTCCACAGTGTGAATGTTCCTACAGTGTGAATGTTCCTACAGTGTGAATGTTCCACAGTGTGAATGTTCCACAGTATGAATGTTCCACAGTATGAATATTCCTACAGTATGAATGTTACACAGTATGAATGTTCCAGTGTGAATGTTCCAGTGTTAATGTTCCTACAGTGTTAATGTTCCTACAGTGTGAATGTTCCTACAGTGTGAATGTTCCTACAGTGTGAATGTTCCTACAGTGTGAATGTTCCACAGTGTGAATGTTCCGCAGTGTGAATGTTCCTACAGTGTGAATGTTCCGCAGTGTGAATGTTCCGCAGTGTGAATGTTCCGCAGTGTGAATGTTCCTACAGTATGAATGTTCCACAGTGTGAATGTTCCTACAGTGTGAATGTTCCTACAGTGTGAATGTTCCTACAGTGTGAATGTTCCTAGAGTGTGAATGTTCCACAGTATGAATGTTCCTACAGTATGAATGTTCCAGTGTGAATGTTCCACAGTGTGAATGTTCCTACAGTGTGAATGTTCCTACAGTATGAATGTTCCACAGTGTGAATGTTCCAGTGTGAATGTTCCTACAGTTTGAATGTTCCACAGTGTGAATGTTCCACAGTGTGAATGTTCCTACAGTATGAATGTTCCACAGTGTGAATGTTCCACAGTGTGAATGTTCCACAGTGTGAATGTTCCCACAGTATGAATGTTCCACAGTATGAATGTTCCACAGTGTGAATGTTCCACAGTGTGAATGTTCCTACAGTATGAATGTTCCTACAGTATGAATGTTCCACAGTGTGAATGTTCCAGTGTGAATGTTCCTACAGTTTGAATGTTCCACAGTGTGAATGTTCCACAGTGTGAATGTTCCTACAGTATGAATGTTCCACAGTGTGAATGTTCCACAGTGTGAATGTTCCACAGTGTGAATGTTCCCACAGTGTGAATGTTCCCACAGTATGAATGTTCCACAGTATGAATGTTCCACAGTGTGAATGTTCCACAGTGTGAATGTTCCTACAGTATGAATGTTCCTACAGTATGAATGTTCCTACAGTATGAATGTTCCACAGTGTGAATGTTCCACAGTGTGAATGTTCCACAGTGTGAATGTTCCACAGTGTGAAGGGAAATGTTTCCACGTCCAACGGTCAAACCGTCTTTTTACTACATTAAAGAAACATTTTTGAAATATTCGTCTTTTGCTTTTTTTCTGAGTTATATGTGAAGAAGGTGTTTTGGGGTAAAATAACTTTTTTTCAATGCCTTTTAGAGGAATATAAAGTCGGAGACTGGTGTTGTTGAGAGACTCCTGTGTTGTGAGCAGCTCTCTGCAGACAGGAAACAACATCTCAATCGAGAGACTCCATTTCATTTCTTACAGTGTATGATTATTATTATATATTATTATATATATATGTCCTTATACTATAGTGTACGGGGTCACGGGGTCACGGAGCCTGATGTCCTTATACTATAGTGTACGGGGTCACGGGGTCACGGAGCCTGATCTCCTTATACTATAGTGTACGGGGTCACGGGGTCACGGAGCCTGAACTATCTAGTTTCCTCAGATCTAGTTAACCTCTGTATCTTTGTACCGTAGGACGGAAAAGGACAACAGGAAAGGGTTTTTTCCCAATGCACTGGTTATTTTTACATACAGTAAAGTTCACTAACAGTAACAGTTTATTAACAGTTAAGTTCACTAACAGTAACAGTTTATTAACAGTTTCATATAAAGCTGTCAGATTTTCTCTCCAACTGTAAAATGATTCGAATGGAGAATTTGTTGAGCAGCCAACTTCAGTTATGAGTTGAAAATGAAAGAAACTCCAGAATTTCATATCCATGCGTAGTTTCATTGACACACATTTGCACATCCATATAGAGTATGTATACTATCACTCTAAGTATAAAATGAGAGGTATGAAACCATATATTGTTATATAATCCAGGTGGATGGACCTGGAGACCAGTTTGATGGTGTCTCCAACTCCATTAACATCCATTAACATCATGAATTACATCTACACGTGAATATCATCGGTTACATTTACAAAAACAACATTATGTGAACACAGTTCATCTCACCATTGAACATCAGATCTAGGACACAAAGGTAGAAACAAACTAAACACACCTTATTTTGTTCCAGTTTAACATGAGTCCAAAACCCCCCCGTTCCCTAGACACCAAGAACTGAATCCAGCCGACCTGGATCATCAACACGTGGAGACGGAGGTTCACCGGATCTACTCAGTCCTCCATCTCTCCATCTGTATCTAGAGGTGGACCAGATCTACTCAATCCTCCATCTCTCCATCTGTATCTAGAGGTGGACCAGATCTACTCAGTCCTCCATCTCTCCATCTGTATCTAGATGTGGACCAGATCTACTCAATCCTCCATCTCTCCATCTGTATCTAGAGGTGGACTGGATCTACTCAGTCCTCCATCTCTCCATCTGTATCTAGAGGTGGACCAGATCTACTCAGTCCTCCATCTCTCCATCTGTATCTAGAGGTGGACCGGATCTACTCAGTCCTCCATCTCTCCATCTGTATCTAGAGGTGGACCGGATCTACTCAGTCCTCCATCTCTCCATCTGTATCTAGATGTGGACCGGATCTACTCAGTCCTCGATCTCTCCATCTGTATCTAGATGTGGACCAGATCTACTCAGTCCTCCATCTCTCCATCTGTATCTAGAGGTGGACCGGATCTACTCAGTCCTCCATCTCTCCATCTGTATCTAGAGGTGGACCGGATCTACTCAGTCCTCCATCTCTCCATCTGTATCTAGATGTGGACCAGATCTACTCAGTCCTCCATCTCTCCATCTGTATCTAGAGGTGGACCAGATCTACTCAGTCCTCCATCTCTCTATCTGTATCTAGAGGTGGACCAGATCTACTCAGTCCTCCATCTCTCCATCTGTATCTAGATGTGAACCAGATCTACTCAGTCCTCCATCTCTCCATCTGTATCTAGAGGTGGACCGGATCTACTCACTGTAAAGAAAAAGGCTTCTATGATGCTATTTACAGTTCAGTGAATGCCTGTTAGTGGTTTTAAAGATAAGTAGGAAGGTTTCTGACCTCCATGCTGGATCTCAGGAGGAACACAGAACCACAGCTCAAAACCAGTTGGTGTGGCGGCACTTGGTCTATAGAAGTTATCGTTATATTTATGACAGAAGTTAACGGTAATAACTGACAGACATTAAGGTTTGCTCCATGTGAATGCTGCTACTTCCTGCTTGACTGTGGTCAGGTGATAGATGGCTGGGCCCCCCCCCACTCTGATGGCTGGGCCCCCCGCACTCTGATGGCTGGGCCCCCCCCCCCTCTGATGGTGATAGATGGCTGGGCCCCCCCACTCTGAGGGTGATAGATGGCTGGGCCCCCCCACTGTGATGGTGATAGATGGCTGGGCCCCCCCACTCTGAGGGTGATAGATGGCTGGACCCCCCCCCCCCACTCTGATAGTGATAGATGGCTGGGCCCCCCCACTCTGAGGGTGATAGATGGCTGGGCCCCCCCACTGTGATGGTGATAGATGGCTGGGCCCCCCCACTCTGAGGGTGATAGATGGCTGGGCCCCCCCACTCTGATGGTGATAGATGGCTGGGCCCCCCCCCACTCTGATGGTGATAGATGGCTGGGCCCCCCCCACTCTGATGGTGAGACACCCCCACTCTGATGGTGATAGATGGCTGGCCCCCCCCCCCACTCTGATGGTGATAGATGGCTGGGCCCCCCCCCCCACTCTGATGGTGATAGATGGCTGGACCCCCCCCCACTCTGATGGTGATAGATGGCTGGGCCCCCCCCCCACTCTGATGGTGATAGATAGCTGGACCCCCCCCCACTCTGATGGTGATAGATGGCTGGACCCCCCACTCTGATGGTGATAGATGGCTGCCCCCCCCCCCACTCTGATGGTGATAGATGGCTGGACCCCCCCCCCCCCACTCTGATGGTGATAGATGGCTGGACCCCCCACTCTGATGGTGATAGATGGCTGGACCCCCCACTCTGATGGTGATAGATGGCTGGGCCCCCCCCCCACTCTGAGGGTGACAGATGGCTGGGCCCCCCCCCACTCTGAACAGATAATGAGGCCGTTCTAAAGGCAATCAGAGCGGTTCTTCTGGCAGAGTTGTTGCATTTACACCAAACCCAGTGGATTAAATTTCACTTTGACACACACATTTATAGAAAGCTGACTGTGTTGACCTATGAAGAGGCAGAGAATCCCAAACTGAGGTAGCTATTGTCTTCTTTGAGTTGAGTATGCTTCTGGTAGTATCTATAGATACCAGCTACTTCCTGGTGGTGTGTTCAGACTGAATGTGAAGCTCCTTTTAGAGGTGGCACAGTTCTACACTAAGTAAATGGAAAGACACAGATGGACATCCGACTCACATGGACACAGTCAAAGGTCTACTCCAGAAAGCAGGTTTAACTAAGACTGACTGACAACATATAAAAGCAGTAACTTTAGACAGAGAGAAACTCAGGGTTTGTTGAAGAAAACCTGCCAGCAAACAGGTTAGGCTAGTTACACTCGGTAACCATGGTAACTGACCAAGAGTTTACACTCAGTTACC
Organism: Sebastolobus alascanus; assembly: GCA_916701645.2. Classification (NCBI taxonomy): domain Eukaryota; kingdom Metazoa; phylum Chordata; class Actinopteri; order Perciformes; family Sebastidae; genus Sebastolobus; species Sebastolobus alascanus. Next base: position 177,737 of record CAKAOJ020000064.1, read on the forward strand.
ATGGTAACCGACCCAGGGTTTACACTCTGACCCATAGTTTACATTCTGACCCAGAGTTTACACTCAGTTACCATGGTAACCGACCCAGAGTTTACACTCAGTTACCATGGTAACTGACCCGGAGTCTTCTTGGAACTGAAAAGCCAGTTTCCCTCGTCTCAGGGTTAACGAACTCGAACCCTGACTATTTCTCACTAATCCTGCTCTCTCCAGCTTTGATCAGATCAGGCTGTAAGAAAACCTTCATCTTCTTCATTTCATGGTACAGAAAAGAGACATTTCCTTTGTGTTTGGTCTGAACACACCTCAAGGCAACTTATTGATCGTCTAAGACGTCTGTCAGCTGTTACTACTCAGTGGTTTTCTGGTTCGTTTCCTTTTGTTGCTCCAAGATTATGATTTCTGAGTAAATCTCAAGTCTTTTTTCTTGATTTCTGTGTTTTACTAGCTGAGCAGAAACAGAAGAAAAGGAATCAAAGAAAGAGAACAGGTCTGGAATCAGTGAGAATGTAGATATGTGCTCTGACATCTCTTAAATGGTTGGTTAACTGAACCCAGCTCTGTTGTTAAGATTTACTCATCACATGTTTATATTACATTTCTATTCCACATGCTAACACTTGAAGAAAACACTTCCTTTCTTTGTCTCCTCACCTCTGGAAATCTGATCCCCATAAAACTGACTCTTTAATCTTTAATCTCTTTAGCCGTATAACTCAGTCAGTCAGGGGATTAAATACTGATGGAGGCGAGGAGACAAAGAATAGAATGTACTGTCCATTGTTTCCACCTGCTCCCGGTCCCAGACGGGCCCATATGGGCCCGGTAGCATCCCAGTGAGATGGACTGGGAGGAGTCAGCATCCCTACAGGAAGTTTGTGGAGTTGTTGCCTCCGTCGATCTTGAACTCGTAGGCACCGTCAGAGGAGCTGAGGGTGTTGGTGGAGGGGGGGGGCACCGGAGAGGAGGCAGATTCAGCCTGGGGGGGGGGAATTAAAGGCATGTTATTCACATGAATACATCTGACAAAGCCTTTTTTCTTTCTTGATTTGATTTATTTATATATATATACAGTATATATATATATATATATATATACACCGATCAGCCATAACATCAGGTCAGCACGACCTCTGTGTGTTCTGACACCTTTCTATCAGAACCAGCATTAACTTGTTCAGCAGCTTGAGCTCCAGTAGCTCTTCTATTGGATCGGACAACACGGGCCAGCCTTCGCTCCCCACGTGCATCAATGAGCCTCGGGTCTGACCCGGTTCTCCTTCCTTGGACCCCTTCTGGTCGGTCCTGACCACTGCAGACCGGGAACATCCCACAAGAGCTGCAGTTCTGGAGATGTTCTGACCCAGTCGTCTAGCCAGCACTATTTGGCCCTCGTCAAAGACGCTCACATCTTTACGCTGGCCCATTTTTTCTGCTTCCAACACAAAGTTCAAAGTTCAAAATGTTCACTTGCTGTCTAATATATCCCCCCCACTGCCAGTTGCCATGGTAACCAGATAATCCATGTTATTCACTTCACCTGTCAGTGGTCATAATGTTATGGCTGATCAGTGTAGATCTAGTGTATTCAAACCCCTCACACACCCTATTTATTCTAGATTTTACTGTGTAGATTAGACAATACTCTCAGTACTCTGCACTCTGTACTCCCAGTGGGGATCTGCCTGCACTCCATCATGGAGGGGGGAAACTCTAGGAGGCTGCATCTGTACTCATTTATTCAAAAGCTGTTTGATACCAGATCAAACAAATAAAACACCATGATAGAGGGCTCAGTAACTTAACATTAATATCATAGTTCTAAAATAGAAACTGCCCCCCCCCCCCCACAGTGTGTGAACGTGTGTGTGTGTGTGTGTGTGTGTGTGTGTGTGTGTGTGTGTGTGTGTGTGTACCTGTGGTGTGGCAGTCAGCAGGGGGTCGGCAGGTGAGGAAACCTTAACCTCCTGAACAGGTTCAGTTGCTCCTGGAGGAGAGCTGTACATGACTGGAGCTGGAGCATAGCCCTACACACACACACACACACACACACACACACACACACAGACACACACACACACACACACACACACATTTTTATTATATTTGGGCATTTCATACACACTACATCCTGTTTACATTCAACTTATCCATTTGAAAAACTGCCTTCCACAAGTTGATATTTACATCACTTATTTTATATTGATGTATGTTTATATTAACATCATTAACATATTATTTATATATATATATATATATATATATATATATATATATATATATATATATATATATATATATTTAAACCCTAGTTTTTGACGTGCACTATTTTATGTCTTTGATTCTCATTTTCCTTCTTTATATATTCATTATTAATGAGCATTGTTGAAGTGAACCTGAGGCTCCAGACTTCCAATGAGCCAACGACTGCTGGCTGTAATTGTAGTTCTTATGATGACTTAAGAAACTTGAAACTACATTTGTCCCCTGACACCTCTGATGAAGACTTACCTGTGTCCTGGTGAGGACATTTGGACAGTGTACAGGCTTGTTATATGCTCAACCACTTTATGGAGCTTTGCACATGACCTGACTTCATGGACAGATTCCACCGCTCTTCCTGCAGCAGGCTGCTGAGGCATCTCAACACAAAGCTCCATTCAGTGATAGTCAAGTTTACAAATTCCTAAATCTGATTCTATACCTCTCTACCCTAACCTTCCCTAACCTTTCAGGCCTTTCTACCCTAACCCCAGAGGCACAATGAACAGGGACACAAATTCGTCCAAATTAAAGACAGTGAATATTACCGGCTCATTTTGAAACACACCAGCTGGTTTTATAGTCGATATAATCAACAAACAGAAAAAAGGTGTCTGACACGATCAGCCTTTAGACCTGATGTCCATTATTGATGCAGCGCTGCAGATCCAGTTGAAAATAACAGATTCAATATCATAGTCATTAAGTATTAATTATATATATATATATATGTATTACAGTTACTAAAGTCAATGTGTGCACAAATTCAACATTCAAAGGCTAGAGTACCTCCAGTTTAAGGTCAGAACAACAGTATCTCAGTAATATGTGGGTCAGTGAGCTCTTTGTCAGGGACTATAGACTATGTTCAAACCTTAAAGGCCCCCCCCCCCCCAATCTAAGGCAGCTGAAAGGTCAAAGGTGAAATACTCAGGAGCACCTGTCAGTTAGAGAGACGGATCATACCATTGGAGCTACAGGTCCGGGGGGGTAGAAGCCTTGTGGTGGACCGTTCCATTGAGGAGGCTGAGCAGGGGGCATCATAGGTGGACCAGCAGGAGGAAAGGCCGGGTTCTGGGGGGGGTAGGCCGGGTTCTGGGGGGGGTAAGCCGGGTTAAACCCCTGCAGACAGAGACAATCAGGAGTTAGATCAGGAAATACTGAGGCAGGGAAACAGAGCATGTTAGTCTGGGTTAATGTAGTTGATCCAGACTAAAGGAATCAGGCTTGTAGTGTGATACTGACTGGAGAAGGGGGGGGGCCGGTCCACTGTCCTGGGCCAGTCGGGGGGGGGTGAGGATGGACTGCAGGACCCTAAACAGGAACACACATACACAATGAAAACAGCAGTGATAAGTTACATAATGATCATGTAAATATACAGTATATACTGTACTCTGTGTATTATGTGTATTATGTAATGTGTGATGTACCATATTGGGGTCTTGGCCGTGGTAGTACATCTGAAAACACAGAGTACACATCAACTAATCAAACTCTTAGACATAAACACTCCAAACATCCATCACACAGCGGAACATGAAGTTATTATATTACATTATATTATATTATATTATATTACATTATATTATATTATATTATATTAGAGCCTTCGTTGAACTGAATACTGAATATAAAGACATTTCTGTGAAGTGTAAGAACATTCATGAATACATAGAAATCTCACCACTCCTGGTTGACCCGGAGTGTTGTAGGGAGGACAAGGTCCAACAGGACCGGTGGGAGGAGGATGGACTGATTCTGGAGTGGTCTATAGAGAGAGAGAGAGAGAGAGAGAGAGAGAGAGAGAGAGAGAGAGAGAGACAGACAGACAGAGAGAGAGAGACAGAGACAGAGAGAGAGAGAGAGAGAGAGAGAGAGACAGAGAGAGAGAGAGACACAGAGAGAGAGAGAGACAGAGAGAGAGAGAGAGAGTTTTAAAAAACCTGTAAAATACAACGTTTCTCCAGATGAGTACTACTAGTACTGTGTATTAGTACCTGGAGCGCTAAAGCCGTGGTGGGTTTCTTCTTGAAGATCTTCTTCCGACAGCAGCAGCAGATCCCGGCCGGGATGCCCAGCAGGAGGAGGAGAGCCAAGAGAGGGTTTCCGTCGTACTCATGTTTGTCTACAGTGGAAAAAAGAGGGGGGGGGGGGGGGGTTAATAGCATTATTAGTCACCACAGGTCCAGAAAGTTCTACCCATGACTATCTCACCTGAACCAAAGAGGAGAAAACACACTCACAGGCCCAAACAGACTGTTTACAGCTGTGGGTTTATTTTATGATTTATTTAATGAATTAATTAGTTTGTTTTGTCAGCTGATACAATCTTCACTATGCGTTGACTTTCTATCCCCGCTGACAGAACAAGAACATCGGGCCCCACTGTCCTCCGTTAGCAGGTAACGCCTTCAACGGCAGGCAACGCCTTCAACGGCAGGTAACGCCTTCAACGGCAGGTAAAGCCTTCAACGGCAGGCAACGCCTTCAACGGCAGGCAACGTCTTCAACAGAAGGTAACGCCTTCAACGGCAGGTAACGCCTTCAACGGCAGGTAACGCCTTCAACGGCAGGTAAAGCCTTCAACAGCAGGCAACGCCTTCAACGGCAGGCAACGTCTTCAACGGCAGGCAACGCCTTCAACGGCAGGCAACGCCTTCAACGGCAGGTAACGCCTTCAACGGCAGGTAAAGCCTTCAACGGCAGGCAACGTCTTCAACAGCAGGTAACGCCTTCAACGGCAGGTAAAGCCTTCAACGGCAGGCAACGCCTTCAACGGCAGGCAACGCCTTCAACGGCAGGCAACGCCTTCAACGGCAGGTAACGCCTTCAACGGCAGGTAAAGCCTTCAACGGCAGGCAACGCCTTCAACGGCAGGCAACGCCTTCAACGGCAGGCAACGCCTTCAACGGCAGGTAACGCCTTCAACGGCAGGTAAAGCCTTCAACGGCAGGCAACGCCTTCAACGGCAGGCAACGCCTTCAACGGCAGGTAAAGCCTTCAACGGCAGGCAACGCCTTCAACGGCAGGCAACGCCTTCAACGGCAGGCAACGCCTTCAACGGCAGGCAACGTCTTCAACGGCAGGCAACGCCTTCAACGGCAGGCAACGCCTTCAACGGCAGGCAACGTCTTCAACGGCAGGCAACGCCTTCAACGGCAGGTAACGCCTTCAACGGCAGGCAACGCCTTCAACGGCAGGCAACGCCTTCAACGGCAGGCAACGCCTTCAACGGCAGGCAACGCCTTCAACGGCAGGCAACGTCTTCAACAGAAGGTAACGCCTTCAACGGCAGGTAACGCCTTCAACGGCAGGCAACGCCTTCAACGGCAGGTAACGTCTTCAACGGCAGGCAACGCCTTCAACGGCAGGTAACGCCTTCAACGGCAGGCAACGCCTTCAACGGCAGGCAACGCCTTCAACGGCAGGCAACGCCTTCAACGGCAGGCAACGTCTTCAACAGCAGGTAACGTCTTCAACGGCAGGTAACGCCTTCAACGGCAGGCAACGCCTTCAACGGCAGGTAACGTCTTCAACGGCAGGCAACGCCTTCAACGGCAGGTAACGCCTTCAACGGCAGGCAACGCCTTCAACGGCAGGCAACGCCTTCAACGGCAGGCAACGCCTTCAACGGCAGGCAACGTCTTCAACAGAAGGTAACGCCTTCAACGGCAGGTAACGCCTTCAACAGCAGGCAACGCCTTCAACGGCAGGCAACGCCTTCAACGGCAGGCAACGTCTTCAACGGCAGGCAACGCCTTCAACAGAAGGTAACGCCTTCAACAGCAGGTAACGCCTTCAACAGCAGGTAACGCCTTCAACAGCAGGCAACACCTTCAACGGCAGGCAACGCCTTCAACGGCAGGCAACGTCTTCAACGGCAGGCAACGCCTTCAACGGCAGGCAACGCCTTCAACAGAAGGTAACGCCTTCAACAGCAGGTAACGCCTTCAACAGCAGGTAACGTCTTCAACAGAAGGTAACGCCTTCAACAGCAGGCAACACCTTCAACAGCAGGTAACGCCTTCAACAGCAGGTAACGCCTTCAACAGCAGGTAACGCCTTCAACAGCAGGTAACGCCTTCAACAGAAGGTAACGCCTTCAACAGCAGGTAACGCCTTCAACAGCAGGTAACGCCTTCAACAGCAGGTAACGCCTTCAACAGCAGGTAACGCCTTCAACAGCAGGTAACGCCTTCAACAGCAGGTAACGCCTTCAACAGAAGGTAACGCCTTCAACAGCAGGTAACGCCTTCAACAGCAGGTAACGCCTTCAACAGCAGGTAACGCCTTCAACAGCAGGTAACGCCTTCAACAGCAGGTAACGCCTTCAACAGCAGGTAACGCCTTCAACAGCAGGTAACGCCTTCAACAGCAGGTAACGCCTTCAACAGCAGGTAACGCCTTCAACAGCAGGTAACGCCTTCAACAGCAGGTAACGCCTTCAACAGCAGGTAACGCCTTCAACAGCAGGTAACGCCTTCAACAGCAGGTAACGCCTTCAACAGCAGGTAACGCCTTCAACAGCAGGTAACGCCTTCAACAGAAGGTAACGCCTTCAACAGCAGGTAACGTCTTCAACAGCAGGTAACGCCTTCAACAGCAGGTAACGCCTTCAACAGCAGGTAACGCCTTCAACAGCAGGTAACGCCTTCAACAGAAGGTAACGCCTTCAACAGCAGGTAACGTCTTCAACAGCAGGTAACGCCTTCAACAGCAGGTAACACGTTCAACAGCAGGTAACGCCTTCAACAGCAGGTAACGCCTTCAACAGCAGGTAACGCCTTCAACAGCAGGTAACGCCTTCAACAGCAGGTAACGCCTTCAACAGCAGGTAACGTCTTTAACAGCAGGTAAACGCTCTGCTGACCCCCAGTAAAGGCCGTGAGACAGCAGGGTCGTGTGCAGAGAATGAAGTCCATAATGCCCCAACGGATGTCTAAAGATGGTGGAGCACTGGACCAACGTTTATAATATTTAGTAATCAGCAAAATCAATAATCAAGTAAAAATGCTGATTAGATGACGTTGGAACTGAAAGAGTGTCTGAAAATATGGATGGAAAGTATGGATTGTGTCCACTGAAACACTAGATAGCTTTTAATTGAAAAGCATACAGGAAGTGTTGAGTCTGTATTAACAGCATAATGCAGTAACAAACATTTAAGCGGACAGCGGGAGCAGATCAGAAAACAAGACTAATATACTTATCAAACAGAAATAAAGGGCCGTCTCTAACGTGATCCTGCTGCAGTTAATAATAATAATAATAATAATAATAATAATAATAGTTATTATTCAGGTAATTAAAGCCACTATTAGAGAAGTTACCCACCTGTCAGGTCCATCCTGGTAACAGACACCACCCGGTCCCTGCGGTCTTTCAGGGTGTAACGTCCCTCATCAGTGTAATTCACATTCCTGATCTCGATTTTCATGTGGTGGGTCTGAACCCGGTCCCAGTAATTGGGCAGATCCTGGGACACCCGAGCACCATCACGCACCTGAGGAAGACAAACTCCTGTCAGAGCACCACTACCACTTATTTACAGAACCAACACACTTCATCTCTTTCGTTATCCAAAAAGAGCTGCACTTCCTGCAGCCTAAGTTCCTCATGTCACAGAGGTTAATGGGTTAGGGTCAGGGGTCAGGGGTTAGAGGCAACAGGCAAAGGACCCAAATGCAGACTATCAAGGCAGACAGTATACAGTATACAGTATACTGTATACTGTATACTGTATATATAGTGTAGGCTTACAGGCAGGCAGGTGAAAGCTGGCTGCAGAGAGGCAGGATGTTGCACCCACTCAGCTGTTCAACAGATATATAATATATAATAACCTAACAGCTCACAACAGGCCGTTGGTATGTTGTGTTTATATCAGAGCTGAGGAGCGTTGTTTTTATAAAACAGTCATCATGTATGACAACAGCAATCCAATTTAAATAGTCTTTTATCAATAAATAATAATGTTCTCAGTAAAATACTATCGGTCCTCCTGCCTGCACACACTGAGGCGGGAACTCTGGGACGGATTACATCACAGGCATCATAGTGTTATATTCATCTCATTATTGGATGTTGTCATTTATTGGTCAACCAGTGAGAAACTGTCCAGCCTCAGTAAGAGGACTTTAACAACTGCTTGTACTGGGCTTGTTTTTGTTGCCGTGGCGACGGTGATGCTCCACTTCATCTGGTCCCCGAGTTTCAGTCGGCACTAATGGTCATAATCTCTCTGGTGTGAAGATCAGATAGTTTCTGAGTCGGTGTTAGGAGGAGGTGGTTGGTGTATTATATTATTATTATGGCTCTTATTCCTCTTCTTTATACTGCATGTCGTTTAGCAGGAGGAGGTTTTTCTGGAGATCACAGCTATTAACCAATAATATAACAATAATAACAAAATGTATAATATTCATAAATACTGAGAGATGAAAACTAATTTAAGCACCTTTAACTATCCATCCATAATTATGGAATCCCTCATTTCATCCAACCATCTCTCCATCCTTTCATTCATCTCTCCATCCTTTCATTCATCTCTCCATCCTTTCATTCATCTCTCCATCATTTCATTCATCTCTCCATCCTTTCATCTCTCCATCCTTTCATTCATCCATCCATCCTTTCATTCATCCATCCATCCTTTCATTCATCTCTCCATCCTTTCATTCATCCATCCATCCTTTCATTCATCCATCCATCTGTTGGGATCTGACCATCCAAGATGGTGGCAAAGACATGAACTGCACTTCCCAGGATTCCCTTGGGTCACCCATTGAGTAGCTCCACCCATGGACTCAGTAACCATTTCCATTGGCTACTGTAACATGATGACTCATTCACAAGTACATGTGAATTTTACAACCCCTTTCTTCCATGGATTGGTAACGTACTGGGCTTTACCTTAGCATTAGCAATTGCACACGGCTGAGCAAGACTGTTCAACTTAACTTCTGTAAATGTATATGTATTGATTTGGTTTAATGTAATTCATTGAGTTTTACTGTTGTGATAGTGTTGTAGTCAGGATATTTGGTTAGCTGGCTTCGCCACATCTGATGTGTTTAGTTTATGCTCCACACAGACATACGGTCTTGCATGCAAACTAACCATCTTTTCTAACCATCAGCATTATCTGACACACATTAAGATCACTTACATAAACTGTGAATTGGTTTTAAACACAAACATACACATTCAGATAATCCCAACCCCCACATCACATCCCTTTGTTCTCCCTGAGCCTATGTGCTCCTAAGGACAAAGAGACCATGTGGTCACACCCTGGCGGCCATCTTTGATCCGGCCATCTTTGTAGTTTTACAGTGCTCGCCATTTTGTTTGTAGGCCATGCAGACATCAAAGACAAGTAGCCATCTTGTCTTTGTCTCTCTCTCTCCCTCTCTCTCTCACACACACACACACACACACACACACACACACACACACACACACACACACACACACACACACACACACACACACACACACACATGCTCACACACTGTGTTTGGTTTGTTTAGTTTAGTTATTTAGTTAGATTAATATTGTGTTTTAACCTTTATTATCTTGTAAATAAATATTTGTGGATTATACATGCTGGTCTGTTTAATGTTGTACAAGAGTGAATAATGCCAACCGCTGCTGTGTCAAGAACTCCAAAATCCTTCAATCTTTACTATCTATTGATATAAGGATTTTTGGTTATAGTTATTAATTTAATTATTAATCAAAGTTCCAAATTGATAGTTAAGTATATTTAATGAGACTTGTTTAAGAGACTACATTAATTTGCTATCATTTTCTTTTTGTTTCAAAGAGGGGTGCCCCGAGGATGATTTAATATAAATTAAATCATATTATTCATTATAATTAATAATTATTTTGATAATTATTATTTACTTTTGATAGCCATTTTAATGTCTTTTGAGCTTATGTACCAATATAATTTGGTGCCCTGTTATTATTAATATATATTGATAAGTTAGTAATATTAATTTTATTAATATTGATAATTATCTTTAATATTGTCTAATAACTAGACAAGCTCCTACCTGCGTCCCCAACATTATGGTGCCCCGTGTGAGGCATAGTATTGTTGGCAAATTGTTCATAATTGTTCAATATTAATTTTCAGCATAATTTTTGGTCAAAACCGAAAATTTCATATTCCACTTCTAAACAAACCAAAAGTGTCGACATTCTACACCACTACTCTTCAACAGGAGTAGACGTCCAGCTGTACTTTTAAACAAGTACATTGTGGTTAGAATTATAATTTGAGAGACTTTGATTATTAACACTTAAACCTTCATAGTGTTAATTTGAAGAACTTGCTTTTGCTGCTAATTCAAGTTAACCTACTCTGTAGAACTTGAAAGAATTTTGGTTCAGCATTTGAATACCACGTATTCAATGCAATCTAGTCAAGTTGTCATAATTTGCTGTTAATCTAAGTGTTCCTTTAATGACACAGCGTGCCACCGGCCCTGTGTAACATAGAGAGCTTGTACCTGGCTGTCACTGCCATGCATTTCAGCCTGACTAGGTTAAATTGAGCCTGATAAGAGCCACAGTGTGCTACCAGCCCTGTGATATAAGTTTGCACCTAGCTGTTACTTTCACGCGTTCCAGCTTGAGTCACCTTTAAGAGACATCATCACAACTGTTACTGCCTTGCATCTCAGTTAGTGCATGTTGTGTGTAAGCAAACTTGTTTTGTAAACCTGTGTTTACTTTACTGGCCCCTTTTGTTTTATGCCCACTAGAGTCACTAGTTGGTGCTGTAGCTGCCCCTCCTCCACAGGAAGCTACCCCCCATAGTGTAGGCCAGTACATTGTTTTGTTAGGCTAGTGTACCTACTGCTACACTACAAGGTGTCTGCCAAAGCAACATCATAGCCATAACATTGTTTTTCTTTTATACTAGACATCCTGTTGAGTTTCTCCCTCCATTCCAGGCATAACAATGGAGAACCCCTGTGTAGAGCTTTTTATTTCCTCCATAGCACAGAGCCTAAACCCTGGCTGCCCTGAACTCATCAGCAGGTTGAGTTGCAGGAAAAAAATTGAATCGCTACTCATAGACAGGTGTGATGCGCAGACCGCATCCAAAGATTCATTGTTTAAATGCTTGCTTCTGATTTTTCACAGGCAGACCAGTCTTGCCATTCAGAGCAAAGCATCCCTGGAGAAGGAGGTAGATTCCCTAAGAACGCAAAATGATTGTCTCCTCCATGAAGTTCAGACAGCAAACAAAAAGATGATGCGTTACTTAGAAGACCTGCATTCAGCAGTCAGATCTTTGCTCGCACAAAGAGAAATCGTTAGGGCTTAGATTAGAACATCTTTCCCCACCACAGTCTGTCAGTCATTGTGACTCTGGTTACTCCGATTCACAGTCCTCACTTGATGAAAGGTTAACCCCCTCTCCACTCAGAAGTGAAAGATTTCCAACTGACTCAAAGTCCTTGGGAATGAAGTCAGCTCCACTGAGAGACAGTGCTAACAGCTACCTGACTTCCCATTTTTCTGATAATGACAGTGAAGACACATGTAGTTTATCTTCTAGAAGATACTCTGCCCCATGTTCTTCTCAGCTACTGAGAAATGACATTTTCACCTGTGCTCCTTCCTCCAAAGGTTCAGCCTGTTCAGCCTCCTTTCTACTCTGTAACCAGAGTGATGACAGCTGTTCACACTCTGCTTCTCAGCCAGAGAGAACTTTAGCATGTGATGCACAAGTGCATTGTAATGCTAATTTAGTCTCGCCTTCACCAGAAAGGACCCCACAGAGTCCCCGCTATGAAGTGCTTGAACTCATAGCTAAAGACATTGAATGTTTTGATCAAGACAACTGTGATCATCACATTGATGACTACTTTAGAGAATTAGATCATAATCTAATTGATTTAACACACGCCACCCAAAGGGAGAAAGTGAAACTTGTGTGGAAAACCAGCTCTAAAGCTGTGCACAAGTTTATACAGTCACAGCCTCCCAGTGTCAGAAATGACTACAGTGAGCTCCGTCATGCACTGATAGAAGAATTCTCTTCTACTGCAGATGTGACCTCAGCGATGTTTGCAGCCCTCCAAATTAAACATTCACGTAGTGAGAATCCTAGGGATTACTACAGACGTTTGAGGCAGGCATACTTCCAAGGTAAGAATGCACAAGGCTTAGAAGAAAACCCCATCTTCAAGTTCTTGTTTTTGCAGAACCTGCACCCATGTGTCCGCACTCATGTGGTACTCAGGACGCGTCAGGGTAACCCCTCTATGCTTGAGATAAGGAAGATGACACAGATAGCTTGGGAAACTCTGGTCATTTCCAAAAGGGGGGGTAAATCAAGTGAGCCCACATGCTCAAACACTGACGTGTTAAGCAGATCTGCCACCTCAAAAGACCACCTTCACAACAGGTCGAAGGGGGGTCACAAAAGGCTGCATAAGGACACAGAGCGTAACCGCCATGTCCACCAGTTGCGTAGAGATAGGCATTCACACAACAGAAGTGTGAGAAAGCCATACTCTGAAATTCTGTCCCAGAATTGGCGTGACCGGTCTGACGATGACCACAGCATCTCTGACCACAGTTCAGACTCTGACCACGGTTCAGAACATGGACATAACTTATCAGACAGTGATAGCCTCTGGCTACCTGGAGCGTTACAGCCCTGAGCCACGAGTCAAGCACAAGAGCTCCAGAGTTCAGAGTGTCCAGAGTTGTTAATTATTAATCAAAGTTCCAAATTGATAGTTAAGTATATTTAATGAGACTTGTTTATGAGACTACATTAATTTGCTATCATTTTCTCTTTGTTTCAAAGAAGGGTGCCCCGAGGATGATTTAATATAAATTAAATCATATTATTCATTATAATTAATAATTATTTTGATAATTATTATTTACTTTTGATAGCCATTTTAATGTCTTTTGAGCTTATGTACCAATATAATTTGGTGCCCTGTTATTATTAATATATATTGATAAGTTAGTAATATTAATTTAATTAATATTGATCCATCCTTTCATTCATCTCTCCATCCTTTCATTCATCTCTCCGTCCTTTCATTCATCCATCCATCCTTTCATTCATACATCCATCCTTTCATTCATCTCTCCATCCTTTCATTCATCTCTCCATCCTTTCATATCTCCATCCTTTCATTCAACTCTCCATCCTTTCATATCTCCATCCTTTCATTCATCTCTCCATCCTTTCATATCGCCATCCTTTCATATCTCCATCCTTTCATTCATCTCTCCATCCTTTCATTCATCTTTCCATCCTTTCATTCCTCTCTCCATCCTTTCATTCATCTCTCCATCCTTTCCTTCCTCCCCCTCACCAGTGTGACGTTGGCAGCCTCCCCAGAGAAAGAGAGGATAGCGTCAGACAGGTCGATGCCCTCCAGTGAGATGTACAGAGACTCTCCTGCTACACACTTCTCATAGTTGTGTCTTGCTGGAACAGAGAGGAGAAGAAGAAGGAAAGAAAGTCACAATCAGTGGAGTTAAAGTTGTGATTATATGCTGACGAACGCAACGGGACATTCTGAGCACAGAAAAGGCTTTTACAAGCACATCAGTTATATTCTGAGAGATTAATATCACACTAAGAGTAATTCACAACTCTATTCTATGCTCAGTTATAATGTGTTTACTACACAATAATAACTTCACTATTAAACTGAACTATAAATAACTATTATTGCTACACAATAATAACTTCACTATTAAACTGGACTATAAATAACTATTATTACTTCACAATAATAACTGCACTCACTCAGTTTTACTCATTTGCCTTCAGACTCACTGCTTGGTGTGCTCTCAGGAATATCTTATCTTATCTTATCTTATCTTATCTTATCTTATCTTATCTTATCTTAATCTGATGTCACAGTGAGCTACAATCAGCCAATCACAGAACTAAAGTAGGTTGATTCTGATTGGCTGTTTAGTGAAGTAGGGGAGCAGCGGGACAACGGTAAGTAGGCACACCGTAACCACACCGTAACCATACCGTAACCATACCGTAACCATACCGTAACCACACCTTAACCACACACAGTCATTTCTCCAGGGTAGTTACAGACATGAATCTTTATAAAATCCAGTTTTTATGTTAGTCTGTTCTTTATTAGCTTGCAGGTTGAACTTCTGCTATAAAAGTAGCTAACTAAGCTAATAGGCTAACTTGATAATTGCTAGCTACACAGCTATAGTGTTATAATCATTCATGTAGTTCCCTAAAAAAAAAAAAAAAAAGAACTCTGAAGAAAGAAATGTTCACTTCAGTAGCACCATTCAGTTTAATCTAATATACTGTAGCACCAAATGGTAAGAGATTAGAACAGAAGCCATCTGGTGGTTCAGTATCTAACGAGCTGACAAATGAATAAATGAAAGGAGCATCAACCTGACCGTTTGATATATTGTGTGTTCGGTATATAAACTTTGTTTTCTGCTGATGATGCCGTCCATGTCTCATTGTCTCAGGATTAAAGTCTTATGTGCTTTATTGTTTATTCAGGTGATATTCAGAACATGATATTATTACCATTATCACCACTATTTATACTATGATGATGTAACGAGAGAAAGTTGTTAATAATAATAATCTATAATAATTAAAATAATCTGGTGTTGATATAAAGATGACATTTTAATATGCCCAGATAAACAGAAAGATATCTGAGATAATTAAATATACTGTAAAACATGATCAAACAATAACACATTCTTCCTCTTACAAATGAAACATTGAATACATGAACACATAAACGCACCGTCGCTCAAAGTAATTCACTGGTACGACCTTTGACCTTCAGATGGATGCTGCAGTGTGACTGACATCACTGAGTCATGTCATGGACTCCAGGACTCTTCTCTATATATCTATATATTATATATATATATATATATATATATATATATATATATATATATATATCTAAAGAAACCCTCTGCTAACTCACGTGTGACGGCCACTTTGACAGAGGAGATCTCGTTATTCCAGTAGTCTCTCTGGACGTACGTCCCCTGGTCTTCATAAGACACCTGACAACATAGTGAATGTGTTAACAGCAAATGTAGACTTTAGATTTCATTATTTCATTATTTCATTTAGACGTTTAAGAAATGATTGTGGTTACCTGGTCCATGTACCACCGCCGGTCGCTGCCTGTACCAGACACTCTGCCTTTGCTCATCCTGTAGAGGACAGAACAACAAACACAACTCAGCTTCATGTCCACAACCAAACCAGAGGGTGTTCCTGAGTGTTCCTGACCTCAGTCTGCCCTTCTCCCAGTACAGGTAGGTCTTGCCAGGATCATCAGCAGGAGAGAACTCCAGCTTTTCTGCACTCTTGGGCAGGTAGATCTTCAGCTGGCGACCGTGGGCCAAACGCTCATGGAGGTCATGGACAGCGTAGGACTCTGGAACAAAGGCAGAAAGAAAATAATAATAAAATTATTCTGAACATTTTGGGGAAAAACAAAGAAAACTCTTGATTCAAAGGTCGTGGTATATATTCTTCTCTATCTTCTCAGATGTGGTCAAATACCAGATTTTAGTGGCTTTAACTGACCTTTTTCACCATGATATTTTGGACTTATAGACTTATAGACTTATGGTCATAGCACAAGAAGCACCGGTGTAATTATTCCAATAATAATCTAAAGAGTAACATAACAACCAACCCTATAACCAGAGAAGAAAGTCAGTATGGATCACTCTATAAAACCTCACATTATGTTCAATACCAACAGTTTTAGAAACATGATGTTTGTGTCCACCTGATAAACATAACTCTAATATTCTCACTCTTATTATACTCTGTTCCTGAGGGACATATCTGTCTCTTTACCTGTTAAATGCAGACAGATAACCAATGAGCTGAAAGTCCCTGTAGAGCTCCGTAAAGCCGACGAGAACTGCACCTTCATCTGATCATTCAATAAACACGGATGTTTTTTAATCCTGTAGGAAACACTGTGAAGCCAGAGTTGGACCGCTGGGCCAGAACGCCCTCCTCTTAAATTAGCTTCCCCATACCTGATGCCCCAGTCTGACCTTTGACCTCCCTGTAATCTGTTGCTCCTGTCCTTTAGAACACAACCGTTAAACAGAGATGTTAGACAGAGATCCGGACTTTGAGAGGAGACTCACCCACACTGAGGGCAGCAGCCAGCAGGATCACAAGCCTCCACATCATCTGCAGACAGGACACAGAGGAGATTACATTACAAAATCACTACATCACTAAATCCACAATGGTATCACTAGACATACAGTAGGGGCAAAGTCCTTCCTTAGTTATGTTCACTTTCACAGAACCATTCAATAAATGTGCTGTTAAACTGAAACTATGAGCTAAAAGAGGCTCCTTAATGATCATTCTCTGTGAGTTCATCACTACATGTGACCTCTGTCTCATTATTTCATTCAACATTATAGAACAAGCAGGCGCTGCCTTCCACATCTCATCTCACACAACATTATTCAGCGTTCGGCTGTACATAGCTCCGCCCCCTCGTGTAACTTCTGGTTGTAAAAAACAAGATGTGGTTATTTCATATAGACTATTTATTAACTGAATTACCAGAAAATTAGATATATCTAATGATATCGTGATATATCGGTATACTGTATATATTAATATATATTGGCCATATTTCCCAGCCCTAAATTACATAAATCTTTTTCACATTGTGTTCTGACATAAAATATAAGTATAAGTATAAATCCATCCTTGTTGTCATACTGCTGCTACTGAGAAGGCCAGACACCTCCTTATCTCCTTATCTCCTTATCTCCGTATCTCCTTATCTCCGTATCTCCTTATCTCCGTATCTCCTTATCTCCTTATCTCCTTATCTCCTTATCTCCTTATCTCCTTATCTCATTATCTCCGTATCTCATTATCTCATTATCTCATTATCTCCGTATCTCCTTATCTCCTTATCTCGGTATCTCCGTATCTCCGTATCTCATTATCTCATTATCTCATTATCTCCGTATCTCCTTATCTCCTTATCTCCTTATCTCCGTATCTCCTTATCTCCGTATCTCCTTATCTCCGTATCTCCTTATCTCCGTATCTCCTTATCTCCTTATCTCCGTATCTCCGTATCTCCGTATCTCCTTATCTCCTTATCTCCTTATCTCATTATCTCCGTATCTCCGTATCTCATTATCTCATTATCTCATTATCTCATTATCTCCGTATCTCCTTATCTCCTTATCTCGGTATCTCCGTATCTCATTATCTCATTATCTCATTATCTCATTATCTCCTTATCGCATTATCTCCGTATCTCCGTATCTCCGTATCTCCTTATCTCCTTGTCTCCGTATCTCCTTATCTCCGTATCTCATTATCTCCTTATCTCATTATCTCATTATCTCATTATCTCATTATCTCCGTATCTCCTTATCTCCTTATCTCCATATCTCATTATCTCCTTATCTCCATATCTCCGTATCTCCGTATCTCCTTATCTCCTTATCTCCGTATCACCTTATCTCCATATCTCCATATCTCCGTATCTCATTATCTCCGTATCTCCTTGTCTCCTTATCTCCTTATCTCCATATCTCCATATCTCCATATCTCCTTATCTCCGTATCACCTTGTCTCCGTATCTCCATATCTCCTTATCTCCTTATCTCCTTATCTCCTTATCTCTCTGCTAACCACTCCACCTCCACCTCTACTCTGACCGGTCACCAATAAACTACTGAGTTCAAACATTCACACACGGCACTGATAAGAGAAGCTGTGGAAACAAAGCTTCAGTAGAGAATCAATAACTGACAAAGCTGCAGCGTCTGTTTAACTAGAACACATCAGTAGTACTTTATTAAAAGCCTGCTGGATTCAAACATACAGATACGTAAAGACGGCCGTGATACACAGGAGGAAGATCGGCGGTTCAACCTCC
Source organism: Sebastolobus alascanus (assembly GCA_916701645.2). Classification (NCBI taxonomy): domain Eukaryota; kingdom Metazoa; phylum Chordata; class Actinopteri; order Perciformes; family Sebastidae; genus Sebastolobus; species Sebastolobus alascanus. The sequence continues at coordinate 195,967 of CAKAOJ020000064.1, forward strand.
AGTCTGCATGTCATAGTGTCCTTGGGCAAGATACTGAACCCCGAAGGCCGAGCCGTCAGTGTGTGAAGGAGTGAATGCTGACATGTAGAGTAAAGCCAGTGGTCAGAAGACTAGAATAGAAATGCAAGTCCATTTAGTAGGGGGGATGTAACGATACGCTTTTACTACGATACGATTTCCATGGTTCCGATATGATTCAAGGACGATATTTGGCTCATCTACAGCGATACGATTCGATACGATACGATTCAAGGATTTAAAATCGATACAGTAACTTTTTTCACCAAAAATTCAGTCAAAAAAAATGTTCTGGTCATCAATTTATTCAGTCAAAAGTTTGATAATTAAGACAGCAGGGACATTCGTTCCCCACAGCACATACACACTGATGTAAAAACTACCAACTACTCACGTTTGTACTAAAATAAACTTTTTTTTTACTCTAACTGGAGCAAATGGCAGAATTGTCAGCAGGTTGTTTAATGAGCTCTCTGACATTAGAAAGTGGACTCGTCCAGTCTCAGTCTGCAGCTGTCTGCAGCTCAGCAGCTTCACCAGCTGCCTTTCTATTCTGAGAGGAGCTGCATCTTAATTTAGCAGAACTGCACCAATAATATTCCTTTAACTACAGATGGTCCTTTATCTAAATCAGTAAAGGACCATCTAGTTAAAGGAATGAAGTCAAATACATAATAAGCAACAGGTTAACAAGAAGTAGTGATCAGAATTGTATAAAACATAAACTAGTAATAAACTAACAAATGAACAGAAAATCACAGGACCTTTTAACTAGTGTCTTTTAGGGGACTATGATGTCATCATTCAATTCACGTCTCAAATGATGAGACTTTTTAAAAACAACGGATCAATTCAATATTTCCATTTTAGCAGAAGTTTGATGACTCAGTAAACTGCTGCATGCAGCACAGTGAGGAATATCAGGGGAATGTAGACATGTTTAATAAGGCTGAACAATTCATCAAAACGTTATTGAAATCACAATATGACCTGTTGAAGGAGCTCAGGTTAGTTAAAGGCATTTAAAATGGGAGGGGGGGGGCCTTAGAAGGAGCTTCTCCCCTTAGTCCTGATATTTACGACATTCCCTGAAAGCCTCACAGGCCCAGCCCTGAGGGGGGGGGGGCTGTCCCCTCCCTGTGAGGCGGGTACTGGACCGGCACCGGGACCGGACGGTGTGAGAGACACACGGAGGACGGAGCACCGGGCGGAAGCCTTCAGCTGCCGGCAGTGTGGTCGGTTAACCGATCAGAGAGGAATCTATAACCTGACACCACGGAGGGGGGGGGGGGGGGGGCGCGGCTCAGCGGAATGTGGAAACATGCACACACACGCACACAGATCCCTCCGCCATTGTCCTGCCTAACGCCCCCCCCCCCAGGGAGCGCGCGGTTTAAACCGAGCCCAGCCCGGTACCGAGCCCCGGTCCGGTACCGAGCCCGGTCCGGTTCTGCAGCTGCTGTCTGTCGGACAGACGGCAGCTGGAAGGAAACCCTCAACAAACATCAACACAACGTTCAGAGAACATCGGACTAGTTCGTTTGTTTCCGTTTGTTCAAACAGTTCAGTGACGCTAAGAATCATGGGAAATAACCCGGTGATTTATAAAGGTTCTGAACGGGTTTGTTGAGGGTTTTAACGGGTTTTAACGGGTTTTAAGAGCCTAAAGGAGCCTCCGGTGAGCGTGTTGTTGAACGGCCCACAGTCTCAGCCGGTCAGTGAACGCCTCATCCAGCAGAGCCGCCTGTCTGAGTCCCACCGCTGTACCCGCTCTACCCGCTGTACCCGAACCCGGTGTCTCAGTCAGAACTCTGCATCCTCCCCGGGTCATGCTGTGTCTGCAGCCTCACTTACCTCCGGTTCCGGTACCGTGTGTGTTCGGAGCTCGGTGTGTGTCAGTCTGAGCAGCATCCAGCCACAGCCCCGTGCTGCCTTCAGGGTCCCGTCGGACATCTCAGTGGTAAACATCCTGATGTGATGTAACCTGCAGCTTTAGAAGAAGAAGAAAGGGGAAATTACATTTCTTCACTCTGTTATTTTTACAGATACACATCACACACAGATGCTCAAACAGGACCTGTATACCTGCATTAATGGAGAGATGTCAGAGCGGGGGGGGGGGGGCAGCCCCTGACAGGTGCCCAGAGCAGTTGGGGGTTTTGGTGCCTTGCTCAAGGGCCCCTCGGCAGTGCCCAAGAGGCAAACTGGCATCTCTCCAGCTACCAGTTCACACTCAGTACTTGGTCCATGCGGGGACTTGAACCGGCGACGCTCCGGTTCCCAAGCCGCGTCCCTCTGGACTGAGCTGCTGCCCCCCCCACACTCAGAGATACATACTTTCACAACACAGCTATTTATACAAACTTCTTATTCTTGTGGTAAAATGACTACAAAATGCCCCTTTATCACATTAATGTGTGTGTAAGAGCCTCCATGTGGCTGATGAAGAGCCCACGAATCATAACATGATGTCCATTAGGGGTGTAACGACCTTTTACTACGATACGATACGATTTCCATGGTTACCATACGATTCAAAGACGATATTTAGTTATTCAGTGTGACTGTAAGATAAATATGTGATACTGGACAGAGCAGGGCAGGATTCCTCAAAGTTTTTCTTGTAAGGGAATCAGGGATAAATTAATTATAGATATAAACAAGTAAACAACGATTAATGGTAAATACATACAGCTTTTATTAGAAAATAATAAAAAAGTGCAACTTCAGGACGCTGATTCAGTTCTCAAGATACAAGGCAGTGAAATATTTAACATGAAATATAATAAACCAACTTCAATTCAAGTTAAATGATCAGTGGTTTAACTGTTGCTTCTGTTCTCATTTTAATATAAACAGTAGAACAATAATACAGAGATCAAACAGCTGATAGTGATCAAACAGCTGATAGAGATCAAACAGCTGATAGTGATCAAACAGCTGATAGAGATCAAACAGCTGATAGAGATCAAACAGCTGATAGAGATCAAACAGCTGATAGAGATCAAACAGCTGATAGAGATCAAACAGCTGATAGAGATCAAACAGCTGATAGAGATCAAACAGCTGATAGTGATCAAACAGCTGATAGAGATCAAACAGCTGATAGTGATCAAACAGCTGATAGTGATCAAACAGCCGATAGTGATCAAACAGCCGATAGTGATCAAACAGCCGATAGAGATCAAACAGCCGATAGTGATCAAACAGCCGATAGAGATCAAACAGCCGATAGAGATCAAACAGCCGATAGAGATCAAACAGCCGATAGAGATCAAACAGCCGATAGAGATCAAACAGCTGATAGCGATCAAACAGCTGTAGCGATCAAACAGCTGATAGAGATCAAACAGCTGATAGTGATCAAACAGCTGATAGTGATCAAACAGCTGATAGTGATCAAACAGCTGTAGCGATCAAACAGCTGATAGAGATCAAACAGCTGATAGAGATCAAACAGCTGATAGTGATCAAACAGCTGATAGAGATCAAACAGCTGATAGTGATCAAACAGCTGTAGCGATCAAACAGCTGATAGAGATCAAACAGCTGATAGAGATCAAACAGCTGATAGTGATCAAACAGCTGATAGAGATCACACAGCTGATAGAGATCAAACAGCTGATAGTGATCAAACAGCTGATAGCGATCAAACAGCTGATAGTAATCAACCGCTGAAACCTTTATTTTACCTATTTTACCTGTTTCACAGACAAAAAAAGGAACTTATAAAGATTATCCTGTTACCCTTTGGGGCAAATATATGCTATTTATTATATATATGCTATTCTCCTGATTTCCAGTAGGGGGCATCGCTGCTGTATAATGGAGCACTGCAGGCTGTGTGTGTGTGTGTGTGTGTGTGTGTGTGTGTGTGTGTGTGTCTGTGTGTTTGAAATGATATTGTACTGCAGATAACAGTTCTCCCCTCCCTGTCTCTCATACACACATTGTCACCTAGAAATTAATATACAGAAAATAATTCATAAAAACTTTTTGGGCATTGGCAATAGTGGCATTATGTAAATAAACTGGCATTTAAAGGGTTAAAATTCTGAAAATGAATGAATATTTGGTAGTTATGGTCAGGACTGAAGTTGGTTAAAGAAAGTGGAAAATAATATTAATATATAGTATATAGTATTATATATTATATTAATATATAGTATATAGTATTATATATAATATTAATATATAGTGTTATTATAGCAGTTTTAGGAAGGGTATATTTTTGTCCTCTAAGTCAATAAGAGGGAGTTTTTATTAAAATCTGACTCTGCACAAAAAATAATAATGCATCAAAATCTATGTTGTTGCTAATCATTGACATATCACAGACTGAAAGAAAGAAACAACAATTCCCCCTATATATACTAGCATTTAGTATACATTACAGTAGATACAGTATTTAGCATTTAGTATACATTACAGTATATACAGTATTTAGCATTTAGTATACATTACAGTATATACAGTATACTAGCATTTAGTATACATTACAGTATATACAGTATACTAGCATTTAGTATACATTACAGTATATACAGTATTTAGCATTTAATAATCAGAAAATAATTCAATTCAGAAAAAACAACAGTGTCATTATTCAAACAAACTGTCATTTAAAGGGTTACATTCTAGAGAATTAATGAAAATGTGGTAATTAAGATCAGGACTGATGTTTGTTAAAAGATTTAATTTAGTGAAAGTGGAGAATAATATTAATATATAATATTTTCATGGCAGACATTTCTGTCCTCTAACTACAGCAGAGGAACTTATAAGTATATACTGTACGTCCTCGTTAAGGTTTTCTCTCCAGTCTACGTATTTATACTTTCTTTATGTGTCAGTATTTATTAGATCTTGTCAGAGTGCCTCATTCATAGAGTGAATATAGACGTACATCAACCGCTATTCACTTGTTATATTAACGGGGACATACAGTATCAGAGCTGACCAACTCACCAACCAGTCAGGTTATTATGGGCTGTCTAGATCAGGAGACATGTGATTCAACCAGCCAATCAGATGTGGCTCCCCTTCCTATGTTACATGCAGCCTCATTAGAATATATCGCCCACAGCTGGAGAACTACCTTTGTAAAGGTGAACCATATTAATCTCTCTAGCCAATCAGAGCAGACTGGGCTTTTTCAGGAGGGGGGGGGGGGGGTCTTAAAGAGACAGGAGCTAAACCGGAGCGTTTCAGACAGATGGTGAATACAGGTATATTCAGACAGAGGATGAATACAGGTATATTCAGACAGAGGGTGAATACAGGTATATTCAGACAGAGGATGAATACAGGTATATTCAGACAGAGGTTGAATACAGGTATATTCAGACAGAGGGTGAATACAGGTATATTCAGACAGAGGTTGAATACAGGTATATTCAGACAGAGGGTGAATACAGGTATATTCAGACAGGATGAATACAGGTATATTCACACAGAGGATGAATACAGGTATATTCAGACAGAGGTTGAATACAGGTATATTCAGACAGAGGGTGAATACAGGTATATTCAGACAGAGGATGAATACAGGTATATTCAGACAGAGGATGAATACAGGTATATTCAGACAGAGGATGAATACAGGTATATTCAGACAGAGGGTGAATACAGGTATATTCAGACAGAGGTTGAATACAGGTATATTCAGACAGAGGGTGAATACAGGTATATTCACACAGAGGGTGAATACAGGTATATTCAGACAGAGGGTGAATACAGGTATATTCAGACAGAGGGTGAATACAGGTATATTCAGACAGAGGTTGAATACAGGTATATTCAGACAGAGGTTGAATACAGGTATATTCAGACAGAGGTTGAATACAGGTATATTCAGACAGAGGATGAATACAGGTATATTCAGACAGAGGGTGAATACAGGTATATTCAGACAGAGGATGAATACAGGTATATTCAGACAGGATGAATACAGGTATATTCAGACAGAGGATGAATACAGGTATATTCAGACAGGATGAATACAGGTATATTCAGACAGAGGGTGAATACAGGTATATTCAGACAGAGGGTGAATACAGGTATATTCAGACAGAGGATGAATACAGGTATATTCAGACAGAGGATGAATACAGGTATATTCAGACAGAGGATGAATACAGGTATATTCAGACAGAGGGTGAATACAGGTATATTCAGACAGAGGGTGAATACAGGTATATTCAGACAGGTTGAATACAGGTATATTCAGACAGTATATTCAGACAGGATGAATACAGGTATATTCACACAGAGGATGAATACAGGTATATTCAGACAGAGGTTGAATACAGGTATATTCAGACAGAGGGTGAATACAGGTATATTCAGACAGAGGATGAATACAGGTATATTCAGACAGAGGATGAATACAGGTATATTCAGACAGAGGATGAATACAGGTATATTCAGACAGAGGGTGAATACAGGTATATTCAGACAGAGGTTGAATACAGGTATATTCAGACAGAGGGTGAATACAGGTATATTCACACAGAGGGTGAATACAGGTATATTCAGACAGAGGGTGAATACAGGTATATTCAGACAGAGGGTGAATACAGGTATATTCAGACAGACAGTGAATACAGGTATATTCAGACAGAGGGTGAATACAGGTATATTCAGACAGAGGGTGAATACAGGTATATTCAGACAGACAGTGAATACAGGTATATTCAGACAGAGGATGAATACAGGTATATTCAGACAGAGGATGAATACAGGTATATTCAGACAGGATGAATACAGGTATATTCAGACAGAGGATGAATACAGGTATATTCAGACAGAGGGTGAATACAGGTATATTCAGACAGACAGTGAATACAGGTATATTCAGACAGAGGGTGAATACAGGTATATTCAGACAGAGGATGAATACAGGTATATTCAGACAGACAGTGAATACAGGTATATTCAGACAGAGGGTGAATACAGGTATATTCAGACAGACAGTGAATACAGGTATATTCAGACAGAGGATGAATACAGGTATATTCAGACAGACAGTGAATACAGGTATATTCAGACAGACAGTGAATACAGGTATATTCAGACAGAGGGTGAATACAGGTATATTCAGACAGAGGATGAATACAGGTATATTCAGACAGAGGGTGAATACAGGTATATTCAGACAGAGGATGAATACAGGTATATTCAGACAGAGGGTGAATACAGGTATATTCAGACAGAGGATGAATACAGGTATATTCAGACAGAGGATGAATACAGGTATATTCAGACAGAGGATGAATACAGGTATATTCAGACAGACAGTGAATACAGGTATATTCAGACAGAGGATGAATACAGGTATATTCAGACAGAGGATGAATACAGGTATATTCAGACAGAGGGTGAATACAGGTATATTCAGACAGAGGATGAATACAGGTATATTCAGACAGAGGATGAATACAGGTATATTCAGACAGAGGGTGAATACAGGTATATTCAGACAGAGGGTGAATACAGGTATATTCAGACAGAGGATGAATACAGGTATATTCAGACAGAGGATGAATACAGGTATATTCAGACAGAGGGTGAATACAGGTATATTCAGACAGAGGGTGAATACAGGTATATTCAGACAGAGGGTGAATACAGGTATATTCAGACAGGATGAATACAGGTATATTCAGACAGGATGAATACAGGTATATTCAGACAGAGGATGAATACAGGTATATTCAGACAGGATGAATACAGGTATATTCAGACAGAGGATGAATACAGGTATATTCAGACAGAGGGTGAATACAGGTATATTCAGACAGAGGATGAATACAGGTATATTCAGACAGAGGATGAATACAGGTATATTCAGACAGAGGATGAATACAGGTATATTCAGACAGAGGATGAATACAGGTATATTCAGACAGAGGATGAATACAGGTATATTCAGACAGAGGATGAATACAGGTATATTCAGACAGGATGAATACAGGTATATTCAGACAGAGGATGAATACAGGTATATTCAGACAGAGGGTGAATACAGGTATATTCAGACAGAGGATGAATACAGGTATATTCAGACAGAGGGTGAATACAGGTATATTCAGACAGGATGAATACAGGTATATTCAGACAGAGGATGAATACAGGTATATTCAGACAGAGGGTGAATACAGGTATATTCAGACAGAGGATGAATACAGGTATATTCAGACAGAGGATGAATACAGGTATATTCAGACAGAGGATGAATACAGGTATATTCTGACAGGATGAATACAGGTATATTCAGACAGAGAATAAATACAGGTATATTCAGACAGGATGAATACAGGTATATTCAGACAGAGAATGAATACAGGTATATTCAGACAGAGGGTGAATACAGGTATATTCAGACAGGATGAATACAGGTATATTCAGACAGAGAATAAATACAGGTATATTCAGACAGGATGAATACAGGTATATTCAGACAGAGGATGAATACAGGTATATTCAGACAGAGGATGAATACAGGTATATTCAGACAGAGGGTGAATACAGGTATATTCAGACAGAAGGTGAATACAGGTATATTCAGACAGACAGCAGGAGAACAAGAATGTGTTTTATGAACATTAAATCATGTAAACATGTTTTTTAGTTGTTTTATTTTGTATAAAAATGTCCCAACAACAAGTGTAAAAGAAACACCTTTATATTAGATAGATTTTGCTCGGCTTTGTATTTTTGATAATATATATGATAATAATTGTTATGATAATATATTTAATACATGATTTAAATGAATATGTGTATATAAAGATAAAGCTGTAGATAGAGACAGAGGTAGGATGCTAGAGAGAGAGAGCGCAGCATCGAAACAGGGACTTCCCTGAGCCTCCATCATCTACACACACACAGCCTCCCACATACACACACACACACACACACACACACACACACACACACACACACACTCACACACACACTCACACACACATACACACACACTCACACACACACACACACACACACACACACACAGTGTGCTGAGAGCTAGCACGGGGCTTTAAACAGCTTCACACTAAACAGAGACAAAGGGACTGTAACTGGCCACAATGGAGGAAAACATGGATGAATCACAGAGCCAGAAAGGTAAGAGAGAAGAATAATGTGTTCATTTCTATGTTGGATCAGCCGAGACATTGTTCTGTTCGGCCGATCCTCTCGATATCATATTATGGGATTCCTTTGTGTGTGTTGTGGGCAGAGAGAGAGGAGACAGCAGACATGTCCTGCAGAGAAAATCTAAGCATTGTTTCTCTGTACATTTAATTTGTACATTTTCATATGGAGCGTTTTCCTCGTTGTTTTATCGCAGCAGAAGTGGAACGATAGGCTGTGAATATTAATCATCTTTATGTCTGCTCGTGATAACACCACAGATTATATAACCGTGTTCTGTTGTGTGTTTCGATGAATGGATGCTGGAATAAGCAGATTGTTTGGGTTGAGGATGAGAGACGGCAGACACCGGAGGCTTGGTGTTGTTTAGGAGGCTGGATGGACAGATGGATAGACAGATGGATGGATGGATGGATGGATGGAGGAGGTGGGAGTGGCAGGGGGGGGGAGGAAAGGGAGGAAAGGGGTAGAAGAGGGTGATAGAGTGTGGGGTAAAACCATGCAATAAGGACTAAAAAAGCGAGGGAGGAGGGATAAGTGGAGCAGTGATTGATGCCTCCTTTGGGATTTTCTTTGTTAGCCTCCATTGTTGATGCTTCACGCTTGTCTGAACGCCTTTTCCTCTCCTCTTTCTCTCGCTCTCTGCATGTCTCCCTCTCTCTCTCGCTCTCTGCATGTCTCCCTCTCTCTCTCGCTCTCTGCATGTCTCCCTCTTTCTCTCGCTCTCTGCATGTCTCTCTGTTTCTCTGCTGTCTGTGTCGCTCCCTAACCCGTCCCTCCATTTTCTCCATATCTCTGTCACAGCCTTTAATCTATTCTTTCTTCACTCATTCTGACTCTGTCTATCTTTCTGGCTCTATCAGTCTGTTGTTTTCTCTGTCTATCTGTTTCTGTCTCTCTCTCTCTGTCTCTCTCTCTCTGTCTCTCTCTCTCTCTCTGTCTCCCTCTTTCTGTCTCCCTCTCTCTGTCTCTCTCTCTCTGTCTCTCTCTCTCTGTCTCTCTCTGTCTCTCTCTCTCTCTCTCTCTCTCTCTCTCCCTCTATCCATCTCTCTGTCTCCCTCTCTCTGTCTCTCTCTCTCTGTCTCTCTCTCCCTCTCTCTCTCTCCCTCTCTCTATCCCTCTCTGTCTATCCCTCTCTCCCTCCCTCTCTCTCTATCCCTCCCTCTCTGTCTCTCTCTCTCCCTCTCTGTCTCCCTCTCTCTCTCCCTCTCTGTCTCCCTCCCTCTCTCTCTCCCTCTCTGTCTCCCTCTCTCTCTCTCTCCCTCTCTGTCTCCCTCTCTCTCTCCCTCTCTGTCTCCCTCTCTCTCTCTCTCTCCCTCTCTGTCTCCCTCTCTCTCTCCCTCTCTGTCTCTCTCTCTGTCTCCCTCTCTTTGGACTCGTCTCTCGTCTCACCTCCATCTCCCATTCCCAGTTCCCCCCCCCCTCTCTTCCTCCATCCATCTTTTGCCTCTTTCTATTCTCACACATTCCATTGAAATCACCGGTAATCTCTGGCTGGATGTCTGATATTTTTTTGCAGATGGCGTATTCCTGTTTTTTTATGGTATTATTATTGTTGTTGGTGTCGGTGGTGAAAATGGGCGTGTCCGTTTCCTTCGGTGTGAACGGAGCTGTTAGCTGAGAGCTGCTCACACCGATTCACACCGATTCACACCGATTCACACCGATTCACACCTGCACTCCAGGACGGATCTGTTTCTGATCAAAATAAGCAGTTATTTGCATTTATCGCTGTATTAACGTTTATTAACACTGTATCCATGGTAACACCGCTGATGGAATTGTCTTCTGTTGTGTGATAGGTGGATTCAAGTATTCTTTCTGGAAGGAACCTGTTTTAGCCAATCAGAAAGCAGAATGGGGGGGCATGATGTTTCAAGCAAACATTCCAGGCAGCATTTTGTCTTTTCTCACCCCCCCCCCCCCCCCCTCCTTCTGTTCATCTGTTCATCCTCTCTACTAGTTCCTTCCATCCCTTCCTTTTCTCTCCCTCCTCTCCCTTCTCCCCCTTCTCTCCCTCCTCTCCCTTCTCCCCCTTCTCTCCCTTCTATCCCTTCTCTCCCTTCTCTCCCTTCTCTCCCTTCTCTCCATCCTCTCCCTTCTCTCCCTTCTCTCCCTTCTCTCCCTTCTCTCCCTTCTCTCCCTTCTCTCCATCCTCTAGCTTCTCTCCCTTCTCTCCCTTCTCTCCCTTCTCTCCATCCTCTCCCTTCTCTCCCTTCTCTCCATCCTCTCCATCCTCTCCCTTCTCTCCCTTCTCTCCCTTCTCTCCATCCTCTCCATCCTCTCCCTTCTCTCCCTTCTCTCCCTTCTCTCCATCGTCTCCTTTCTCTTCCTTCTCTCCCTTCTCACCATCCTCTCCC
>CAKAOJ020000064.1:212500-367500 GCA_916701645.2 Sebastolobus alascanus
CCTTCTCTCCATCCTCTCCATCCTCTCCCTTCTCTCCCTTCTCCCCCTTCTCTCCATCCTCTCCCTTCTCTCCCTTCTCACCCTTCTCTCCATCCTCTCCATCCTCTCCCTTCTCTCCCTTCTCCCCCTTCTCTCCATCCTCTCCCTTCTCTCCCTTCTCACCCTTCTCTCCATCCTCTCCATCCTCTCCCTTCTCACCCATCTCTCCCTTCTCTCCCTTCTCTCCCTTCTCTCCCTTCTCTCCCTTCTCTCCATCCTCTCCCTTCTCTCCCTTCTCCCCCTTCTCTCCCTTCTCTCCATCCTCTCCCTTCTCTCCCTTCTCCCCCTCATCTTCTAGTTTTAATAAATGGGATCCACACTGTGTGCATGTGTGATGAAATATTGGAGGTTATAGGAGAGAAGGAGAGGAGGAGAGACGGACAGGAGGAGAGGAGGAGAGGAGGAGAGGAGGAGAGAAGAAGAGGAGGAGAGGAGGATGGAGGATGGAGGATAATCTCTAGAAGAAGACAGAGAGAGCGAGTGAAGCAGAGCTTCTGTTAGAGACATGAAGAGAGAAAGAGAGAGAGAGAGAGAGAGAGGGAGGGAGGGAGAGAGAGAGAGAGAGGGAGGGAGAGAGAGAGAGAGAGAGAGAGAGAGAGAGAGAGAGAGAGAGAGAGAGAGAGAGAGAGAGACGGAGAGAGAGAAAGAGAGAGAGAGAGAGAGAGAGAGACAGAGAGAGAGAGAGAGAGAGAGAGAGAGAGAGAGAGAGAGACAGAGAGAGAGAGAGAGAGAGAGACAGAGAGAGAGAGAGAGAGAGAGAGAGAGAGAGAGAGAGACGGAGAGAGAGAGAGAGAGAGAGACGGAGAGAGAGAAAGAGAGAGAGAGAGAGAGAGAGAGAGAGAGACAGAGAGAGAGAGAGAGAGAGAGAGAGAGAGAGAGACAGAGAGAGAGAGAGAGAGACAGAGAGACAGAGAGAGAGAGAGAGACACAGAGAGAGAGAGAGAGAGAGAGAGAGTAGACCTCCCTGTGTGACGTACATAAACTTCATTTTGAATCGATGATTTAGCTTTAATAGTAGTACTGATGATATTATGGTATGTTTCACATGCTAATGCTTGGATGCACAGTTTATTATTTAGAGAGCTGGTTTAGGTTTTAAATGAGTTTAAACCAGAGTTTAAGCGTTAAGCTCGTACTGAACATGTGCGATAACAGACGACTGGCACAGATGTGTTGTTGGCTAATATCATTAATAATAAAATGTAACATTAAAGTCTGCTTAAAGAGTCTACTAATTATTCTACAGCATCTTCATTATTTGTGTATAGTCCAAGTCAATGAAATCATTAACATGGATTAAATGAATGATCTTGAATCAGCTAACGAGTTGAAGATTGAATCATGCAACACAATGAGAGTAAAACTGAACCTCAGCCAGAGGTTATCTATCTATCTATCTATCTATCTATCAATCTATCTATCTATCTATCTATCTATCTATCTATCTATCTATCTATCTATCTATCTATCTATCTATCTATCTATCTATCTATCAATCTATCTATCTATCTATCTATCTATCTATCTATCTATCTCTCTTTGGTGGTGAATAAATAAAACATTGACTGTGCTCTTCTGTAATTTAATCTTTGGTTCCAGATAGTATTTAGTCGATCGGTAGATTACAGGATCCGTTCTGATGGACGTTCAGCAGGACAAAACCAAAAGACAAGTTAACAGAGAGGTAGAGATACTGTGTGAGATGAATTCTAGCCAAATATCCCACTCCTGCTAACTCAGTCTAACTCAGTCTAACTCAGTCTAACTCAGTCTAACTCATTCTAACTCATTCTAACTCAGTCTAACTCAGTCTAACTCAGTCTAACTCAGTCTAACTCAGTCTAACTCAGTCTAACTCAGTCATCAACACACTTTTGATGGTGCCAGTTTGCCAACATGTAGCTGACGTTGCAACGGCCTGTATGATGAGCTTTAACGGGTTTTGGTCTCTGTCATCGTCATGGTTTCCAGACAGGTCTGAGCTGATTAAACAATGAATAAAGTAGAAGGACGAGGTATGAGGACATCTCTCTGGACAGGAGTTAAATTACAGGACGACCAGCAGCTAATTACAGCTGTGATTATTAATATACACATACACACTCCACTGCAGGTAATGTTAAAATCAGTCCAGTCTGAATGAGGCTTTAATCTGGGTTATACCTCTGAAAATACTAATATTGGTGGAATTCAATGATCAAACTCAGTTTTAAAAATCATCATCAGCTGCATCTTATTTAAGAATCTGTATGCATGTTATTTACTGTATCCTGTACACAGTATATTCTGCACTAACTAATTATCTACAGGAATCATTAAAGTTTCATGTTACAGCTTTAATGCTATTAGCTCCTCCTTACATGGTTTGGAACATGATTTCAGGGCGTTTTTACCATTCAGAGTCATGGAGACGGACTAATACGGACACACAGGTGAACAGAGACGTCATCGTTCTTTCTTTTCTCTTGTCCAGACGAGCTGCACCTCACAACTCTGCAAATGATCCAGTTCTTGTTGGACTTAGTTCAGTCAGACCGGAGACATCATACACATCACTTTGAGTGTGTATAAGGAGAAACCTGCTGGGTTTAATGAGGCTTTAATGAAGTAGCTAGAGGTTGACTCACTCTAAGCTTTAAGAAACACTGACGGTCTGTGAGTTGGTATCAGAGATTCCTCATGTGGCCACTTTCTATATCTGCAGAAAAGCCAATAATCACTTGCACTAGTTGCCCTGAACAAGTTGAACAATTCATTTGTAAGATATTGTAGAAGTCAAAGGGTTAACTGACAGCAGACATACAAGTGAGAGTGGACTTTGTGAATTTGCCTCATATCCATTTCATTATTATGACCACTAATAGAAAGGAACTTAATGGAGAGAAGAAGAAGTCAATACAGATTGAGTTAGCAGGCCCACAGAGGAGCAGAGGAGGAAGCCACTGAAAGAGAGGCTCTGCTTCTTCCTCTCTGAGAGTAATTTCATTACCGTCCATTCACAGAAGACATGAAAACCAGTTTATAGGTCCAATCTGCTGCTGTGAGAGAATCACATCTACACAGTGTGAGCAGCTGGCTCACTGGGCCGTATTATAGTGGATGGAAGAGGTTAACCCGACCCCTGATAGGTTATTACCCTGATAGATTATTACCCTCATAGATTATTACCCTGATGGGGGGTGGGATTATTCGAATAATAATCGAATAATCCCCAGTGATATTTATAGATATATATATGTATATCTAAACTGACCCTGCTGCTGGGTACATGATGCCCTTTGTTAGATGTTATCTTATTTTTAGATGCTGACAGCTTGTTTGAGTTTTCATGAATGCACAGAGAAACCTTTACTCTCACAGACAGAAAGGTTTGGTGACACTCTCAGTAGATATATGAGCTATATGAGCTGTTTTCTATATCTTGGCTTGTATTTGAATCAGAAAATCCTCCCATATCACTGCTGGCAGTGTTTCCAGTTTTTCACCGTCTATGGAGGCGCTCCAACGTTAGTCTGTTGATGACATCATCACTACAGTCGCTCTCTGTGCCGTTTAGCTTCAGGAGGCAGTGGTTCAAATTCTCCATTTACACAATTAAAATAAAGAAAGATAACTATTTCCTTTTAACAGTAAAAATATCTTAGTTTAATAGCCTTCTGTATTTTATTTGTGTGGTGTCTGAGTTTCTCCTGTGATGGTCTAAAATTGTGTTTCAGAGGCTTGAGAGGTTTGAATACTTGTGTTTTATATTATTATTATTATATTATTTATAACAGTGGTGGGTAGATTAGCCAGAAATGGCACCCAACTAAAAAAGTACTCAAGTAGAAGTAAAAGTAGTCTAAAAGTAAAAATAACTACTTGAGTAAGAAAAAGTTGTGATATGACTGTAATTATTTCCTCAGGTAAAGATAAGATAAGATGAACCTTTATCAATCCCTGGAGGGAAAAGAAAGTAAAGTAAAGTAAGTAAAGAAGTGAAAACACACCTGTATTTACTCTCCTTAGATAAGCTGCCATATAAACACCAGACAATATTCCAAGTCTGTGATCACAAAATATTACATTCATATTATACTTATAATATTATAAGGCAAGGTCAAGCTGTGACAATATTGTAAACATAGCGTATACTTAAACCCCCCCCCCCGTCCACAGCAGGACATTACTTTGCTCCAAACTCCATCTACTGTAGGTAAAACACTGACTATGGAGAAATACCTCCTACAAACCCACTGAGAAACACCTGAACTATCCTCACCATACTCACCATACTCACCATACTCACCATACTCACCATACTCACCATACATGAGCACAAACTTTGCATTCTTGAGGCAAATTGCTTTTCTACCTGAGAAATCTAAAAAAAACTCAATGATCACTGATAAATGTCAGTGAGACATAGTAATATGTGCATTATGGGTGTAACATTACATGGAATTACCCATTTACTGTAAATATAATTTATAGTATTTTGTTATCTTCCTCTTCCTCTCCGGTTCAGACTCATTCTGATCTGTCTCATCAGGTCCAATGTGGACTCATTAACTACATTAAGATGGTCTCTGTGTCCACTATAATTGACGTTCATAAAAGGGCTATTATTTCAAAAGACAAATCATTTACCTGTTTTCAGAACTAAATATATCACTCCTTACATGGTAACAAACAAGAAAATATATAAATATCATAGTAAAAAAACACACCAGATAAACAATATTTGATTTACCTCTCCTCTGTCCATGAGATGTGTTTTCACCTATCACGTCCATTTTAGATGGAAAGAAAGAGGAAGTTCCCAACATCCCAGCCTATCACAGGACATATCACTGGAAAGACCAGGATGTCCTCTTTACAACACACCAGGAGCTGATAGAGTAGCTCAAAAGAGTAAAAGGAGATGCATGTGGACAAAATGTCCACTACAGAGGAAACATGTCTCAAGAGCAGATACAGGTGTGTTCACTTCTTCACTTTAACCTGACGAAGACCATCTGTGGTTGAAACGTCATACCGGTCACGTCCACATGAAATAACAGCAGTTTTTTTGTGTGCATAATTTGAACATGACTCCTCTGTCTGCTCCGTGTGTGTACGGTTCTCTGATGAAGGTACTGACTTCAGACCAGCAGCTGCGTTCACACCTGGAGCCCGCTGCACCGTGCACTGTTCATGTGTCTGTAAATATGAGCTGCTAGTGCTGTTGGAAAGCCACAACTATACTCCTGCTGTAGCTGAGTCGTGGAGGCGTGGCTGCTGTATGAATGTTTCCAAATGTAATGGAGTAAAAGTAACTCATTACTACCCACTTCTGTTTATAAGAATGAAACTGGAAAAGGTCAATACAGAATAGCAGCTTTAAGGTAGAAATAAAGACAAACACAGTGTGTTTCTTTGGTCCATTTTTTTATATTTGTTTGTATTTATAGGTTTACATGTGCACAGTTGTTGGGACCAGCCACTCCAAAATAGTGGCTGAACAATTGAAATCAGTCATGTGATCCTTGAATCCTTAACTCCGCCCATGGACCCAACGTTTACAGTAACCATTGGGGTTAGGGTTAGAGGTTAGGGTGAGGGTGTGGCTCAGGCATTTGGTCGTGATGGTTGAGGTTAGGGTGAGTGGCTGGGGAATGCATTAAGTCAATGAGAGTCCTCACACACAGCGTCCATATACTCTGTATGAAAAAGGACTTTCTCTAAATCTGCTTCACAGTTGAACAAAACAGTATTATTGGCATTTTCTTAATAATCACAACCTGATGAGAAAATTCACCTCCAGATGATGTCAGTTTGATTCTTCTCATTGTATATATATATATATATATATATATATATATGTACACGTCAGTGTGTGTGTGAGAGAGATCTCAGTAATCCTCTCAGAGCTAAGACACAGAGATCCAGACATACAGTAGTGTGTTAGACAATCAGGCTAGACAGCACTGTCCAAATTACTGCCTAATGAGCACCAAGTCTCAATGTGAAAGTATGAAGTATGTGCGTGTGTGTGTGTGCGCGTGCGTGCGTGTGTGTGCGCGTGTGTGCGTGTGTGTGTGTGCGTGTGCGTGCGTGTGTGTGTATGTGAACCACAGCCAGATAACACACAATGATCACAAACATCATGTCCACTCAAATAATTTGGTTAAATTTGGTCCCACAGACGCCACCAGTGGACAGATCATGGGATGATTACATTTGGTTGATCTGGTGAAGATGTGAATATGAGTTTTGTCCTGGTGGTGGTACTAGATTAAAAGTAAAATTACAAATGATACTTTTGGAACAATGCAAACTCATATTGAATTTAACGTCAATCTGGCCAGTAACAGGATTGATGTTTTGGACGGACAGACACGTTACCATCATTAGATAAGATGTTAGAACAGAAACCACCAGGAACATATACGATGAAATTATTGATCCAGTCTCATTAAAACACGACAAAACCAACATTTAAAATCTACAATATAAAAAAGATTTCATAGATGTATAATATAAACATCTTACGTTCTATCAATTTATGTACAACATATGTTCAACTACAACAGTTTGTCAGGGTGTTAGAAGGATATTTTATTTAAAAAATATGAACAAAAGAAATAATCAATACATTAATAATACAATGTTGGTATAAACATATGGTTTGGCCTTTTCTGGTGGAAAAAATGCTAAAAGCTAAACAAATATCATCATCTCATTTTACTGAATATTTACCAGTCGAGATTTTATTTTGAATTTTTTGAAAAATGACAAACAATTAACATTAGAATAAAATAAAATATAAAAAAATGAACTTAAAGCTTCCTGTTAATTTTCTATGAACTATTACTTGTTTGCTTCTCATCATGTCCGTATTTCAATTCATATACAAATATATATACCGTTCGGTTTGGCTAATTGACAACATTCAAATACATCTATAACATACAACATATCAGATATTGCTATGGATACAACACTAAAGTCCTGGATTTACACCAACCTGGAGAAACACATTCAATGAATACATTTAGAATAGTTAGAAAATTATAGAAAATAGGAAGTAAAAAATGAGGAACTACAATAATACTGCAGGAACAATCAATTCTTAAGGTAATACCTGTCAAAAAAAATTGCATACTATAAAAAAACTGCTGTATGACATTTCAAGATGCAAATATCAATTAATAAAACAGTAAAACATATTAAAATACCCATTAAGGAATGCTATCTAGCAGCCATTATGTATGTAACTGCAGTCTTTAAAACAATACCAAACATATTATTATTATATATATATATTATATATTATATATTATTATATTATTATTATTATAGATTTACTTTGTACATCTCTAAACAAGCATCACAGTGGTGATGATCAACTCCCTCATCAATGCTGCAGATACATTAAGGTCATTTCGATTAATTGGACAGCAGATGGATGCTGAATTTATGGACAGTACCTCCTAAAAAAAAAAAAAACACATACAGACGCAGTAAAGAGCTGTTTGTGTCGAGCTTGTCCCACTTTTCATCAGGTCACTGGGTCTTTCCTACGTTTGAAGCCCAATTATGAAAATATGGTGAAGATTATAACACGGTGGTAATTCAGGACACACAATAACAAACACAACTGCACAGTCACACACATGCAGGTATGAACATATTTACACGCAAGACACACTTTGCATAAAACCGTATCTTGGAAACACGTTCACACAAGCTCATAATAACACATCAACCCTCCACCTCCATCTGCCTCCGAGCTGCTGCACTAATGCGGCCTCAACCAGATTCTTTATGAATGGTTTTTATGGCTTTATGAACGTGAAATCACTCAGGTGTGTGTGTGTGTGTGTGTGTGTGTGTGTGTGTGTGTGTGTGTGTGAAGAACCAAAATGAGCATGTAGCACATTAGCGATGAATCTTTTATTAAATGGAGTCAGTCAGTGTAAAATGGAACCTTCTGGGCTCAGCAGTGGTTTTTGTTTCTCCGTCACACTGAAACTGTTCGTTGAGACAATCGTGAAAATGAAAACCGACTTTGTGTCGATGCCGACGGATTTCTGTGAGTTCGTCGCTGTGTGTTTGTGAAAAAGTGCATTAGTGCGACTGTAACGCTCACAGAGCCGCACTGTTGCCATGACAACGCTACAGGCAAAGTGGGTCAGCAGGCTCCTGCCACACCCCTGTTGGCATGGCAACAAGGCTGGTCAATTAAACCTGAGCAGCACGATGACTCACACACACACAAACACAAACCCCTCTCTGTGCAACAGGGAGGGGGGGGGGTAGGGCAGCGATGTGTGTGTGTGTGTGTGTGTGTGTGTGTGTGTGTGTTGGGGGGGGGGGGAACTTCAGTGAGTCGGCATGGCTGCATGAAGACAGTGAATGTTGAGGCTGATATGGATTATTTAAATCCTAAATAGAGACTTTTGAAGCCAGCAGTAGACGTCAGAGTTGGCTGTGATAGGCAGAGACAGCCTCAAACACATCTCTCTCTTTAACTGTAATATCACCACCGAGTTACACATCAAGAGATTCTACAGTAGCTCCTTGTGGAAAAAAAACATTATTAGCTGTATTTTTTGTCCTAAAAGTTTTTATATAGATGTACTCTAATTCTCTCCTGTATATGCACAAGGCAGATCAGTTGGTGTACAATGGTGTAATATACAAGAACCCACATCTAGTTATTTGTTAATATTCACGTATTACAGTTGTACTGGAGACATAATGTTAATGTGTGTTTAAGTTAAATAGTGGAAGTGCCTCGTCCTGTTAGGATGGTGTAGTGTTACCTGCCCTCAAAACATTATAACTGACATGTTTTCAAGGGAAAATATTGAACATGATGAACATGGATATGTGGATTGTGGACTGAAACCCTCACTAGTGTAAAAGAGGAGCGATTACCCTTCAACTGGTTGCAACTGCAGCAATCACTATTGCAAATAGTGTGTGTAATATAATGTGGCAGGTAGAGAACTCTGATCAATTACGTCAACATAGACCAAACACAGGAGGACGGCAGAGAAAGAGATAAAAGACCAACACTGCATCAGCAATAACAGCCAATCACAGGGCATCAAATACCAACACGTTCTCCTCCCAACTCATCACATACCAACACGTTCTCCTCCCAACTCATCAAATACCAACACGTTCTCATCCGAACTCATCAAATACCAACACGTTCTCCTCCCAACTCATCAAATACCAACACGTTCTCCTCCCAACTCATCAAATACCAACACGTTCTCCTCCCAACTCATCAAATACCAACACGTTCTCATCCGAACTCATCAAATACCAACACGTTCTCCTCCCAACTCATCAAATACCAACACGTTCTCCTCCCAACTCATCACATACCAAC
Organism: Sebastolobus alascanus; assembly: GCA_916701645.2. Lineage (NCBI taxonomy): Eukaryota > Metazoa > Chordata > Actinopteri > Perciformes > Sebastidae > Sebastolobus > Sebastolobus alascanus. The sequence continues at coordinate 221,907 of CAKAOJ020000064.1, forward strand.
ACGTTCTCATCTCAACTCATCACATACCAACACGTTCTGATCTCAACTCATCAAATACCAACACGTTCTCATCCGAACTCATCAAATACCAACACGTTCTCCTCCCAACTCATCAAATACCAACACGTTCTCCTCCCAACTCATCAAATACCAACACGTTCTCATCTCAACTCATCACATACCAACACGTTCTCATCCGAACTCATCAAATACCAACACGTTCTCCTCCCAACTCATCACATACCAACACGTTCTCATCCCAACTCATCAAATACCAACACGTTCTCCTCCCAACTCATCAAATACCAACACGTTCTCCTCCCAACTCATCAAATACCAACACGTTCTCCTCCCAACTCATCAAATACCAACACGTTCTCATCCCAACTCATCAAATACCAACACGTTCTCCTCCCAACTCATCAAATACCAACACGTTCTCATCCCAACTCATCAAATACCAACACGTTCTCCTCCCAACTCATCAAATACCAACACGTTCTCATCTCAACTCATCAAATACCAACACGTTCTGATCTCAACTCATCAAATACCAACATGTTCTCCTCCCATCTCATCAAATACCAACACGTTCTGATCTCAACTCATCAAATACCAACACGTTCTCCTCCCATCTCATCACATACCAACACGTTCTCATCCCAACTCATCACATACCAACACGTTCTCATCCCAACTCATCAAATACCAACACGTTCTCCTCCCATCTCATCACATACCAACACATTCTCATCCCAACTCATCAAATACCAACACGTTCTCATCTCAACTCATCAAATACCAACACGTTCTCCTCCCAACTAATCACATACCAACACTTTCTCATCCCAACTCATCAAATACCGACACGTTCGCATCCCAACTCATCACATACCAACACGTTCTCATCCGAACTCATCAAATACCAACACGTTCTCCTCCCAACTCATCAAATACCAACACGTTCTCCTCCCAACTCATCAAATACCAACACGTTCTCCTCCCAACTCATCAAATACCAACACGTTCTCATCCCAACTCATCACATACCAACACGTTCTCCTCCCAACTCATCAAATACCAACACGTTCTCCTCCCAACTCATCACATACCAACACGTTCTCCTCCCAACTCATCAAATACCAACACGTTCTCCTCCCAACTCATCACATACCAACACGTTCTCATCTCAACTCATCACATACCAACACGTTCTCCTCCCAACTCATCAAATACCAACACGTTCTCATCCCAACTCATCACATACCAACACGTTCTCATCTCAACTCATCAAATACCAACACGTTCTCATCCCAACTCATCAAATACCAACACGTTCTCATCCCAACTCATCAAATACCAACACGTTCTCCTCCCAACTCATCAAATACCAACACGTTCTCATCCCAACTCACTCCAACATCCCCAACCATCATACCAACACGTTCTCATCCCAACTCATCACATACCAACACGTTCTCATCCCAACTCATCAAATACCAACACGTTCTCATCCCAACTCATCACATACCAACACGTTCACATCCCAACTCATCAAATACCAACACGTTCTCATCCAAACTCATAACATACCAACACGTTCTCATCTCAACTCATCAAATACCAACACGTTCTCATCCCAACTCATCACATACCAACACGTTCTCCTCCCAACTCATCAAATACCAACATGTTCTCCTCCCAACTCATCAAATACCAACACGTTCTCATCCCAACTCATCACATACCAACACGTTCTCCTCCCAACTCATCAAATACCAACATGTTCTCCTCCCAACTCATCACATACCAACACGTTCTCATCTCAACTCATCAAATACCGCCCATTTGTCACGCCACCTTGTTGTCACGCCCCGTGGCGTCACTTTATTTTTGGCATCATAACCTCTATAGTTACCCTTGGCATCACTTTAAGTTTAGGTGAGAAAACCACTAAAGTTTAGGTTTAGGAAAGAACGACATGATTGGGCTTAAAACTACGACGTTTGTACAGTGAAACAGACGCTGAATGTTGAGAACACGGGACACAAGCAGTGGTCTTCGGGATGAAAGCCCTGTGTTTGTTGGACCATCCACCTCCCCTCCTGCGCACCCGGTGTGTCTCTTTCGCTCTTTAAACTACGTCACCACACCCCCGCACACGTTCTCTGAGCGTTTACTGTTGCACCGGATGGGTTAACATCGTAGTTAATGGAACGCCCGTTGAGTTTCATAGCGGCGTTAAAGGGTGCATTGTGCTGTATTGAACGCTGACGGCCCTGATAAAGCGTCGGTATTTGACGCCCTGGGAATGAGAACGGGCTGCAAATACCGTCGTTGTGTCACAGCCGTCGACGTCTGATACCGCCGCAAAAGGAACCGTTTAGCACCAGTATGAGACGCACCATTAATTATAATGTAAACCCATCCGCAGCAACAGTAAAGATCAGAGAAAGTGTGCGGGGGTTTGGTGACGTAGTTTAAAGAGCGAAAGAGACACACCGGGTGGGCAGGAGGGGAGGTGGATGGTCCAACACACACAGGGCTTTCATCCAGGAGAGGAGGTGGATGGTCCAACAAACACAGGGCTTTCATCCAGGAGGGGAGGTGGATGGTCCAACACACACAGGGCTTTCACCCAGGAGGGGAGGTGGATGGTCTAACACACACAGGGCTTTCATCCAGGAGGGGAGGTGGATGGTCCAACACACACAGGGCTTTCATCCCGGAGACCACTGTTTGTGTCCCGTGACAGGACTGTGTGGTTCAGTATACAGAAAGAGCGAACACTTCTTTTGTAATTCCACTAATGTGACAGTTTTCTCCTCAGTCCTATGATGGGAGAGGAAGAGTTTTAAGGTGCTGTTTGTAATATCATTGTTTGTATGAAGTCTCTATGTATTTGTCTTCTTAGTTCTTGAATAAAGAGAGGCCAACCTTTGGATATAACTTGTCATAACTGTTAATATTTATGTAACTGAGAACATGTTTTTCTTCTCTGCTAAGTTGTACCAGGTAGGTCATGAAATGTGTGATGTGAAACATAACTCCTCTCAGAGTGAACTTTACCAGTTAAAGCGTTCAAATGAGTCAGTCAGTTTTAGTTTTATGTGACCATATATATATATATATATATATATATATATATACCAGATATTCTGCCTCCACCCTGATACAGTGGAGATGAACAGAATTTCAACAACTTCAACAGAAACATCATATTCCAGAAACGATGTGGTTGCTCTAGTTTAATCAGACATTTGGACTATTCCCTCCATTAATGGATGGAAATGAACAGCTTTCTTGCCTAACCAGTGTAATTTAAATAGCGTAGGGAGGTGTAGGAGCTATGCTTTGAATCTTTAAGCTAAACCAAAGTACATGCATCCTTTTTTGTTTGAAGCTATGTGACTGTCTCCACATTGTTAATCCTACAGAACTTTTTAGTATTTTAGTCTCTATCATCATTACTATTGTTTATTGTAGTACTAAAGATTTTACCATAGGCTTTCTGCATCGTCTTATTAGTACCTATGAACATTCTGTTGAATGCTGTAATCACTTAAGATGCTGTCAGCATTATAATTCTGTGTTTTTGTGTATGTTCAGGCTGTAAGGAGTGCTGTGAGCGGTGTGTGGGCAGTCTGCCCTGGGCCTCTCTCATTGCCACCATCCTCCTCTACATGGGCGTGGCCTTGTTCTGTGGGTGCGGCCACGAGGCTTTGAGCGGCACCGTCACCATCCTTCAGAACTACTTTGAGGTCATCAGAGCCCCGGGAGAAACACTGGATGTGTTCACCATGTGAGTGACTTCTTTTTTACCTTCAACCTTACCGGCGGGTTTTTTAATGTTTTAGCATGAATTGCGAATGCCGTTAAATTCCACTCATGCTACAAGCTTCTCATCACAGGACAAACTTCATTTTAGGTATATTGCTCTGTTCTCACTAACGCCACTCCCTCTCTTCATTCACTCTATAGTTCGCTTGACCATTGCTGCTGTCGCTCTCCCTCTCGGCTAGTTGAGTCGAGGAGGAGCGGCCATCTTTGAATGCAACCGACAACGGTTACATATTATACCTTTAAGACCTAAGTTTTTCAGTTGTGGAAAAAATGATTCAGCAACAATAATCCTTGGGGGTTTGAGGCGATCCCAGCTGACACTGGGCGAAGGACAGGTCGCCAGAATATCACAGGGCCGACACAAAGAGACAGACAAACATTCACACTCACATTCACATATCATGTCTTTGGACTGTGGGAGGAAGCCGGAGAACCCGGAGAAAACCCGCACTAACACGAGGAGAACATGCTAACTCCACACACATTCAGTAGATATATTTATACCTGCAGGCATGCCACTGATCAGATACATATGGAAGAACCATTTCCACCACTACATAGCTGTAGAGGGTGTTTTTTTCTCCTAATGGTTACACATGGAAATAAATCTGATAGGGGTCAGACTGATGCGAATGTGAGTGATCATGTGACCATACATGTTTTCCACTCATCTTCATCAGAGGAATAGTGTTGGTAGCCCAGCCATTGCCAAAACCAACCCCCATCCCCATCCCAGATCCAGGCTCCATTGTTTCATGGCGGTTACATGTGGTGATTTAGTTGAATATATAATATTAAGTCTACAAATACCACTTCAAGATGCAGTGAAGCATGAAAACAAACAAATACTCCTGAATCACTGACACCGTGTGTGTGTGTTCTCTCCACAGTATAGACATCCTGAAGTACATCATCTATGGCCTTGCAGCTGGATTCTTTGTGTTTGGAGTGCTGTTGCTGGTGGAGGGCTTCTTCACCACCGGAGCTATTAGGGATCTCTATGGAGAGTTCAAGATCACCGCCTGCGGACGCTGCCTGACTGCATTCGTAAGACATCTTTGTAACCAGTAGATTTAATGTGATACGGGGACATTTTCACAGAAATATGCTTGTAGAAAGATGTTTTTGGTTAGTTGGAAATAACTGACTATGTAGTTCTAACTCACACAGGCACCGCCCTCTACTGGACTCTATAGGTGATACTCTCCTCCAATCACACACACGCGTTCGCCCACCGAGATTTGCATAAACGTCGCCGGACAATCAGCACGTGCCCACCGAATACATGCGTCACCATATAGTCCGCATCCAGCGCTGCCTGGAATCCTTTTCTCTTCAGCAATCGCCGATTACCCGGTGACTGTGTAGGTGTGTTAAAAATGGAATGAGGGGTTATTAGAACATTTTGGAAAGGTCCTTCAAAATCAATACAGGTCGTCCTTTTCTTTCGGCGGGCCGTGTCCGTCTCCGAGCCGCTTCCCTGCCTTCCTCTGCAGGAGGGACGGACCCACTCTTTGGCCGGATACCTGACAACTCACAAGAACAGCAGCAGTGGGGTGCATAACAGCGAACTCTCAGCTCTCTTTTAGTGTTACTAAACCCAAACGGTACGAACACGGCGAGGCAGAGCTTCTCACTCTGCAGCTGCTGTACCGTCGCGTCGTAACACTCTGGACTCTGCTGCTGGCGTCCCACACTTCGTTGATGTCTCCTTGAGTTTCCTCTGTTCCTCTCACGGCCTTTTCCCTGCTCGGTACGTGTTGGCGTTTCCCAGTTTCTCTGGCCGGCTCGTCCGCTGTACTGTTCTCCGATGCTCTTACCGACTGCTCCTCACGGCTTCTCTCCCGACCCTCGCTGCCTGCTCGTCCTTTCTCTTCCGGGCCAGCCGCGAGTAATCCCTCTCCTTGGCTGCTGATTGGTCAGCTTGTCGCCCATCTCTCCTGTCTCATTGGTTAAACTGTATGTCTGTCAATCGGTAGAGCGCTACACAGGTACTGGTGATCAGCTTCATTAGAACGAATGTCAGGCAGAAGTAAAAACATAAAAACTCAAACCTAAAACCTAAAACATGGCAGAATAAACACTTATTTAAAATCATTCACCATAAAACATGCAGAATAAACACTGATATAAAATCATTCACCATAAAACATGCAGAATAAACACTAATATAAAATCGTTCATCATAAAACAAAGCAAATATAAATATAGGAAAGTAAAATCAATACTTCTGCCGTGCGACAACTACTTCATCTCCACGGATGGAGTTGCCGCTTCAAGAACCACGCCGGGACGGATCTTTACGAGGCTTGCTTGGCCTCGGCGCCGGCTGCAGACAGCGATGTTCAGCAAGCCTTGCCCGGCCTGCCGAGCTTTGCCCCCAAGTTTAGGCTTCAGCAGTTCCTGCTCCAGCCACCAACGCTCTGCTGCTGTCTCCGGTCATCCCAGCTGAGGTACCGACTTCTTCTGCATACAATATGAAGATCATTTTTCATTGGGGTCCAGTCTGGTCCGCGGAAGCCTGCCGCCGGGTGGTGGATCTGTTCATCTACCGACGCAACACCCTCTGCCCGCTATGGTTCTCCCAGGCCCGGCAGGATGACCCACCACCTTTCCACCACTCCATCTCATCCCTCCCCTACTGGAGAGAGCAGTCTTCAGTCATTCTGATAGCATCAGGTCGTCACTCGAAGTCATGGTATGCAGAAGTGACTCAGGTGTTGGCGGCCCATCCCTGGACCATCCTCCAGTTCTGGGTGGTTCTGTCTCAGGAGGTGGGGACAGTAGGTGCACTGCCCACTCTGGGTTCACTCCTGAGAGGGACAGGCTGAGGGAGCTGGACTGTCTGTGCAGGTTTTGCAAACTATCCAGGTGGCAAGAGCAGGATCCACCACTGCCTGCTACAAGGAGAAGTGGTCGGGGTTCCAACGCTGGTGCGAGGAAATGAGGCTGGACCTTCTCTCCTGGGCAGTCGGGTCTGTTCTCTCTTCCTTCCATGAGGGTTTTTTGCGATAGACCGGTCTTTAGTCACCCTCCCATGAAGCGGTTTCTGCAGGAGGCAATGACCAGTGTTGCGTGCCTCCTCCCTGCAGTGGGAACTGCCATTGGTGCTTAAGGGTTTGGTGAAAGACTCCTTTGAGTGTTCCTCTTTAAAGACGTTATCGTTCAACACAGATTTGCAGCTTGCATTGACCTCAGCTAAGAGTGTTTGTGAACTGACCACCCAGTCGGTGCACCCCTAACTGAATATATCAGCATGACAGATCATTGTGCAGTTATTCCCTAACATATCTGTGTTTCTCCATGTGGCATCTGGAGGAGGGAGACACAGAGAGATTAGACATTGTCCACCTCTGCTCCGGAAATGTTCCCCTCACATCTGTAGTTCTCTGTGCAGTGGAGGAAGAAGGCTGAATACCTGTCAATAAGCAACCATGTTAAAATGACCTAATAATTCTATTTTCTAAAACATTAGTCATTTGTAACAGTGTTCTTAAGGTGGTTAAATACCTGTCAGTCATTATATCTGGTCTCTGTTTGCAGCTGATGTTCCTGGCCTACCTGTTCTTCCTGGTATGGCTCGGAGTGACTGCGTTCACCAGCCTGCCGGTCTTCATGTACTTCAACGTTTGGTCCATGTGTCAGAACACCAGCTTGGCGGAGGGAGCCAATCTCTGCCTGGACCTGCGTCAGTTTGGTATGTGCCATCTCTGAAACAGATGGATGGATGTGTCATATCTATCTATTGTCATATCTATTTTTATCATTGAAATAATGAGGTTACCGTACCATCTCTGCATTATCTTATGGCAGCTGACGACCTTTACAGTACGGCACATTAACAAGAAAGAAAGAATTTATAATTTATTTAGAGACACAGAATCTTATATGCTTACATGCCACAGGGCGTAAAGCCGGCTTTCTACGGTGCAGTCAACTTTCAACATGTTTGTATTCCACTCACTTTGGTTCAAACGCGTGGAGAGAAAATCATTTATCTTTCTTGGTTTTCTGAGTTCAAGCTTGGTCAACTTTGACCTGCTTTTTGTTGCTCTGGCCGGAGAAGAACTGGTGTCCATACTGATCTGTGTTGGACGATATCATTCAGACCACAACTATCAGTTATATATTTTGAAAATGTCCCTTTGGGACTTATTGTTCTTATTATCCACAGAAATGGTTAATCAGCTTTTGAATACAGTCTGTCCGTGCATCTTGAGTGAAGAAACATAGGTTCTCATAATAATAATATAATAATAATAATCCTGGACACCAAATGTCACGTGCACTGCCTGATTACTGACAGAACACACACTGTGTGTATCCTAAGTTACTGGCACACACAACGGAAAAACCTGTGTGTGTGCGACAAAACTGCCAAATTACCAGTAGAAAGCCAACAGTGTACCATGTGCCACGAAGAAGCCCGGAGCGTCTCCCAGAGCATCTCCCTCCTCAAAAGGACTAATTAAGCTGAAGTAACCTGGACTTTATCAGTGGTTTAATGACAGAAAATGACCCGTCTGTGTTTATTAGAAGATGTTGGTAGAAGGTCTGAGGACTTAACAGGAGTCGGTCTCAGTTTGTGGTCGTGGTGTTCCAGGCATCACACAGGTCGGCTGGTGATTGAATAACTGTTCACTCATTATTCAGCTGGCTTTGGCACTTCTCTGACACCCGGACAAAGGCTTTGTTGTTTTATATGGGTGTCTGTTTTAGGACTGGAAATGAGGATACAGTGTGTTGTGTGTAAAAACATACAGCTGGTGGACAAAATAACAGGGAAGAAACTCTAAAACAAAGAGTCAATACAATAATTCAGTCCAGTATCACAAAGACTGTAGATATAGACAATATAAGAAATGTCAGGAGATGCATTTCAAAGTCCAACAATACAAAGTTTGATCTTTTTGAGTTTCTGTACAAACATTTTGGGTAGAGTAACCTTGTTTAACTGCAGCACAGCAAATCAAGTGAACCATTTCCAATAGCTCATGGCTATTTGCACATGGACAAAATAAAACCAAATAAATAAGCATCAATCATAAACCCACAATAATTACTCACTATAGAATGTAGAGTTTGATTTTCACAACACATTTCAATATAATTCACTGTTCCGTGCGTACAGGGCCTTATTGGATAATGCACAACTCAATACACTGACACCAACGTTTAAAGATAATTAAAATGAAAAAAGCACCAGTTGCATTATTAATCTATGGCAGTACAGAATTTTGGGATGCTCAACATTAACTTTCTTTGCAATTGAGAAAAAAGTGTTTTATGGTTCAATTCAGTATCACCGAGTCACCCAGTTCATTCATGTATTATTTTACAGGACGCAGTCACAGCTCTGTCAACATGTTGATCCTCAGGTTGATCCTCATAAACCCACAGACACACACCTCATAAAACCCCCAGACTCACAGCAGCAGGTGTTTTGTAGAGTCTCTTGCAGCACTGCCCTCTACAGTCCAACGGTTTACACTGTAAACTGTCATCCTGTCAGCAAACTAATTACTGGATCTGGTGAACATTTTTCTTCAGGAATAATTACAACATTTCGCTTCAAATCAAATTGCTGGTACATGAAGTCAATTAAATTTTATTTATATAGCCCAATATTACAAAGCTTTACACCCTCTCTCCGTTATAGTACGACATTTGTAGCAGATGAGGAAAAAACAAAAACAACCCTTTAAACAGGGAACAAAATGGAAGAAACCTCAGGAAGAGCAACACAACCTCCTCTCCACCATGTAACCCAGAGAAAGGAGACAAGATTTTAGTTTATGGTTCACAGTTGCTTTGGTAATGTAAACGTATGTTTCTCATGTCAAAAAGCCCCTTTGGACTGAACTAAATTGATAGAGAGGCTAAATCTCCTGGAGGATGAGACAGAGAGAGAGAGAGAGAGAGAGACAGAGAGAGAGAGAGAGAGAGAGAGAGAGAGAGAGAGAGAGAGAGAGAGAGAGAGAGAGGGAGAGAGAGAGAGAGAGAGAGAGAGAGAGAGAGAGAGAGAGAGAGAGAGACAGAGAGAGAGACAGAGAGACAGAGAGAGAGAGAGAGAGAGAGAGAGAGAGACAGAGAGACAGAGAGACAGAGAGAGAGAGAGAGAGAGAGAGAGAGAGAGAGAGGCCCACAGCAGTACTTGTGGGACAACGGAGGGTTATGTAGAGGCAGCGTCTCTTCGGCGGGACTACTAGGCTGATTATATATATTTATATTATACATTGAGACTGAGACCGACCCGTCAGCCGGATGATAAAAGAATAACTAATTGAAAGTTAGGGTAAAAAGATGGGTTTTGAGTTTGGATTTAAAGACCTCCACAGAGTCAGACTGTCTGATGTCTATAGGGAGGTTATTCCAGAGGAAAGGAGCTCGGTAAGAAAAGGCCCTTTGGCCTGCTGACTTCTTTTTCACTCTGGGGACAGACAGGAGCTCTGTATTCTGAGAGCGGAGAGTCCTGGTTGGAGTATAAGATTTAAGTAGATCAGAAAGGTGAGAAGGGGAGTACCCATTTACAGTTTTGTTAGTCATCAGAAGCATTTTAAAATCTGATCTATCATGGATTTGGAGCCAGTGTAATGAAGCTAAAACTGGTGTAATATGGTCAAATTTTCTAGTTTTAGTTAAGATTCTAGCTGCAGTGTTCTGAACCATTTGAAGGCTTCTGGTACTAGAATGAGGCAGAAGACCTGAGAGCAAAACATTACAGTAATCCAGTCTGGAAGATACAAAGGCGTGGATTAGAATCTCTGCATCGGCCATGGATAAAGAAGACCGGATTTTAGCGATGTTGCGTAGGTGAAAGAAAGCGATCTTTGTGATGTCTTTAATGTGCTGATCAAAAGAGAGAGTTGAATCAAACATGACGCCAAGGTTCTTAACTGTTGAACTCTGGGATATCACACAGTTATCTAGAGTTACTGTTACCTGATCAAACTGATGTCTGTGTCGAGCAGGTCCAATGACCAGCATCTCAGTTTTATCAGAATTTAGGAGCAAGAAATTACTTGACATCCAGTTTTTCACCGCAGACAGGCAGGCCTCTAATTTAACAATTTGTGATCGATCCTCCGCTTTTATCGACAAATACAGCTGTGTATCATCAGCGTAACAGTAGAAATCAATTCCATAACTGCGTATAATTTGGCCCAGAGGTGCGATGTATAGGGAGAAGAGCAGAGGGCCAAGAACAGAGCCCTGAGGTACGCCATATTTCACCTCAGAGAATATTGATGCTGTATTATTAAAGGTAACACACTGTGCTGCTGCACTGACTTACGACTTTAGTAAGCACAGTTTCGGTGGAGTGGCAGGCCCTAAAGGCAGACTGAAAGGGTTCGAAAAGATCACTAAATAATATATGGTCAGAAAGTTGCTGAGACACCACTCTTTCTAGAACTTTAGAAAAGAATGGAAGGTTTGAGACTGGTCGATAGTTATTTAGAGACCCTGGGTCCAGATGTGTTTTTTAAGTAGAGGTTTAACAATGGCTGTCTTGAAACTAGTGGGGACAGTACCAGTCGTAAGAGACACGTTGACAATATTCAACATTGTTGGTCCCAGCCATGGCCATAGATCTTTAAAAAGTTTAGCTGGTAAGGGGTCGAGGAGGCAGGTGGAAGGTTTAGAAGCGGAGACCAGTTTAGACAGAGATTCAAGAGAGACGGTCTCAACATGTGTAAGGACAGAGACTCCCTGTTTGGAGGTTTGGGTTCTACACTGTGATCACTTTGAGGTGCGTTCCCACCAGCAGCACACTGTGGACATACTGGACAGTTTTCAGTGGCCAACAGTAAAGCACCAGTGAAGCATTAATCTCAGTCCATTTGAATTAAATAATACAGAGATTATATCAGAGCTGCGGGAAAGTAATATCCACATGTTTTCAGTTTATTCATCAGCATTCTTATAAAAAATATGGATGCCTGAAGTAGATGTCCAGAGTAATGAAGAGTTTTTAATATTTCTGTTTCTCAGGAGCGGTGACCATCTCTGAGGAGAGGAAGGTGTGTACAGGATCTGAGAAGTTCTTCAAGATGTGTGAATCCAACGAGGTAAAAACAAACAGGGAAAGAAGTTTGAAGACATCTGAAGTGATACAGATAATAAATGTGATTTATGACCTGTTTCAAGACAAAGAGCAGAAAAAAATATATCTCTGAATTTCCATCTAAAAACAGCTGGACTTGACCTTCCATCTGTTCGTGTGCACGCTGGCTGGAGCCGGAGCTGCTGTCATCGCCATGGTGAGGACCGTTATTCTCTTATCTGATTGGCTATGGGCCACACACACACACACACACACACACACGCACATGCACACACACACACACACACACACACACACACACACACACACACACACACACAGAGGAGAGAGTCTTGTGTGTCTGCAGTAATACAGGCAGAGAGTCACCGAGCTGTTCAGATATCAGATGTGGAGAGGTTCAGTTCTGTCGGATCTCCTTCTCTACACTCTAAGAAAAACATCTGTAGAAAAAAAGATAACGTCCTGGCAGAAAATTTCCAGGACGTTAAGTTTACGGACATTTTCTTCAACCCTAAAAAGTAAATTTCTGTAGATTTACAGTATATCCTCCGTACGTAGCCAAGTACCAACCGTTACATTCTGGAGGGAAAACAGACACTAACTCTGCATTTATACGTTACCTATCGGTCTCTGTGGACCGCCTGAGGCTAAAACTGGAGCTAACTCTACCTGACGTCCTCTGAAGTCTAAAATATAAACATTAGTAAAACGTAAATTACAATTCCAAACTAGTCTCAAAATGAGTCAGCAAAATATTCCTGGTAATAAAAAATAATAATAATAATAATACATTTTATTTGGTGGGGCCTTTCAAGGACACCTTACAAAGATAAAATAATAATCAAACAGATAAAAACAACCGGCATGACAGAGACACGTTTAGGGAGACACACGTGATGGACTGATGGAAATACTACAGAGAATATGCCAGTTTGAACAGGTGAGTTTTGAGGTGAGATTTGAATGTTGTGATAGTGTCAGGATCCGGGATGTGATAAATGGTTTATCTGGTAACGTTAACGATCGACAACAGCTGAACTAAACAACTAAACATCTTTCCAACTAAAACGATATTGAGCTAACGTTAAGTCTTTAACATAAATCACTGTGGTTAGACATTAATTGTTGATTTTTTACCACAGAAGTGAGAGATAGGTTTCTCCAAATCTCCAAATCTGAAATTTGAACTAAATTTTGCGCTAGCGGAGCTTCTTGTTCCCACAATGCAATGCGTATTTAAAAATAGGAGTAAAACTCCTATAAAAAATCAATACAGAAAATTCCTTCATATTAACGCGAAACATTGACCTCTGTGATTTTACGGACTTTTTACGGACGTGTATGCATTCAGCAGATATTTACTAATGTTATCTCTCTTCTGTCCACCACTAGTGTAATAAGAAGAACATTAACAAACATCAATCCATTTTCTGCTCAGAGTCACAAGGGGTTGGCATCCATCCCAGAAACACTCTCCACTTCCTCCACAGTTTGTTTTTTGCCAGAAAAGCAAACTGTGAAGCCTTTAAACACTAAAGAGCCTCCGTAGAATGAGAGACAGCACTAAGGTGATGAATCAGATGTATTTCTGCTTTGTGGCAGCAGGTTCGGTTCTCTCCTGCTATAGTAGAGTATTAAACAGGGTAATATGACAAAGAATCCATATCAATGCTTTAGACTGTTTACAGTATAATGTCAGTTTTTATGACTTGACTCGGTGTCTACAAGGAAACATTATAGTGTATAGAACAGAGAAAGCACTCCGACTACAGGCAATGTAATACAATACAGAAATATCACCTGTGGAAAACAAGTCTCAAATAAAATGAAATGATGAAGCATGGTCTAATTAAAGAAACTATGGAGGTAGTTTGATTGTAAAATACCTGAGGAATAATTAACCGTCAACACAGCTGCTGCTGTCTCAAACCTTCAAAACTACACCACACACAAATCAATCAAGTGCTCTCAATAGAAAAGTGTGAATTTCAAATATTATGTTTCAATTAACTCATATTTAAACCTGCAATAACATATTTGGCCACTTGGGGGCGACAACAGGATGTAGACACCAACTCTGATATGTTACCTTTCAATGTCAAGTCAGTTTTATTTGTATAGCCCAATATCACAGATTAGTCCTTTACACTATGACCCTCTCATCAGATAAGGAAAAACTTAACCAAAAAAAACCCTTTTAACAGGGAAAACATGTTATAAACCTCAGGAAGAGCAACAGAGGAGGGATCCTCCTTCCTGGATGGACAGACGTGCAATAGATGTCGTGTGTACAGAGTAACAACATAATGAAAATACAACATAGACAATCCATATGACAAAAATAATACATATAATGTGAGACATCAAGCAGATAAAGAGTAACATTAGCATTTATTTGGAGTCGTGTTTGTGTCTGATGAAAGTAAGTCCAGTACTCACTCTGCTTTTAGTTCTGTTCTCCTACAGTATATCTCTGTAGTTGATGAATGTAAGTCCAGTACTCTCTCTCCTTTTAGTCCTCCTACAGTATATCTCTGTAGCTGATGAATGTAAGTCCAGTACTCACTCTCCTTTTAGTTCTGTTCTCCTACAGTATATCTGGCTCTGTAGCTGATGAATTCTGCACTACGTTCTCCACCAGCGAGTCACTGACTGTGTCTGTCTGCTGTTTAGTGCTCAGCGGTTAGCGTACAGTACACTGAAAACAGCTGCCTTCTGTGGCTATGACCTATAATATTTATAATATATATATATATATATATAAACTCTGCTATGAGAGCGGTGAGAATGAACCAAAACAATAAAGCTGCCGGTCAGAAAACAGAAATGATGAGCTGAAATATGCTATAAAGCTCTGCAGAGTGTTGTAGAGAAGTTCTTAATAAAAGACTAAATCAACGTATCTCTGAATAAAAGTTTATTTTCATCAAAATGTATTCACTCCAAGAGCTTATATACGACGTAGTCATGTGATTCATTGTTAATATAAACATTTAATACAGCTGTTTTTAAGTATATACGTTCTAATGCAGAGTAAAAAGCACTTGGTTTTTTTAAGATTAGCATGCTAGTATCAGTAGATATCTCTGCAACACAATACAGAGTCGTCTTTGACACGTCACCATGTGACCTCTTCACATGCAGCTGATAATGTTCGTTATTTTTTGAAGCATCTCATTCGGGTACCGTTCGGACTAAAGATGTCAGTACATGCAGGACAGACTAGCGAGTTGTTGTGTGTGTGTGTGTGTGTGTGTGTGTGTGTGTGTGTGTGTGTGTGTGTGTGTGTGTGTGTGTGTGTGTGTGCTCTCATTAACCCCGTCTCCTCCTCTCCTCCCTCAGGTCCACTTCCTGATGGCTCTCGCTGCTAACTGGGGATATCTGAAGGACGCCAGCCGGATCCAGAAGTACGAGGACATCAAGTCGAAGGAGGAGCAGGAGCTGCATGACATCCACTCTACACGCTCCAAAGAACGTCTCAATGCCTACACATAAACACACACCTATGGGAAACAACACGTGCACACTTACCTGTCACACACACACACACACACACACACACACACACACAGCCTAAGGATGGCAGAAACACACAGTACATGCATGAGTGAAAAAAACCAACACAAACATACATTCAAAGACACAAATAAAGACACAAGTAGGCAGAAATGAGTTGATAACATAAAAATGATGAAACCACAGACACCATGCAGTAGATCTTTGGCTCAGCTGATCTATACTAACTCTACAGCTCCACTATGGGGCTTTGCTCCATACTTTTATTAACTTCTGAGCGACAGGAAGCCTTTAGCTTCACCTTAAAAAACAAGCAGAGAGCGAGTTCCTCATCAGAGGAAGTGATGCTGGTGATGGCAGACTGATAAGAAGCTGAAGGAGTTCATGATGTTTCACTCTGAAGTTATAAAGGTTAAATCTACCAGAGCTTTACTAAGCTCGTCTCCCCTTCAACCTCCATGTCCCCAAAGTAGCTCTGCAGTGTGTGGACGGGAAGAATCTGGAACCAAAATAAGGACATGGAGAAGATCCTAAAACAACTAAACAAGTCCAGTATCATACCAGATAATAACACTTTAAGAAACACAAATAATGAACAGAAGAACCCAAAGAAACGTTATATTTTAATGTGCTTGTTTGCGGCCTACCATCCGTCACCATGGTGACCATCCGTCACCATGGTGACCATCACAGATATGAGCTGTTAGCGTGGCACACTGAAGTCAACAATCTACAGCAAACACACTGTTGAGTTTGGTGTCTATGAGCTCATCTTTTAATGTGGAGCACACACACACACACACACACACACACACACACACACACACACACACACACACACACACACACATAGATGTGGCTGAATGGTCGGTGTTGTTAGGCGGTGTTGTTGTACGGTGCTGTCATGCTGTGTCGTGTCGTTTCGCCACATTATGATGACTCGTATTGGTCCCCAAGGAAATGTGTACCTCCGGGTACAGATGGGTAGCTTTGATAACCACCCCCCCACTCCTTTCCCCTTCAACCCCCCCCCCCATCCTCTTTCTCTACTATGTGACCTCTTCATCTGGAGCCCAGTTTCATTAGTTGTTCCACACTCGGACCGTCTGTGGTGCGGGGGGTTGAGTTCATTAATAGTTCACTGTAATAATAATAATAATAATAATAATGAAACCATATGTTGATAGATTAATAGAGGATGTCAGAAATGATCTTATTTTCCAAATTCCCCTAATATATCTTCATGTGTACTCACATATACTATACTATCACATATCGGGCTCCTTTCACAATAAAAGCTCTCCCGATGCCGGTAGCAGCTAATGAAACGGGGCTTTGTGTCCGTCCACCTTCGTCCCCAGTTGGGATGAACTGGTGGTTTGTCCTCAGAAACAGCACATCTTAGCAGCACAAAGTCTTTTTAACATGTTCTCATCAGTCTGATAAATTCTGATTTTTTCTCACTTTTTAGAATTTTTGCCACATTTTTGTCACTATTATTATTTATGTGTAATTTTAACATTGGGGGTATTTAAATGGGGCAATGGGGGGGGGGGTTGTTATATGACTTTTTCACATTTTCATGTAATGATTCTATATTTCAGTGGTGCTGCACACACACACAAATACACACAAACACACACACACACACACATGCGTACATACCAAACACTTCAGTTCTCTTTTTTATATCTTTCTTTCAAAAAGCCCGAATGTGACCAAAAGGACCAAAAGGACCAAAAGGACCGTTTATTTGTGAGTTGAATCAGACATACAGAGAGTTACTGGTGTTGGTTGTACGGTGACGTCATCGGAGGCTGAGCTCTGAGCAGGAGGATTCAGAGATAGTGAGGTGTTTGAAATGGATGAGGTGGAGCGGTGTAACTTGATGGATGGGAACACTGAATTATAAAAAAAAAAAAGAAAAAGGTCTGGAGATGCTGAAGGAAGCAGGGAAAAGGAGATAAAACTCAGCATTAGTGGCTGCAGGAGGAATGACTGGGTAGATTTGTGTTTTTACGGCTGCTCCCAGTTCATATCTGGTGTCTTCTGGTGCTTTTATATCCTGTCTTCTGTTCTGATCAGCAGGACTTTAAGGAACCTGTTTAAATTTGATCTCAACTAAAATACTAAAATCATTCTGACTGCAGTTGGAACGTTAAGTTTTACTTGCTGCTACTGTTGATTATTGATTATTGACTTGTTCTAGTGAGAACACCTGAAGTCAGATCTATGAGCGGGAACAACTTTAAACATTTGTTCTCATGCAGTGTAAAATACAGCTCTTCAGATTTAAAGGTTTAAAGGTCAGCAGCGTGCAGTTCTGTTATGTTTGTATCACATGTTGAGTTATTACGAGCCGGCCGTTAGACTCAGAGAAAGTACGGTAAGGGAAGAGAAGACTCTCTATCTGCCAGTAGAGATGACTGACTGTTGTACTGATGATGATGAAGATGATGATGCTGATGGTGACATTAGTCATTGAAGGGTTTGATTTGATGAGACTACCAGCACACACACACACACACACACACACACACACACACACACACACACACACACACACACACCACCACTCTGAGCCGTACTTCTTTTACTTTTCACCGACAACATTTCACTATTTTATTATCAACTTTTAATCTCTGAGACTTTTTAAATGTGAAATCGTTTAATTAGGAAAAAAAAGTAAATGTTTTTTTTTTCTCGTTCCTTTTGGTGGTCAGTATTACGCACTGTACCGACATTAACTCTGTAAAAAGATATACATACATATATGTGAAACAGTGGAGGTGAGCAGCCGGGAGAATGATTTCCTTTTGGTTACAGAGTCTGGAGGAGGTGGTTCAGTCACAATGTCCTGAGCTTTTACTCCTGAACACACACACATGAATGCTGTTGCAACACACTGGTCATCTAGAGATTACAACCATTATATTATTATAGAAATAAATCAGTAAGGTCCGATATTAGTGCACATATTGGCTGATTTAAAGGTAGTATAAAGATTTAAATCTAAAACTAGTGGTGCAATAATTCAAAACACACCAGATGTTATTGTTACAGTAAGAGAAGTAAAACATGCAATAACAGCTGTTTAGTCTTTAAAGAGGCAAACATGGTCACAAGATGGCGCCACAGCCTCTGATAACATGTGTGGAGGGTTTTTATAATCCTCTCCTTCTGCCTTTAAGTTGCTGTTAGTCCAGCAGAACCTGTGAGCTGTCACACTTATAATGATATACATATATATATATAATAATAATAATGCCAAACTGATGGAGATGACCAGTCAACAAGAGATGCAATAACACATCTGTGTCCGTACAGAAGCTACACTAACGTTTGGCTTGTCCGAGGTTTTCTCCCAAACTATGTGGAATCTGTTATTTTCCAGGATTATTTTGGTAAAACAGAGTTTGAATCTGGTTCTTTTTGTTGTGTAAATGCAGCTGAATTTGATCAAATTAAAAAAAAAAAGGTACCATTAGTGTCAATGAAGGGAGACTCCACCAGACTCTTGTCCTGTTCAGGTGTTCAGGTGTTCAGGTGTTCAGGTGTTCAGGTGTGCCTCGGCTGCATACAGTCAGTATTTTTAAGGGTCTAGTTTTACAGTAACAGTATTCTATCATTTCATTGCCTGACAATGGATCGATGTCTTGTCAGTGTTTTTAACTTCAGATAAATTTAAAAAAAAAAAGAGTTTTGTGCACTTATTGACCATTGTTCTCTCTTTCTCTCTCTCTCTCTCTCTCTCTCTCTCTCTCTGTCTCCCTCTCTTTCTGTCTCTCTCTCTCTCTCCCTCTCTCTCTCTCCCTCTCCCTCTTTGTCTCTCCCTCTTTGTCTCTCTGTCTTTCTCTGTCTCTCTCTCTCTCTCTCTCTCTCTCTCTCTCTCTCTCTCTCTCTCTCTCTCTCTCTCTCTCTCTCTCTCTGTCTCTCTCTCTCTCTCTCTCCCTCTCTCTCTCTCTCTGTCTCTCTCTCTCTCTCTCTCTCTCCCTCTCTCTCTCCCTCTCTCTCTCTCTTGTTCTTGGTGTGTAAGTGCATTGAGATCCCCACTGTGGGATGTGTATAGTCTTGCAGCATTGGTTATAATCTGAAGAAATAACAGTGATAAAAACGAATGAATTCATAATAATGAAGATAATCTTATACTCGGTAAAAAGAAAAAAAGAAGAAAAAAAGAAGTGAATCTAGTTGTTGTTTGTGGCATGGTTATGCATTCAATGGTCATAATTTAAATGATTAAAATAATACAAAAAAAGGAAACCATTATTTTCCACTGGCGCTGTTCTGCTGTTTTTGGTTCTGTTTTCCACTTTTCAGTGTGCAGTATTGCGGTTCCTGTTGCTAAAGGTGTTGCTAAGCTAGCTTGCTTGCTCAGTTGTTTACCACCAGAGCAATATATTGTAGCAGTTTGACGAAATCAAGATATAAACAAGAAATCCATACTGTAAATTTCTGGCATACAAGTGCATGAATCTATGATTGCAAGTCTTAAGTGATATGATCATGGTGTTCTTTATTGTTTATCCTAATAAAGCGGATTTGCAGATGTGATGTAATGTATTGCTCTGGCCACCCGTCATCCTGCACCCCCCCCCCCACCTCCGCTCACATCCTCTTCCTCAGTCTGGCCCTTTAGGCTTAAATCACACCACAGCTCTGGATGTTCAATTCAGACTTTTGAATTCAAAAGTGACCTACGTCTGATTTCCTGTGTGTCACTGATGCATACGTCAGTAAATCTGCATGTAACCTAGCAACAAGCACAGTCTGCCCAGCTCACACAGTCTAATCACCATCTGTAACGGATGCTAACAAGGCAAAATAATCATTGAGGTTACTTCCAAAGTAAATTTAGAGCTGCGAAATCCCATCTGAGGGTGAAGCAGAGAGAAGCCTGTTAGTAGGCAGCAGTGACTGAACATTAGTGATTACTGATATTAGATTCTTCTTGAATTGGATCCCGTCGTATGGATACGGCCCCAAAATAGATCTGAGAATATCTACTTCATTTCAGCAAAAATGTCAAATTGGGTCATCTCTGCCAGGCGGTATATTTAGTATTTAAAGTGCCATGAAAGGATGTGATCAGTAAGAGGATGTGAGCTGCTCGCGCTCCATTTGTTTAAGTCTGCTCATTCAACCCGTCTCCTTGTAAAGATGAATATGTGTGTTGACACGTACTAATCCTGCGTCCGTCTTGTCTACCCGCTGACCACGGCTGAACAAGGATTAACTTTACCATTCCATGAGCCTGATCCAGAGAACTGACCATATCAGCCTAATAAAGCATGAAGTTCAGTAACATGAAATCTGATTTCTAACCCTCTGTGAAAGAGATTTGATCTGTTTCTGACTGTCTCTGTATCACAGGATGAAAGATCAGATCCTCTGTGCCTAAACAGATTCAGCTCTTATCCATCATGAACTGAACCACAGATCTCAAAGCTGATGATGTCAGTCTGTGACCTTAAACTGATCCATGCATTGTGTCAGCTTGGACATGTTGGACGTTGGGAGTAGACTTCTTCTGTTTCACCATAGTATTCTAGACTTTTTGTACTTCACTCTGGTTGCTTAGTAGCAGGCTTTATCGGATTCACTCCTCCATTTTTGTACATATCTGTGCCAACAGCTTGGGCAGACAGTGGCTTTTTTTATTTGTAAAGACATAAACTTGCTTGCATATATAAATAAAATGAAATAATACACTTGTGTACTTGTTAATAAGGGAATGTTTGGAGTTTGTGTCTTCATTTCTTCTTCTATGGTTGCCTATATTCTATTGATTATAACAGATAATCAACGCGGTGTAATGGTAATGTTTTTTAGTGAGTAGTCAGTGGCAGACTCCAGCTGTCTGAGGGGCGAACAAAGTAAAAAGAGCACCAGCAGCATGCAGTGGGGTAATAACTGGATGCAGTGGAGTAATAGCAGGATGCAGTGGAGTAATAGCAGGATGCAGTGGGGTAATAGCAGGATGCAGTGGGGTAATAGCAGGATGCAGTGGAGTAATAGCAGCATGCAGTGAGGTAATAGCAGCATGCAGTGGGGTAATAGCAGCATGCAGTGAGGTAATAGCAGCATGCAGTGGGGTAATAGCAGCATGCAGTGGGGTAATAGCAGGATGCAATGGGGTAATAGCAGCATGTAGTGGGGTAATAGCAGCATGCAGTGGGGTAATAGCAGCATGCAGTGGGGTAATAGCAGCATGCAGTGGAGTAATAGCAGCATGCCGTGGGGTAATAGCAGCATGCAGTGGGGTAATAGCAGCATGCAGTGGGGTAATAGCAGCATGCAGTGGGGTAATAGCAGCATGCAGTGGGGTAATAGCAGCATGCAGTGGAGTAATAGCAGCATGCCGTGGGGTAATAGCAGCATGCCGTGGGGTAATAGCAGCATGCCGTGGGGTAATAGCAGCATGCAGTGGGGTAATAGCAGGATGCAGTGGAGTAATAGCAGCATGCCGTGGGGTAATAGCAGCATGCAGTGGGGTAATAGCAGCATGCAGTGGGGTAAAAGCAGGATGCAGTGGAGTAATAGCAGCATGCAGTGGGGTAATAGCAGCATGCCGTGGGGTAATAGCAGCATGCAGTGGGGTAAAAGCAGGATGCAGTGGAGTAATAGCAGCATGCCATGGGGTAATAGCAGCATGCAGTGGGGGAATAGCAGGATGCAGTGGAGTAATAGCAGCATGCAGTGGGGTAATAGCAGCATGCAGTGGGGTAATAGCAGGATGCAATGGGATAATAGCAGGATGCAGTGGGGTAATAGCAGCATGCAGTGGGGTAATAGCAGCATGCAGTGGAGTAATAGCAGCATGCAGTGGGGTAATAGCAGGATGCAATGGGATAATAACAGGATGCAGTGGGGTAATAGCAGCATGCCGTGGGGTAATAGCAGCATGCCGTGGGGTAATAGCAGCATGCAGTGGAGTAATAGCAGCATGCAGTGGGGTAATAGCAGGATGCAATGGGATAATAGCAGGATGCAGTGGGGTAATAGCAGCATGCCGTGGGGTAATAGCAGCATGCAGTGGAGTAATAGCAGCATGCAGTGGGGTAATAGCAGCATGCCGTGGGGTAATAGCAGCATGCAGTGGAGTAATAGCAGCATGCAGTGGGGTAATAGCAGCATGCAGTGGGGTAATAGCAGCATGCAGTGGAGTAATAGCAGCATGCAGTGGAGTAATAGCAGCATGCAGTGGGGTAATAGCAGCATGCAGTGGAGTAATAGCAGCATGCAGTGGGGTAATCAGCTCTAGAGAGCTCTTCATCACGTTTTCTCCACTGACACAACCCGACCACAAAGATGATATTGTGTCAAGAAAAGGCAACACAAACTGTATGTGACCAACAGATGGCAGGTGAGATATTACAAAGAGACATTTAAATGTCACCTTTTCATAACAAATCATGCATGTGATTATGTTACATGAACATTACATGATTCTGAGGAGAACACGTTCAGAAATCTGATGGTTTTTTTTCCCTGAAATAAAAAAAAATAGTAAAAATAGAAAAGTAAATATGTCCTTATAGATTACATATTTAGCGAGTGACTAACTGATAATGACCCTCACATGCTGCTACAGTCTGATCAAGGTTATTCTGTCCTGTTAAGAACTCACTGAGATTCATTCTGAAACTAGAATGGCACTCGGAGAGCGCAGACCTCCGCCAACGCCTGACTTTAAAACCAGATCCCAGCTCCCAGCTGGCGGTACCGTGAGGTGGTCGTCTTATTATTAACACGGTGTGTTTCTGTGTAACGTATCGGCGGATGCCTCTCTCATTCAGCCTTGTTATGTTTGTATAACGTTACACTACGTTGTCTCTCATCCCGTCAGCTACAGCTTTGTTCTTTCTCACCGCGGACAGACAGCAGCTCCACACACACATCCACACACGTATCTCTGCTCTCAGAAGGAGGCGGAGTCAATGCGTCATCAACGTGTCATCAGATACACTCTGCATGTGTTATACTCTGTGGTTTTAATGCTCATGCTGATCGGAATTCTTAAAAATATTCCTGAATCCGGATCATGCTACAAACAAACAAACCAACAAACCAACAAACCAACGCCGGTTGGTAACCTCTTCCTTCGTCCTAAGGAGGAGGTAATAATCAAGATTTGCCAGCAGTTACTCAGTCAGTTTAATTATTCATATTTTTATTGACAATGTGATTAACCTATTTAACTGTTGCTGAATAGCAGCCACTGTGGCCCCCAAGATGGTAAATGGAATTAGTGAACTGACTTACTAATGTCTTTTAAACAGCAATATCTGTGTGAAGTTTGCTAACAATAGCTAGCATTAGCCACCAACACCCCCCCCTATATATATATATATATATATATATATATATATATATATATAGTGGTTACAGTATGTGTTAGTGGTAGGAGGGGGGGGGGGGGACAGGACTTATAACACTCTATGAAAGTGACAAATACTATTTTCATCGTCACTATTTCTACAGAACTATAAACAGTTTAATGAAAAACAATCTGACATACATGAAAAATAACTATCAGACATTTTCATTGTAAACATTATTATCATGAGCAAACCAACGAACACATATTTAACATTTTAAAATATTGACAATTTTATGGCATTGCAAAAATACTATCATGTATCACTGGGTATTAATATATAAAATAAGTCTGAAACTTGCTATTTTCAAAATCTTTACAGATCATTTTTAAATTGGTGCTGTATTAATGTAAATGGACCGATCAGTGTCAGTCGGGTCTGAAGACGATGAGGTTCTGGAGCTGTGGTGTTACCGGACCTCTGCTGGAGGCCAGAGCAGCGCTGGCAGATGTACTTGTACTGTAATAATTATTGTATTTGTACGATCATTTTGTCCTCTGTACGATGTACAATAAATAATTCAAGAAGTGCCATAATTTGACCGTTTTGTGAGGCTTACAAATAGTAGTTGGTTTTAGTCTGTGCTGATCAGATGAATCCTACGTCTGTGTTTACGTATCACTTCTCATGTGACCTCTTTCTAGCCAATCATGCTCAGTGTAGGCTGTGATGATGATGATGATGATGAAGAGATGAAGAAGAGAGTTTGAAAGATGGTAAGCCCCATTATTTATTTAATAAGCTTAGTTTAAGGCCTTAACTGTTTTCATGCAGAATATGAACAGTCATTTTGTAATAGCAGGTTATAACTGATGGACCCTTCCATTCATCACAGCTACGTCAGCTTGCTTTATAAACAAGAAACCCCAAAACCCAAAAAACAATGTAGGTAGTATTGTAGGTTTATTTGTTCTCATGGTTATGACTCACGTACGCAAATTTTCCTCAAAATACGATCATTTTAAGCCTCTGATAAGATATTTAGAGTTTGGAGGCTACGTTAGCTGCTACTAGCATAACTCAGCCAGCGGTCCACCAGGAGTCCAGCAATGCTTAGAAATGTGAAAAGTGAGCCCACTATAACCTGTTGGTTACACGCTTTGCTTTGTTTGCAGCTTATTTTTGAATAGCCAGTCACACAGCACCATAGTTTGTATATAGATCTACAGAACAGGAAGCACATTCATGCAGGAGAAGTACTAACTACTGTAAGTAAACTGTTTCCTAATGAACTCCCACAGTCTCCATCAATCAGTAGTACAACTAAATTAAATGATGCCCAGGTTTTCGTAGATGACATCATCCAGAGGCTGGTCCGTTGGGCTCATATTGGCAGTAAGAGAGGAAGATGAAGATGAAGGGATGGTGTCAGAGGATGAAGAAAGACTAGATGATGGATTTGTTTTGCAGACTTGAGCATAAAGGTGAGCAAATGGGTCTGGCTTGCTTTCATTTTTATGAGCCTCTTCCTCCATTTTGCTCATGGGCTCAGCATAAATGGGTTCATCGTCTCTGCTCTGAGTGACAGTTGGGTTCATCTGGACCGGACTGATCTTGTCGTACACCTCCGAGTAGACGGGATCCGGGTGATCGGAGGTGGAGCAGGGAGGTGGAGCAGAGGGGTTCGGAGGGGGAGTGACGGAGTCTCTGGAGCTGGGGGGTTTGAGCGGGAGATAACATGCAGGGTCTACATACAGAGCCGTGCTCGGCTGCTCTTTCGGTACAGATTGGATGCAAACGTCTGGGTCGGCATATACAGCTTCTGATTGGCCACTGAGACGACCTCCAGAGTGTCTTTCCTGTGTGGGGAGCAGTGGAAGAGGCATGAGGGTGATTGGAGCTGGAGCTGATACACTCTCTGATGAACCAACCAGATCTTCCTGAGCAGGAACGCTCTCTTCTACAGCAGCAGATCTGCTGTCCGGTGTCCTCAGTGTGTTCTCCGTGCTGCTCACATCTGGTGTTCTGGGGAGAGGGGAATGAGCCGGTACACTGGCTACGCTAACTCTCTCACCCTCTAGGTGTTGGCTGCCTGAAGTAACGCTTGAAGTCTTCCGTTTGATGGTACTCTGAACCAGGGAGAATATATACTCAGCCTGCTGCGTCTCAAAGGTGAATGTTCCAGGACCAGAGTCACAGCGTCGGCCTGCTTCAATGGTTAAACCCAGCTGGTGAGAAAACACAAAGTGTAACTAGCACAATCCAACTCAACACCCCAGTCATGATTCCAACCCTTAATATAATCCAGTTAAAGGGGAAGTTAGGATTGTTACCTTATCTTTACCGTATCGTCTCAGCAGTTGGTACGGCCATTCTCTGACGATGTTCTTCTGTGTTTCTCTCAGCAGCAGCGCCTCTCGTCCCACCTGAAGCCAGTACGATCCCTTCAGGCCGCAGCGGGTCGCTGCGTCCGTCCTCTGAACCGTCACCCAGAACTCTGAGACTGGACAAGATATTATATATATATTATATATATATTATATTACTATGCAAACTAGAATTATTGACCTGCAGTTGTCTGCCTCCGCCAACCAGTCAAGTGACAGTTTACATCCATGTCTGTTCAAAATGTCATCACTTCATCATTTTACCCTGTTGGACATTTGTGTGAAATTGTCAAAATTTGCATATGAATTCTTGAATTATGGCCAAAAACCTATTTTGTCCAAGTGGACGTTTGTACGGACGTACGGATGGACGGATGGACGGATGGATGGTCAACCTGATACTGTTATAAAACAGTTTAAACAGTTAAAACCTGACCAGAACTGTAATCATGACACCAAGTCATTATTTGTGTACTTGAGTCAATGAATGTTATGCGTTCAGGTTTGTTCTGTGTCGCGGTCTAACTGTCAGTCATTAGTGGAGTCATGAGGATGGGCTATTACGATTGGCTGCTGAGGCTTAGGGGCGGGCCTAGTTGGTGAGCAGGAAGTGATTTGAGCGAGAGGACGCCACACAGAGAGAGTCCACACAGGAGGACGACCCAGAGTCACAGGAAATCATCCACAGATACTCCTATAGCATTATATATATATATATATATATATATATATAGATACTTACACATCTTCTTTCTCCAGCACAGTCAGCTGTTTACATGTGTTGCATGCAGCAGATACATTTGCTTCGGCTGGTTCTAATGACTCTTATCTCTCCTCTGGTGTGTGTTTAGTACAGACAATCACCTCTTTGATAAAAGGAAGGGAAGATTTACCTTCTTCTGCTGAGGCGTATATCTGGTTCTCCTCCATCTGAAGCTGCTTAGAGCCAGCAGCTCTCTGACAGAGAGACACAGAGAGGACAGGAGTTAGTCTGGTCTATAGGCATCACATACAAACTGATTTACAAACCTACTTATGACCTGGAATAACAATCATCAAGGTTTCCATCTGTTTCCCTCTCACCTGAAACGTGCTGTGACACAGTTTCTCTACCCACTCCACACAGTCGTCTTTGAGAGCAGCAAACACCATGGTCCTGTCCCGTGTCTCCACACAAAACGCCGACATGTTCTCCTGCAAACAGCACAGAGAGCAGCTGCCGTGATTTATTTAAGTATTACTGATACATGCTGACATGATGAAGAAGCAGAGAGGCTGACCATGGGACAGGCTTCAGCGTTTGGAGGGAGTCTGAGGACGCTGATCAGCTCGGACAGTCGGACCACCTTCAGCTTCCTGTCCACGTGAGGCTGGTAGTGTCTCCTGACCCCCCCCATGTGATCACCTCCAGCACCCCCACCTGGAGGACACATAATGGACAAGCAGACACAGGACTGCTATATTAACATTATTCATCAAGGAAACCAAGCACATCGTCTGAAAATAATTCCCCACAAAAGCCTGAAATGTCAGATTTTGAATAAAGAAGATGTATTAAATGCACCTGTAATGTATTTATGTCATTCATTAACTGAGACAACTTGGACAATAACTATATTATCAAAGAATTCCTTAGTCATCTGGACAGTGTTTGTTTCATAACATTCACCTAACTTACCTACAGCAGTCATTGTGAGGACTCTAAGCCTGTCAGGGAGCAGAACCTGCAGGCAGCAGCTTCTGCTCAGGCTTCAGTATCCTGAATGCCAAACAGCCACAGGTGATGGCTTTAAGTTTACACCAAGAAAAGAATATATACTGTAGGTGTATGTGTAGGTGTAGGTCATGAGACTCTATGCATCTTTGTTCATTAAGCTGTTTAAAAGGAGGGAAGCATTGTTTTAGACCAGCTCATGTTCACACTCCTGCAGAGCAAATATTACTTTTGATGTCAAATGTAGCATCTCAGTGATTCAAATAGAAAACTAGATCTAATCAGGATTATTAGTATGAAAATTAAATCTGATAATGAGCTGAGCATGCATAATGTCAAAGTAAATGGCTATGGCACAATCTTTTGTAATGTTTGCTTACAAGGCACACCATTATTTATATATAATAACATACAATATCTATCTATCTATCTATCTATCTATCTATCTATATATATATATATACTCTATATACACTGCTCAAAAAAATGTAGGAAACACTTAAATCACACAAAATGCAGATTCTTCCTGATAATGCTGAATATATTCTGGAGATCTGGGAGAAAGTCAGTCTCTCTCATTCCTCCATCTTCACCCTCCTACTTGACAAACATTTCAAACGCTCTGAACTGTGATAACCTTTGGACTTTGGACACACACACACACACACACACACACACACACACACACACACACACACACACACACACACACACACCACTCGTCACTAACTTTTAATAATACCTCTCTCTCTCTCTCTTCAAAGGTTTTCACAGACTGATCATTACCCTATAGGAACTCTCTCAGGTCTGTCACATCCTGTTGTCTGTATTTTGTTGCCATGTAACGTGATATACCCAAACATGTTCACCTGTCCATCCTAAAACTGAACTGACACCAGGAGATATAAACCAGAGGACGTTGTTCAGGTTCACTCAGACAACAGATAAATATCTAAAAATAAAAACATAAAACATACAAGGACAGAGGACATATGAGGCTTATTTTCAGGAGCATACTTGTATTTTAGGTTTCTACTAGAACATGTTCAATGTTCAAACAACGCTTTACTGTTCTCATAGTGGCTGTGCTGCAGACCCCCCCCCCCCCGGTCTGCTCTGATTGGTCTGCTGACCCACTGTTGTGATTGGTCAACCATACCAAACTCTGTGGACAGGTATTATGCAAACGTGTTACTTGGTGACATCACCACATTACAGAAGAAAGTGAGATGTTTCAGTGTTTCTGTGTGGTGGGGGGGGGGGGAACTCCCTTTGGTGTGGACTTTGGGCTTTTTCACTTTGCACAGAACACGATATAACACACTAAAGGGAAAAAGTATAATAGGTCCCCTTTAATAGGCCAAATGAACAACACATAACAACAACTAGAGGTCAGCATTTTCCTTTTTATGTCTTCAGCTGAGGCTTTAAAACATCCAGTGTGTTTCCACGTCAGGCTGAAGGAGATAGAGAGGGAAGGAAGGAGGAGGAGGTGGAGCTCCTTCCTTCTTTCCTAATTCAACCAGCTCTTATCGGGGGGGGGGGGGGGGGGGGGGGGGGGGGGGGAATCACTCGGACACTTTCAGGTCAGCTCAAACGCAGTCCTCATGTCCTCAAGTCCAGCCTGTCTCAGTGTCCTCTGGGACTCAGCTGGCACAATCATCACACTCACAGGCCGTCATTCAGAACAGCACTAATCAAGAGTACTACACCAAACTACAGTACTACAACACACTACAGTACTACTACAGTACTACACCACACTACAGTACTACACCACACTACAGTACTACACCACACTACAGTACTACATCACACTACAGTACTACACCACACTACAGTACTACATCACACTACAGTACTACACCACACTACAGTACTACAACACACTACAGTACTACACCACACTGCAGTACTACACCACACTACAGTACTACAACACACTACAGTACTACACCACACTACAGTACTACACCACACTACAGTACTAAGTACTCAGTACTAAGTACTCAGTGTGTCCACAGTTCTTCAGTGTTCTCTGTGTTCTCATTCATGTGGATGTCACTCTGCTGTAGTTATCATTCCAAAACTCATGTTACTCTTTGTTCTTTGGAATATTTGATATGTACATTTCATGTAATATGTGCAGAAGTAAAGCCTGCAGACGACTTCAGACAGTTATCTGTAGAGGAGCTGATGGTGCAGATCTGCTGAGCTTACATAACACCGTCACCAATTCTGGGCTCTATTTAAGCCGTCAGACTCTGCTGCTGATGTTCTGCTGCTGCTGCTGATGTATAAACGTCACACATATCCACCACCTCCACCCAGCATTTACAGCAGGATGCACAATAAGTGGATGTCACTAAAATGTTTGGATGTAATTTGTTATTATTGTAAATATGTGTCGTATCCATCATTCAGCTGGGAATGACTTTAGAAATAAACCTCCTAAAACTGAGTATCTAGATTAATAACTAAACTAAACTGAATTCAAACTCCTGCAATAATTGATACTAACTAAAGAAGACAGAGGAGACTAAAGGTAGTGTTGCATTAAAGCAGTGTTTTGTGACCTGTAAATACAAGTTGTATGTCTTCAATTTAACAAAAAGCTGCTTTTTTCTGTTTTATTTGAACATTTTTAAAGACCCAATATGGTAAAGTTACCAACTAAATACATTAATTACATTATTATTAGAAGTAGAAATGGTAAGTACCTCCCATATCCTGGATCTCCAGTCGACCCACTCCACTGCCACTGGGGGGAAACAGAGACAACCACACCGGCTTCCACTTCTGAGGAGAGAGACCGAGACGGGGTTAATAACAGAGGAAGTAGATGTTGGTCAACCTAAACCCTCCCACATGTGACACACAGAGGTAAACATTAGTCATGTCCTCCAGGACGAGCCACCACGTCACCTCTGACCCAGTCCTTCCTTCAAAATAAAAGAGGGAATACATGTTTGTGCTGTTAACTAGACTACATATATATCTATTATTACTCAGAGTAAGTCATGTTTCATGTAGTGCATTTAAACTCTGATCATTTAGTTCACAGTGCTTTTAAACGGACACTTTCTATCATTTCTACACCAGTTTCAGGTTGTAGGTGTGATGGTGCAGTGATGTCACACAGCGTGCACGGTGAGCGTGCACTCTCTGTCAGCGCCGCTCAGGAATGTGTAGAAACTGAGTTGTGTTTCAACTTGTTGATTTGGATTCCTTCTCTGGAGCTGCCTTTGAGCAGCACACAGAAAGACTGAGAGCTCACAGTTCATTCCTTCAGATAACTGAGGAATCTGAATGAAATAACACGTGTACAGGTTAAATACACAGAGCACTGAGCCGTGCACTATTATAAACCAGTATATCATCTTTCTATCTGTCTTTCTTAGTTACTTATTTACTGTCATGTCCGTTTTCTGTCAGTAAGGTTGATATGATTATATTTCTATTACTGTAATTATAACACAGAGCAATTATTATCCGCTGTTAGAAAAAAAGGCTGTATATTCATTCCTCTGTCATCATAACCCAGAATCATCAATTATCACTGACACTGAGAAATAGTTCACATCTGTCATGTACTCACTTTGCCAGCTTTGTGTGGTTGGAGGTAAACCATCCCTGTTTTAGTCTGAGAGTCCATCTGGGAAGCAAATCAGTTCTTGTCTTTGGATTCAGAGAGCCGTGTGAGCTTTTCTTTCCTTCCTCTTTTTCCTCTGGTGAGCAGTAGAGTAGAGTCGGGGCGTGGCCACACTGAGACTTTCTGCAAATATGATCCTCACCTGACACACAGGTCGAGGTGTGAGGAGGGCAGAGTTCAGGAGGAAGTCAATGATTTATTTTACATCATGACACATCATGTGTACATCTATATCTACACATATTTCTAAATATAAACATCTGCTAGTTGACTGCCGTCTGTTCTGATCTGACACTTATCAGGACTCTTACATTTTTAAATCCTACCGCACTTTATTTTTTCAGATATATCATTTCTTGTGATTTATCTACTGCACTACTGATTCATGTGCAATATATGTACTATTATTACTGTGCAATAACTCACTGACTTGATTGTACTGTATACTGCCTCGACCGTTACTGTATTGTATTGTATATATTGTATCATAGGCCAACATTTCGAGTTAGATATATATATATATTTACTTTTCTTTTATATATATATATATTTACTTATTTTATAGTAGTTTAGGTTAAACTTCTTTTATATTGTATGTTATGCGTGATTGCACCATCAGGACTGCTTCAAATTTCGCTGTACTTTGTGTAGTGACAATAAAGGAATCTTGAATCTTGAAACGTGTTGATGGAGCCCATCGTTGTCCTGCTCACCTTTGTGAGTGATCCCATGTGTTAATGTCTCATACCAGAGGTGGTGAGTAGGGTCTGTTTCAGTATGCAGCATGGTGAGACCTGTTAATCCCCTTCATAGCTTCACCTCCTGCTGTTCTGCTTGAGTATCATTCTTTTGCCTGTATTATAAAGTAACTGGGTGGTTTTTGTATCAGTTCCTTTTCCAGTGGAGCACAGTGACATGTTGTTGGGAAGCTGCACCCGTGCTGAGGTCCCTCCACCTTATTCATGCAAGTAGAAGCACTGGAACATGAATGTTGGTTGTTTCCAGTGAGGATTGCTGTGTTACACCTGAGGTGAGTAAGCAGTAGCATCACTGGAGCCTCCTCAGGTTAGCCTTCCTCTCCACCAGCGGTCTCAGCTTAGTTTATGTTGGACTGGGTCGTCTTACGGTTTTAGATTTCATATCAAGGCCTTTTTTAGCTAAAAGTGTAATTAAAGCACTTTTTATTCCCTTTATTGGTTTCAGTCATTTCCATTCTTCTATTAATATCCCCTTTCCTCCCCAGCAGGTCCAGTTTGATTCATTTGATCTATTTCAATAAAGCATTCGGTCCATTGGTCCACTATGAAAACACTAACGAGTCTGTGTGTCTATAACAATATCTAAGGTTCTTGAGACACTATTTCCTGGGTTTCAATTCCCCCGTTTCTCCCCTTATTGCCCTCATCACAACAGCATCTTCATAATCACCTTATGGAGTCATGTTCCTGATGTTCACCTGATCAATGCAAATCCAATATTCAGTCTCTTTATCTGTTCTGGTCTTCACCAACAACATCTGGCAGATTACTGTATGCTGCCATGAAAGTGAAGTTAAACAGGGAAGTTGCAGGCAGTAAAAACTATATATATAAAAACATATACTGTAGAGGGGGGGAGTGAGAGACACCTTCCACATTAATCATACTGGAGTCATTTGATGCATTGTTTATATAATAATATTGATTAGTGTAGCTTTAAAGATAGTTGGGTTCCATGTATAGGTAAGGTAACCAGAAGTAAATATTTACCAAAGGATGATTAACTATCTGCTCTTTATTTATATTCATAAAGTTTTTTTTAGTTTCATGTGATCTGTGACCCAGAAAGATTCTCTTCTCATTAGTGATACATCTTGATTCTGCATGTTCTTGCTGCCAGATTGAGTCTTTCTATGCCAGAGAGTCTTAATGAACAGAAGTGATGATTTTCACAATTAAAACGTACCATGCAGCGGGATAATTGGAGTCGCTTTACCTTACGGCGCTCTTTGTTGGTGACCTCTTTATAACATATGTATCTTTCTTAATTACAAAGGCATATCATCATATATAGTTCCATAGGAAGCACTGAAAGGGCTGCTTCTGACCAGGATGCAATTAACCGTCCCTGCGAGGGAGGGGGATGATTAGGCTGGGGGGGGGGAGGAGGGGGGGGAGAGGAGGGGGGGAGGGGGGGGCAGAACCTACCATTTGTTCAACATTTCACTGTCAGCTGGAGAATGGCCTAAATGAGGCTCAGCCTTCCCTCAGAGGAAGGTCACCTCTACAGACACACACACACACTATGTGCCTGCTGTTTTGTGTGTGTGTGTGTGTGTGTGTGTGTGTGTGTGTGTGTGTCTACCATATCATGTGTAACACTGGCTGGCTCAGAAAAGACAGAAACCCAAATGTTAAGAGTAGGTCCAAAATCTTCAATCTCTCCAACAGGTCAGAGGTCAGAACCAGGTCGGTAGAAAGAGAAGGCTAACGTAACCTAACGTAACGTAACCTAACGTAACCTAACGTAACCTAACGTAACCTAACGTAACCTAACGTAACCTAACCTAACGTAACTTAACCTAACGTAACGTAACGTAACGTAACGTAACGTAACGTAACGTAACGTAACGTAACGTAACGTAACGTAACGTAACGTAACCTAACGTAACGTAACCTAACGTAACGTAACCTAACGTAACGTAACCTAACGTAACGTAACGTAACGTAACGTAACGTAACGTAACGTAACGTAACCTAACGTAACGTAACGTAACCTAACGTAACCTAACGTAACCTAACGTAACCTAACCTAACGTAACGTAACCTAACCTAACGTAACCTAACGTAACGTAGCGTAACGTAACCTAACGTAACATAACCTAACGTAACATAACCTAACGTAACGTAACCTAACGTAACGTAATGTAACGTAACGTAACGTAACGTAACGTAACGTAACGTAACGTAACGTAACGTAACGTAACGTAAGGTAATGTAACGTAACGTACCGTAACCTAACCTAACGTAACGTAACGTAACGTAACCTAACCTAACGTAACGTAACGTAACGTAACGTAACGTAACGTAACGTAACGTAACGTAACGTAACGTAACGTAACGTAACCTAACCTAACCTAACCTAACCTAACCTAACGTAACGTAACGTAACCTAACGTAACCTAACCTAACCTAACCTAACGTAACGTAACGTAACCTGACCTAACCTAACGTAATGTAACGTAACGTAACGTAACCTAACCTAACGTAACGTAACCTAATGTAACGTAACGTAACGTAACGTAACGTAACATAACGTAACGTAAATTAACGTAACGTAACGTAACGTAACTTAACCTAACGTAACGTAACGTAACGTAACGTAACGTAGCGTAGCGTAGCGTAGCATAGCGTAGCGGTTTATTTAAAAAAAACAGAGGTTTATTTTTGTTTTTTTGATTTGGGAGAGTCAAAAGTGACCGTAGTTGCAGAAACACTCAGAAGTTACAATAGCCTCTGGAAAGCAAATGTAATATCTAGTATAATAATAATAATAATATACTATATAATAATAGAGTATCTGTTGAGATACTCTGAGCAGTGCTGCTTGTTTTCTACCTTTTAAAATTATGAAGAATTTCCCTAAAACATCTGTCTATATGTGATATATTATTTTGTAAAGCACTTTGCAATACTTTTGTATATGCATAATATGATGATTATCATCTATATGTTATATATGATATATTCCATATCTTTATGTTAATGTCATAATATGATGATTATCATCTATATGTTATATATGATATATTCCATATCTGTATATTAATGTCAAAATATGGAAAAAGAAGGCCAACATTTAAAAGGGATAATATCAGTGTTACGTTGCATGCTGAAGAGGGCTTTACTGATCTGGTAGACATACTAGTAGTATACTAATACTAGTAGTACACTAGTATGTATGTATACTAGTACACTAGTATACTAGTATATAGTATGTTTGCAGTAGTACGTGCTGTAAGCCCACAGTCATTGATGATGATGATTTTGACTTGCGTGTATTGGAGTTGTCGTTGGACACTCTGGACTAGTTCTTGATCCCCTCTGGGTTCCCAATTTAAAAAATCCTGGATCACACAGACGAGACTCAGAAAGCATCAATATCACCATCAACAGAGTCCAAGCACGTTAAAGGTGATGAGGACAGATAGGAAAGTACCGAGAGGTTCCTGCAGGCTGCAGTATTCACAACGCTTCATCTGTATTGCTTTATAAATGATTGAAGTAAGTCATTTTTTTTTTTAAATTTACTTACTGTATGTACTTGTTTGATATGCTGTGCACCTTATGTCATTTGGTATGTTGTTTTGACTGAAAAATTAATAAATAGATTTACACTATAAATGATTGAAGTATAGAGAGTTTATTAGTTATCATTATATTATTATTATTATTAAATTATTATTATCATTATTATTATTATTATTATTATTATTATTATTATTATTATTATTATTATTATTATATTATTATTATTAGTATAGAGAGTTTATTCTTTTTTATTATATTATTATTATTATTATTATTATTATTATTATATTATTATTATTATATTTTTAGTATAGAGAGTTTATTAGCTATTATTATATTATTATTATTATATTATTAGTATAGAGAGTTTCCAGCTGGGATAAATACGTTGTTTTTTGTGTTTTATGATACTCCACGACAGTGATGGATTCAGAATATATTGATCTAAATACTGTTCATACCAGCTTTACCTGAAACTGTATTGGTGAATTATTACGAGATTCAGCATTATTTATTTGGATAATTAATTTCATGTCGTTCTCCTCACTAGAACCTTTTTTAGACACGGAATACGTAACATGTCTGGATTCATCTGTTACAGTGATGCCGTCATGGCTCTCAGTTAAATATAGGTTTTGTTTGGGCTTTATTTATTTATTATTCAGACAGGACTGTTAAAGAAAGGGCCACAATAAAAAATGTAAAATGTCCAAAAAAAAATAATTCTGAAAAATGTTTGAATAAAAAGTCTGAAAAATATCTGAAAAAAAGGGTGCTGTAATTTCTCAATACAATGTTCAGGTCCCTTTTGTAGAATAATTAGTGAACTGTTCGTCATAACTTTTTTTATTTGAGAACAAATATAATTAATGAAACATTATTATAGGCCTACTATAGAAGATGCATAGCCCAAGTATAATAATATAACAATAAAATCACAGCTGGTTATGACTGACACAGTTTAACATGGGGATGATCGGCTTGATCCACAACCACCTTGAAGCTTTTTCTGCATCAGTGATGTTCCTGGTGGCTTTTCTTTCTTCCAACCCTCTGATGCAGAGCAGCCTGAGTGTAGAGAGCCTGTCCTGGATATCTCCTGCAGCCCGGCTCGATAGGCTCACGGCGGGCTTCCCCCCCACTCCCTCTGCCGGCCTCCAGCAGCTCAAGGTGTTTGGCCTTCTTTCGCTCATGGGCCTCCTCTAAGCGGTCTTCCCAAATCAGTCAGATGTTTAAGACCAAGTCTGGCCTGAGTGTCGTTCTCGCAATGTGCTCCGGAAACTTCAGCTGCCTCCCGAGGTTCACTTTCAGCTGCCAGTAAAAATCTCAACGAGCCTCGCATGAAAGTCAGCACGTTGACAGATGACAGGCACAACTCTCAGAATGTACAACACATCACAGGACTACACTGTACAGTACATCCATCCTCTGTACAGTACATCCATCCTCAGTACAGTACATCCATCCTCAGTACAGTACATCCATCCTCAGTACAGTACATCCATCCTCAGTACAGTATATCCATCCTCAGTACAGTTCATCCATCCTCAGTACAGTACATCCATCCTCAGTACAGTACATCCATCCTCAGTACAGTACATCCATCCTCAGTACAGTACATCCATCCTCAGTACAGTACATCCATCCTCAGTACAGTACATCCATCCTCAGTACAGTACATCCATCCTCAGTACAGTTATCCTTCCTCAGTACAGTACATCCATCCGTCAGTACAGCACTTCCATCCTCAGTACAGTACATCCATCCTCAGTACAGTACTTCCATCCTCAGTACAGTACATCCATCCAGCAGTACAGTACATCCATCTCAGTACAGTACATCCATCCTCAGTACAGCACATCCATCCGCAGTACAGTACATCCATCCTCATGTACAGTACATTCCATCCTCAGGACGTATGCACATCCATACTCAGTCAGTACATCCATCCTCAGTACAGTACATCCATCCTCAGTACAGTACATCCATCCTCAGTACAGTTCATCCATCCTCAGTACAGTACATCCATCCTCAGTACAGTACATCCATCCTCAGTACAGTACATCCATCCTCAGTACAGTACATCCATCCTCAGTACAGTACATCCATCCTCAGAACCCTCAGGGTTCTGGTGATGTAGATCTGAACTGTAAGCAGTTCTCTACCCGTCTACTTTGGACACATATGGCAAACTATCATCAATATAGGCTACTGTACAGCCGGGAAACACAACCATATGAGACTCTGTGATCCTGCCTAACAGAGCAGAATAACAGAGAGAGAGCACGAGACAGATGGAGGGAAAAAACAGAGGAGGAGAAGAAGAGGAGGAGGAGGAGGATGAGGAGGAGGAGGAGGATGGTGAGCTATAGGGACACGCAGAGAGAGAGAGAGAAGGCAGAATAATGCATGGGTGGGTGTGTGTTTGATCCAGCTCGCTGAGCTTCTGATTTCAGATGCGATTCAACTGGAAGACTTAAGAAGAGTGAAGCTGATTGGCTGAGCGGTGTGCCCGTCATCTCTCTGTCCTCGTGCTTCAGGAGGGCGCAGAGCGAGCCCAGAGCCCAGAGCGCGCTCTCAACAGCTGGCGTCGCTTCTCCTCTCAGTTAGCCGCTTTATTCTGCAGCTCCCAGGTTGGTTTCTCTCTCAGTTAGCCGCTTTATTCTGCAGCTCCCAGGTTGGTTTCTGAGCTCGTGATGAGAACGAACCGAACACGCGGAGTTGTTGGAGTTGCTGTCGGTCCGGTATGATGATGAGTCCGGTCTGACCACAGCTGGAGGAGCGGGAGCGCTGTCCGTGGTGCTGAAGGCTGAAGAGATGAGGAGACAGCAGCTCTCTGTGGAGAGCTTTCTACTGCTGCTGTCACTGAGGTGAGATCTGCTCTTCATCATCTCATCATCAGGAGGAAGCTCCTCACAAACTACACAGCTCAGGAGCTATTTACTTATCAGAGTTATTCTGTAGATAAATAGTTTCAGACTTATTTGAAATATGTATTTGGTGATATTAATGTTTTTGTGTTTTTTGAGCTGCTGGGCTCAGGTGTATCAGGTGTATCAGGTGTATCAGGTGGATCAGGTGGATCAGGTGTATCAGGTGGATCAGGTGTATCAGGTGGATCAGGTGGATCAGGTGGATCAGGTGGATCAGGTGGATCAGGTGGATCAGGTGGATCAGGTGTATCAGGTGTATCAGGTGGATCAGGTGGATCAGGTGTATCAGGTGGATCAGGTGGATCAGGGGGATCAGGTGTATCAGGTGTATCAGGTGGATCAGGTGGATCAGGTGGATCAGGTGGATCAGGTGTATCAGGTGTATCAGGTAGATCAGGTGGATCAGGTGGATCAGGTGTATCAGGTGTATCAGGTGGATCAGGTGTATCAGGTGGATCAGGTGTATCAGGTGGATCAGGTGGATCAGGTGTATCAGGTGTATCAGGTGGATCAGGTGGATCAGGTGTATCAGGTGTATCAGGTGGATCAGGTGGATCAGGTGGATCAGGTGGATCAGGTGTATCAGGTGGATCAGGTGGATCAGGTGTATCAGTTGTATCAGGTGGATCAGGTGGATCAGGTGTATCAGGTGTATAAGGTGGATCAGGTGTATCAGGTGGATCAGATGGATCAGGTGGATCAGGTGGATCAGGTGGATCAGGTGTATCAGGTGGATCAGGTGGATCAGATGGATCAGGTGGATCAGGTGGATCAGGTGGATCAGGTGGATCAGGTGGATCAGGTGGATCAGGTGTATCAGGTGGATCAGGTGTATCAGGTGTATCAGGTGTATCAGGTGGATCAGGTGGATCAGGTGTATCAGGTGGATCAGGTGTATCAGGTGGATCAGGTGGATCAGGTGGATCAGGTGGATCAGGTGGATCAGGTGGATCATATGGATCAGGTGGATCAGGTGGATCAGGTGGATCGGGTCCAGAAGCCGACCGATGTTGGCGAGGCTAGAATGGTATTTGCCAAAAGCATAAATTCTGCAGGATATACAAATCAAATTTCAATACACTCATTTTGAAAAGACTGAAGTTTTTAATGTATTCTCAACACATTTTTAAAGTTTAAAATATACATATCGTTGTATTTGTGTTTTTATCTGTAGGTCTGTTTAATTATCAGTGAAATACCAGTTTACTTTATTTATCTTTTTATTTTCTATTGTGTAGCTATATTTTTATTATTATTATTATATTATTATTTATTTTATTTTATTTTATATAACTGTAAAGTACCGTATAGCTCCACCTCCACTTATATCTGAGGTATCTTTATCTTTATCTTTTATTCAGATCTCCATTAGTTGTGGCTGAAGCCCAGTTATTCTTCCTGGAGTCCACTCAGGTCCCTTAAAAATGTTAACTAATATGTTTATGTTTAAAAGATGAGATACAGCTGATGTCTGGGTGTCTGGCAACATCCGTTGCTATGTATAACAGACCGTTGCTTACATTATCCCTAACTTATTACACGGCTGTGTTGAATACTCGATTCTGATTGGTCAATCACGGCATTCTGCGGTCTGTTATTTCTGTATAACAGACCGTTGCTATGTAGAACAGACCGTTGCTATGGGCGCAGCTCTGATGTCGGACTCTGGCGGACCCTTTTTGCGTCAAAATATTGATTTCTTCAGTAAGTAGCCGTGTAATAAGCGGGATAATGTACAGCTAGCGGGTCATTGTAGTGAAAGAATCCCCTTCAGGGCGATGCTGCATCGCCCTGAAGGGGATTCTTTCACTACAATGACCCGCTAGCTGTACATTATCCCTTACACATTTACTGCATTTTGCACTTCTGGTTAGAAAATAAACTGCATTTTGTTGTACTTGTACTCAAACGCCGTATCACAGACACGACTTGGGCCTAGCTGATGGAAATGTCTGAACAGCATTGGTCACCGGGGACAACAGTAGCTGAAGGCTGGAAGGAAGACTGTCTGTTAGATCCTGCAGATTGACAGTTGAGCTACTTTCCATAACACGTGATGTGAAGCTCAAGGCTCATGAGATGTTGTCTTTGAAACCTCTGATAGTAGCCCCGATCCCAAAAGGCAAGTTGTGATATTAACATGATTCCCTGTTCTGTTTGAGCACTTCCTCCTTTCCTCCCCCGTTTATTATTAAGATCACTTTTTGAAGGAATGTTGGCTGCATTTAACTGACATGTATTTTAATTTTAGTCTGTCTAAAAGTAAAACACATGTGGTTTCCCCAAAGTTTGAGCAAGCTTTAGGATAAAAAGCAGCTGAAAAGATGAAAGCCACAGTAAATCTTCTTAGAGGGTCATGGATGGATTCAAAGACAAAATTTAACAGGCTTATATTTTGCCATTCAGTGGGAGCTGGACTGGATCTGCCTTCAGCTTGTTATTCATGTATACTACTCAAAACCTTTGTTTCTCCCTGTCTTCCCTCTCTGGTATTTGTCTCTGTGTCCTTGTGAGAGTGCAGATAGACGTTATCTACGCTCACTGGTCATCATTAGTGGTGTAATACTTTATACTGATTCAAAGGTCCTGTAGAAAGTCCTGTTTCAGAGCACTGAGAGGAAGTATTTTATTTAAGTTCCTTGCATAATGCAGTATGCGTTAGCACACAAACACAACTGTCTCTCTTGAATGTTTTAGTATTTGCCTCATCTCTCCTCTCCATTACATGCCACTGTAAGCCTCTGGCCTCATTTTTCTGTTTTCCAATGTGTTAAATGCTGTTTCTACCCAGAACAACCTACTGGGCAAACACCAAGCACAGAGACAGAGAGATCCCTCAGAGAGCCTCAGAGCAGAAACACTAATATTAACACTAATAAATAATACACATCATTTCAGTTGTTGGGTAAGTAGGCTATTCAAAATAATGAAATCAATCTGCTGTCTCACCTCCTGGTGAAAGAGGACAAACCTCCCTCTGATTATGTCTTCATCCACCTGTGAAACAACAAGTCTATTTAAATTTGTCCTGACGTCATGCTTTTTGTCTGGAACATGTCCGTCCTGTCTGTAGTGACTGCTTACTGTCTGACACAAGAACAACGTTTATAACAAAGAGTTTGAGGAATAACAGGGAGATACTTCTGATGGAGTATGTTTCACACTTTAACTTAAGTACAGTCAAGGTTCAGAATACTTCTTCCACCACATTTAGTCTTCACTGTTGTGAATAGAGTTGGAACCGCTACCAGCTGTTTTACAGCACAAAGCCTTTCCAATCCATTTCTGTCATCATGTGTAAATGCAAAAACCCAATAACAACACAGGCGTAGGCCAGTATGGTGGAGAAATCTGAGAACAGCATCTAGTTGGAAACAGGATGGACACAAGGTTTTAATCTCAATGTGACTTCTTAGTTAAATAAAGGTTATTATTAAGAATAGACAACGGGTGAATCACTCCTTCCGTTATCTTATGCTGGCGTTGAAATGGAGCGATCACAGTAATAATAATAAAAGTTTCATTGCTAACGTGAGAACAGCTCAGCACCTGTATTTGAGCAGACATCCATCACAATGTGAAGTCTGAATAAAACGTCTCCAGAATCAGTGTTAGCAGCAGCTGTTATATAAATAACTTCTACAATAAATAAGGAACCAAACTACACAGTCTCCATCACATGTGTATCTGTCACCACCTCTGTTGAAATATGACTTTGACTGCCTTAGACTGTAATGCCAAAAATACCCCAGGGGTAGCTGGGAAATGTAGTGTTTCTGATGTATGTGTTAATCCAGCAGCTAATTAGTCTGAACAAGTACTCCCTCTGCAAATAGACTAGAAAGGCTCTATATTAACACGGTGGCAGGCAGGAACTGTTTCACCTCAAAGTGGAGTCAAGTGTCTGCAACTCTTAAAGGGAAATATCCACACAAGCTGCCTCATCAGCTACTGGACAAATCAAGATGAGTAACTGTGCAAGTTTAAGTGCAAATACATAAAGGAGTGATGCAAAGGCAAGCTTTCATACAGCAGTCAATCCACATACGGTGACAATAAAGGATTGTTGAAGCTGATTATTTTGTTCTTTGGGAGTTCCAGTAGCTCTCTGCTGCAGAATGGCCTACTGTATGTTTGAGGTGAGCAGTGGAGATCACGTATTCCACATCTGGAGAGAAGTGGTTGGAGATGGTGGTTATGTCAGTGCAGCAGCTGATGACATGTCATTCACACAGAAGAGTTCAAATAACGAGTCACTGAAAAATGACATAATGATGTTTTGGTGAAAGCAGAACGAAGATTCATATTTAAAGCTGAACATCAGTGCAGCTTTAGCCGTGATGTCTAGCTCTGCTTTTCCTTCAACGTGTGAAACCCAAAGTGTTTCCATCCTTTACTGGATGTGTAGTGTTTACCACGATGGATTTAACATGTGAGGGTGCAGGTCGTATCCATGACGACCCTCCAACGTTTTATACTTTCTGAGCTTTGTTTTGGTTGACGGATACGGAACGGATATGACGTCACGTTACTCAGACTACCACAATAAAAGAGGTAACTTCCTTCTACCTCCACATAGACTCAGATGAAGCAGATATATTGATTGTGGTTTTATGAAATGGATTTCAAAATCAAAAACAAAAATCAGGATACATAGGTGAATCGACCACTAGTTGTAAGGTTGTGTCTAAAAGGGCCTTCAGTGAGTGAGAGAAGGAGGGAAGTAGAGAGAAATAGAGAGAATTAAGATAAAGAAATACTCAAGCAGTGGAAAAAAATGAATGAATTAATGAAAACTGATGAATATTAGCCTAGTTTATACCAGAGATTCACACAAGTTCACGCCAGAGGGGCGAATTATTCAGTTTTCTTTCCTGAGAATGAAAAGTCAAATTAAAAGTCGGCCTATTTAACATAACTTATTATTTTGTTATTTTCATTCTTTAAAAGTCACCAGAATGCAGGAAACAAAGTCTCTGAAACGCAAACTTTTCTGGGGGAGGACACCCAGACCCCCCCGCTCTGATTTTAAAACCCTCCCTGCTTCTGAGATCTCAAGGTTGGCGAGTATGGTTTGAGATAGAGTGAAAGGAAAGAGGGCGGAAAAGAAAGTGAACTATTGCACCAACTTTTCCACAAGTTATTAATAACGTACTTTGAAAGCTACTTTAAACTGAGGCTCCGTCTAACCAGACAGGAGGATGTTGTGGACATCGCTGGTGATAAACTGGGATTTACATTTTAAAATACATTTTTAATGACTGAAGGTCTGAACAGTCCTGTAATACATTTATC
Source organism: Sebastolobus alascanus (assembly GCA_916701645.2). Lineage (NCBI taxonomy): Eukaryota > Metazoa > Chordata > Actinopteri > Perciformes > Sebastidae > Sebastolobus > Sebastolobus alascanus. The sequence goes on from CAKAOJ020000064.1 coordinate 265,922, forward strand.
TCACATCTGCAGATCACAGAGCAGAATAATGGATTCTCCAACATGTTACCTTCCTGCCTGCTTGTTGGCGTGCTGATAGAGATGAGGTGTTGCATAACGGAGGGATAAACCAAGGTCTCTCCATATGGCCAGATGCAAAAGGCCTCTTCTCTCTGTCTCTTCACGTCAGCTTCATGGGGATGTTTTATTGCGTAATCAGAGAGCTAGGTATAAATAATTCTGTCAGCACTTCAAACCAAACCTCTCCCAGACACAGTTGGGCTTTTTAGCATCTTAGCTGCAGAGTGCAGGTGATGTGTTCGGGGAGGATCCTCTGGGATTTGTGAGTCTGATATTTCTTTTTTTACCTTCTCACAATAAAGTTTTGTCACATTTTGTTGGTGTTCCCTAGAAGGGAAACATCTGCAGGCTTTGCTCACTTCACCCTATAGAGCCAGTTAGAGAACAAAGGCTGTGCAAAATAACACAAACTGAATGAAGTAGTTCAATGAGCACATTATCACCTGGCGCTCCTAAAGTTACTAACTTTGTAGATGATGCAACCCGTAAAGGAAACTGGGGATATGTGTCCTCATTGGACAGTGGGACTGCACAAGCCCCATCATTTCTTTTATTATTATCAATATTATTATTATCTCTGGGTGGAGATTATGTGTTCGGTCGTGTCTGTGCGTGCGTGGGTGTGCATCTCTCTGTCCGTCCACGGCTAATCTGGCATACTACTTGGTAAGCTTGGGTTGTATCTGTTTAATCATACCTTCTTATCTTCCTGACATTTCACCGGGCTACACGGTATATGACGATTTATGACGGCCGGCGGAGGGTGCTAAGCAAACTTCGGCAGAGCAGCTTGTCACTAAACTGATCTGGTCCACCTTAAAAACCTATCCACCTTAAGAGCCTGAGCTGAAGTTGTCGCTAACTTCGGGACTAACTCCTTTCACTTCAGTCAGCAGGGGCCGGTATTTCAAAATGATCTCACAGGATTAAGTTCTGATCTGAAAACTGGGTATTTCAATGCAGATCCAAAGATTTCTGATCCTGAAGATTTGGATCCAGATTTGGTGATCAGACAAAGTGAGGCATTTGGGTATTTCAAAAGTTAAAGCAGCAGTAGGCGAGATTGGAGCTAATATGATTAAAAAAAGTTATTTTTTTAAAACGGCTGCTATATCCTGACAGTAGTGCATGAGACAGGTAACCTGAAAAAAATCATGTCCCTCCGTGTCCTCCGGTGTCCTCCGGTGTCCTCCGGTGCTCCTAACGGCATCTGCAGGATTTCACACACCGGAGGAAAACAACAAGTCAGAGCTGATCTGAGGTCTGCTGTCTATGAGAACCGGCTGTCAATCTCTCGCCAACTCCGACCAAACGGTCAAACTAGGCCGCGCTGATCAAATATGAATCAATATTCTGTAACATCATATTATGCACAGTAGGGGGGTTTGCCCCACAGTTTGAGAACCACTGGTCTATTGTGTGTGTCAGCCATCGAACAGCAAACCTTTGATAAAGATCTCCTTCTGATGACGTTCATGATTGCTTGTTTTCTTCTTTTATTCCCTGAAAATGAAGCTTGTGAATGAAATGCTGCACACACACAACCACACATAGAACGCTCTCTGGCCTGATCCATGCAACCTTTGTAATGTGATGGACCCACAGAGGCACAACCAAGTATAATCTCTCCCTAAACTCTGATATGCTCCGTGGCTTTCTTCCTAAACAGTTATTAGATGGAAACATGGCTAATTTCATTTATAGACACAACCAGTCAATCACATTCTTCACATTAGTGCCATTGCTTTTGTTCCTCTCGTGCACTTGAAACATGCACTGTGCTTTTAACTCTTTTACTGTTATTGTTTTTAGGAGCTCTGGATGACGTCTGTATACATGCCAGGTCCTGTGAGGAAGCTGTTGTAGCTCTGTGGTTCACTCAGTGAGGCTGAAGTCTTAGCATGAAATATTGTGCTCACTTTGCGTACACTTAGAAATCAGCAGTGAATTTATTATTGATTTAGTAGCATTGATAGTAGTAGCAGATAATGAATATATTAAATACATTAAAACATTAAGTGTGTTCAGCTCTCCCCTTTAAATGTTCTCTGTGTGTGAGAGGGACGAGACGTGAGAGAGCACTTCTAGATTAAAAGCTTGTCCATTATTGATAAAGATCCCATGTTATGCTGCGTCTCTCCACATTGCTTCCTGTTGTTCTCTGGTGTTTTAAAGGAGGAGAGTAGAGGAGAGGGGGGGGGGGGGGGCAGGAAGAAGACGAGAAGAAAAGATGGAGAGAGGTAGCGCTACAGCAACCTAAGCAGCTTAGCAGCTGATTTAAGATGCTCTGAGCTGACAGATAACTGTGAACATCCAGAGGAAGAAAGTGTTCCAGGGAATGGTGGAGCAAAATGAAAAGCATGGTAAGACTGACATATTAACGAATGAGACGAGGGACGTTAACCCACATTAAGAATTTTAACCGATTAAACGGTTCAAAGAAATATTAAAAATCAAATTAAAAGCTGAACAAACTCAGAGGAGCAGCTTGAACTGAAGAAGCTTCTTGGATGAGAAGTGAAACGTCTTCAAGAATCTAAACCAAGTCCAGTTGCTGCTGATTTAACCCTTACTCGGATACCATGACCTGGATGACTGAGAACCTTCACAAACATATAGCTCATAGTATTTCCATGTACATGTGAAAGCCTCCCTGGACTAGCGGCTGGGGGGGGGCAGCTGCCAAGCTTCTCAGGCTTGTAAAACTGCCAGAAATTGAAACCCCACGTCAACTGTTAAGTGTAATAATCTAAAAGTAAAAGTAAATATCTCCATAGTCAAGGACAGACATGAAGGTTGACTGCACAATAGTTTCGGAAGAAGATAGACATCCTTTAAATCTGTACAAGAAGCCTAGTTTGATTTTTAATGTTTTAGTCAGTTGATGAATATGGATCTTGATGTCAGCCTCCTGTCAAGCCGTTGTCCTAAATATCTGTGTGACTCAGCAAGAGTAATGTGAGTGCCATTTAAAGTTTTAATGGCAGAAACGTCAGTGTCTCTGGTGGAGGAGGAGAACACCATGTACATTTAACACTAGTCTGTGATTGCAGAGTGATAATTGGAAAGTATCAAAGGCAGACTGAATACGAGACAGGGCCAGGGCTGGGTGGAGCCTGGGGCATATAAAACTGTATCATCAGCAAAGAAATGGACATTGAAGTATTGATTAGGAAGAATGATGGTATGTATGTATAATGTAAACAGTAATGGACCAAGGATAGACCCCTGTGGAACCCCATTTCTGATGGTAAGTCGGCTTGAATGAGTACCAACAGCAACAACAATCTGAGTTCTTTCTGTAAAGTAAGAGTAGAATTAGGGGGTTTTTCCAGAGGAAGGGGCTCGATAAGAAAAGGCCCTTTGGCCTGCTGACTTCTTTTTCACTCTGGGGACAGACAGGAGCTCTGTATTCTGAGAGCGGAGAGTCCTGGTTGGAGTATAAGATTTAAGTAGATCAGACAAGTAGGGAGGGGAGTACCCATTTACAATTTTATAGGTCATCAAAAGCACTTTAAAATCTGATCTAACATGGATTTGGAGCCAGTGTAGTGAAGCTAAAACTGGTGTTATATGGTCAAATTTTCTAGTTTTAGTTAAGATTCTTGCTGCAGTGTTCTGAACCATTTGAAGGCTTCTGGTACTAGAACGAGGCAGAAGACCTGAGAGCAAAACATTACAGTAATCCAGTCTGGATGATACAAAGGCGTGGATTGTAAACAAACAAAGTTGTGTAGTCGACTTCTCGACTCATCTAAGAAGTGTGAAAAAGAAATTCTGTCTCAAACTGAAATCTGTCATTTCACTAGTTTTCTTAATCTACACAGCTCTTCAAGTGTAGTGAAAACACAAACAGGAATGTGTGAGTTCCTCAGAATATTTGGGAGACAGTGGGGCTAGAGATCATTGAGGTCATGATAGCATGACGAGTAGCATGTTGGAGACACTAACGCAGCAGTGAGATGGGTCACTAAATGTGTACAGACTGCTTACAGTGGAACCCAGCCAGTAGAACCACTGTTGGTCTGCTGTCTCAGAGAGAGACACACACATACATGATGTTGAGGATGACTCACACACTCCTAGCAGACACATCTCTGGGCAGACTCACACAGACAGCAGACAGAGTGTGTGTGTTGATGCAGCGTTACACTGGACGAAGGACCGTCTCAGGTGGACGATGCTGAAGTCAGACAAGACGAAGAGAACAGATTTATGTTTGACTTTATAGTTTGTTATATGTTTGTTCTTGGTTGTAAGAACAGCAGGGCCGGTGTACTGAGATCTGAGGGCATTGAATGAGATATTTGATAGGATTTGACTAAGTAAGAGGAGCTAAAGGACATTTTTTAAACCACTCACTTACTTTTAAACCACATGTTCCACCTTGTAAAAAAACTGAGGCTAAAACTGAGTTTTTAATTTCGAAACAAGTTTTCTTTTAATGTAAAAAAGCGTCTTGTTTCTACAACATTTTAACCGGTTTTAGATTATGGAGATGTTCTGTACGTGCACGTCTCTGCTCAGTGCCTTCATGTGGTCGATGTAGCTCAACATGCATCCTTGAGGTTCATTACAAACTGTAAAGCTCTGACTCACTGTGAGTTGTACTCTCGGGTGGGATGCTCTGGCAACCCGTAGGCTCTCCCATTGGTCCATCTTTATATATATAAGCTGATTCTGGGTCTGCTCCCACACACACACACACACACACACACACACACACACACACACACACGCTGCCCAGTAGGTTAAAACAATGACTTCAATGCCTCTTTGGCCCACTGTCAGCCTGTGTGAAAAAACCTTGGGATGATTTTTGATTCTGCCTTTAAGTTTGATAACCAGATAAACTTGGCTGTGAGAAGCAGCTTCTTCCAGCTGTGAAGCAGAGCAGCAGTAAAAACCCTTTTTATCTTTCAGAGACTGTGAAACAGTAATTCATGCTTTTATTGAAAACTGTAACTCCCTCTACATGGAGTCAGTCAGTCTTCACTGTCACGTCGGCAGGATGTGCAGAACGCTGCTGCAAGGTTTTAAACTGGTGCCATATTTCCCCCGTACTTGCTCCACTCCACTGTGGATATTTGTGATTCTGTTGTCTGCTCTGTTGACCTGTTTTTATTCTGCCTTTGTCTGTAAAGCACTTTGGTCAGCTGTTGTTTTAAATGTGCTATAGAAATAAATGTGACTTGACTCTTTAGTGGAGCAGTTTATACCACAGTAGACCAGGATTACATAAGACTGGATGTTGCTCCACAGCTGATATCTTCCTCCATGTAGGACTCATTCCTCATTCACTCCCTGTTGATTTCATTCAAATGTTGCTGAACTAAGAGTGACGATCTCGTCCATATCAAAGTCAGAGCTCCTACTTTCCTAAATCATTCAGCTCCTTGGTTGGAAATCTTAGATTCAGAAGTTGTCTTGTTTAATCCTCGGGGTGTTTACACCCCCTGCTGTGAACATATCACAGATGATTACTTGTATTATTTGTGTTTTGTTTCTATGACAGTGTGGGTCAGTGTAAGGAGGTGGACAATGCTGCGAGGACACGGCATGTCCCGATGTCTCCCTCTGATTTTCTGGATAAACTGATGGGCAGGACGTCTGGATATGATGCCAGGATACGACCGAACTTTAAAGGTATCACTCTTACTATCTACTGTATGTGTCTATCCTGTGTGTCTCCACAGGACAGAGTGGACGTCTCCTGTGAGACACTGTCCATAATAACATGGACAATAACATCCCCTCATGTAAACACTTGTTGTGGAACTTCACTTGAACTTTGGATTTGCAGGTACAGTTCTTCACTGACTGATATTTGAAACAGAATCTTTGCCCAGTCCAGTAGCTTAAATGTAACACTCGTCAGTTATCCTCCTTCATTGTTGTCTCATTACTGAACGTGAAACTTATCTCTACCTTTTTTTGTTAATGAAGTCTGCTGGCTTTGAAGAGAGCATAGATATTAATGTACATAAGGTGCCAAAGTGCATAGAAAAGCATCAAAAGAGAGCTTGTTTAGCAAAAATAATCCAGAGTTGTGCAATACTTATCCACATGCAGGTGCACAGCAAACCAAATGGCCAGCGTCCTCAACAGTTCAGCCCGGTTAACACTGGAGCAGGAGAGAGCACTGGGTTATCAACTGCATTTAACAGAGGTAGTTAAATGAATATATGGATAAATAAACTTGCTCATTGCTCACTAAACATACCTGGAATAAGGATCCAGACTCCCCGTCTACCAGCTGAACGATAGCGTGACTACAGACGCATTACTGCCCCTTTCACACCGAGGACTCAACCAGGGTTGAACCAGGGTCGGTTGTGTGTATGAAAGGGTTAACCCACGTTAATCAACTCGCCTTTGCGACCCAGGTCGAGAGGTGGGTCAGACCAGGGTCGGACATGGGTCGCTAACGAACGGCGCGGGACAAACCTATTCAGTTGCAAATGAGGGCGCACAGTCGCCTACGCTTGGTGCCCATTTTCAGACCTCATATTCACCATATATTGTTGTATGTTGGTACCCTTTAAAGCTACAGTAGTATTATTTATATTACTGTATATCCATCTACTGTAATCATTCTCATTCTCTCTCTCTCTCTCGCTCTCTCTCTCTCTCTCTATCTCTGCAGGTCCTCCAGTTAACGTTTCCTGTAACATCTTCATCAACAGCTTCGGCTCCATTGCTGAAACCACCATGGTGAGTAACACAGATACTGCATGAAACTAACATAAATTAGCATAAAGGTCACATTAGCATGAAGGCACAGACTCATTTTACACAAATGTTTTATATAAACCTTGTTTCATCAAAAGGCATCCATGTTTTTATTTTACCAGGCTGTGTTGGAGAGCATCCTCAGGTATCCCATACCTGAGGATGCTCTCCAACACAGCATCCTCAGGTATGGGATGTCGGCGTGGTACGGCAGCCTCTCTGTGCAATTGAAATCTCAGCTTGCTGGTTCAGACTGCTATGAAGGTTATAGGGAGGACTGACAACCCCCCCCCCCTCCAGTCAATATATGAGCAGTCTGTTCTTAGGCGAGTGCTGAGAGTATTGTCGGACCCGTCTAAGATCCACCACTCTGAGTATGAGCTCTTACCATCTGGCGGACGATACAGAGTCCCAAAACTGAACCATTTTAAGAACTCCTTTGTGCCCACCTCCATCAAGATTTTGAATTTTAAATAATGTTTGTTGAGGCTGAGGGTTGTGCAACAGCATCATGGTATTCTTCTTATTTGTATCTTCTATTTCCCTGTGAAAAACAAAATAAATTTGTCATTTGAGAGACACTAAATAAAACATGGAAATTTGTTTTCAAAACCATGAAAAACTCCTGCGCAGAGAGCAGATAGTTTTGTGCCCTAAAAGGTCCAACGGCTCATTAGTTTGTAATTTATTATCAAGCCCCAAGATCTGCTGTAAATGATTGAATACAGTTTCAGAGCTCTTCACGTCTAGCGTTTAGATAGGTACGGTCAAGTTTAAAACAGTTCAGGTCAACATTTATATTTAAATAGTCAAATGTCCACCAGGAAGAAAGAAAAGCTTCAAACTGTGTCCAGACAGGAGCACGCTGACAGTTAGAGATAATGACAGAGGGAGGCAGACGGAGACAGAAATCAGAAGAGACAGACAAGCAGACATAAATAGCAGTTCAGTGAAGACGTTTAGTGACTCTGACAGCAAATGCTTTAAAGTGAAGTCAGTCCAGGCTGCACAAAAGCTGCTTTCTACATCAGTATCATGCAAACACACATGTACATCGACCAGGAACACCATTTCTATGTGTTCCTTGGTATGTTGCACCCCCCCCCCCCCCCCGACCATGCAGGGCAAACGATAAGAGAAACATTCTGTATGTGTGGAAATCCTACAGAATGCACTGGTGAATTCAAAGTAGCTGTAATTCCTTCCATCCATGCTAATTATCAACAAGGACAGAAAGTTACAACAAGAGGATCTGAGTCCCAAATGTTCGTTGTGTTTATTTCCCCCTTAAAACACCAACATGATGCATATCAATAACTCCCTGTAGACACCAAATGTAACTGAAACATTATGTTGGATTTGTGTTGTAAAAAGCATATAGCCAATAATAACGCAGCTCAATGCACAAATAAAGACACTTATAACAGACTGGTTAAACATATTCATGCTCTCCAGAAGAGGAAAGCTTTGAAATTTTGTGTATTTTTGTACATATTTGGTTTATCAACTGTTCTTGAGGTCGTCCGTCTAACAGATACGCTCCTATTTTAACCAATCAGCTTTCTCCACAGGCTGCATGACCGCTCACGTTTTACTCACGTTTTACTCACGTTTTACTCACGTTTTACTCACACTATAAATGCCAAAACGACCCAAAGTGTATTTCTATGTTTCAAGTCTATTTTTCAGTCGTTTTTTCACAGACGACTACAGTGATGTGTTGTGTGTTGGGCTCTGATCACTGCCAAAACACAGGGGATCTACACTCAGTACTGTGCCTGAATGCATCCTGTGTGGACACAGAAGGAGCAGTGAAGCTGCTGCTGCTGCTTCAGCCTCCTGAGAACACATCTTCTTAGTCCTGTTGTCCCAAAATATCTGAGTTATTAGTCTTCATAAACCAAAATGATATATAGTTAGATAGAATGCTACAGTCTGTAAGTCAGGAATGATTGAAGACATTTGTGATGCTTCACTACTCTCTGACACCGCTTCACTTCCGGTCCCAGTCTGTCTGTCTGGTCCATAATGAGCCAGCAGAGCAGAACTGGTTGTGATCAGTGGAGCCGCCGCTAAAGACGGACGGATGGACGAGTGGATGGATGATTGAAGCGACAAGGTCTAAGTGCTTTCTGCACCGCTGGGAGTTGTTCTGACGGATATGCCATTTGTACGTGGGTGTGTTTGTGTGTGTGTGTGTGTGTGTGTGTGTGTGTGTGTGTGTGTGTGTGTGTGTGTTTGCCTGCGAAGCATTAACTGTTATGACAAATTTCCGAATTTACAATATTGCTTTCATTTGTAGTTCATTATTTATCGGACTCAGATGAATGTTGGCTCCGGTTTGTTTACACAACACCGAGTCAGCTTTGTGTGATTTATTTTCTGCTTGTAGTATAAAACCAAGGGAATTCTGATTATCATTTTTATTTGTTCATTTTTTAAATCAAACATTTTTTTTATTTTTTTTGTTGTAATTGGGCAGCACAGTGGTGCAGTAGTTAGCCTCACAGCAAGAGCTCAAACTTGGGATCCTTCTGTGTGGAGTTTGCATGTTCTCCCCCTGGTAGCGTTCTCCAGCTTCCTCCCACACTGTGAGTGTGAACGGTCTGTCTGGGCACCCAAATGGCTAGCAGCGGCCCTGACCTCAGACAATTAAAGCTGCTTGTGCACCATTGTTACTCCCAGCTCAGGGAACAGCTAACAGGCTGTGTTATATATCAGACATGTGTTAAAGGTCCTATTCCGTTGAGTGGTTAGAAAACCGAGAGCAGGATCTAGAAGTCAGACGGCCAATGAAGGGGCTTCAAGTCCCAGCAGTGACTGAGAGAGGTCAGACGTAGAGGTCGTGGTACCCAGATGTAGAGGTCGTGGTACCCAGTTTATACTGAGAGCTGTAGAGAGAGAGCAGCACTAACAGATACATGTATATGTACAGTACATGGGCCATATGTCACAATAGGATTAAGACCTTTCTCTCTTCTCACCATCTGTCTTTTCATCCACCCACTCCCTCTCTTCCTCTAACAAACAAGAGAGAGCCGTGAGATAACCTCAACAACACATTATAAATGTGTTTCACTGACGTGACAGGAAGTACAACTGCAGCCGCCACACATACAGTATTATTAACAGCTGGGATGGAGATAATGGACGGATGGATAGACTGATAAATGATATCAACTGCCTTTTATGTCCTAGACTGTTTGAATTGTTGCAGCCAGTATAGATAATTATTATTATTATTATTATTATTATTATTATTATTATTATTATCACCCCTTAAACAATGTATTCTAACATGGTGAAAGACTAACAACATCATCATGTTATATAAAACATTGCTCGACAAAATTTGCTCAAACTGCTCTTTCACTTGCAGCAACAGAGCAGTGGAGTGATATCTCTACAAATATTATATTATATATTATATATTATTATATTATTAGTGTATTAGTTTTAATCATGTAAAGCTATTAGGGTCATGCTGTCTCAGCATGTATCTCTCCTCTTCCCTCTCCTCTTCTCTCTCCTCTTCCCTCTCCTCTTCTCTCTCCTCTTCTCTCTTCTCTTCCCTCTCCTCTTCCCTCTCCTCTTCTCTCTCCTCTTCCCTCTCCTCTTCTCTCTCCTCTTCCCTCTCCTCTTCTCTCTCCTCTTCTCTCTCCTCTTCTCTCTCCTCTTCCCTCTCCTCTTCTCTCTCCTCTTCTCTCTCCTCTTCTCTCTCCTCTTCTCTCTCCTCTTCTCTCTCCTCTTCCCTCTCCTCTTCCCTCTCCTCTTCCCTCTCCTCTTCCCTCTCCTCTTCCTTCTCCTCTTCTCTCTCCTCTTCCCTCTCCTCTTCCCTCTCCTCTTCCCTCTCCTCTTCTCTCTCCTCTTCCCTCTCCTCTTCCCTCTCCTCTTCACGTTATAAATCCCTGTTGTTTTTCAGAGCTTAGCTTAACCACCTTTACATTATCAGAAGGCACATTTATGGAGCATGCCTTGTCGTGGTCTTGGACAGATGTACCTTAAATATTAAATGGTAAAATAACCATTTATGATGGTGATTGTTTTGTGACACAGTTTCCCTTCTTTGTTTTAGCATTACGTCACTGAGAGAGAGGAGAGATTCAGACAGGAGGAGAGATTCAGACACACACAGAGGGCTTAGAGCCAGGTTGGCTCTCTCTGGTCTGTACACGCTATCTATGTTAAACAGATTTACTACTGTTAGACCCTCTTTTTTCATTTGTTCACTCAATCTCTCCATCCCTCTTAATCCATTCTCTATCTGTGTGCGAGCAGCATTGAGTTTATCTGACTGTACAGGGAGACATGATAATGCCACAGGTCTGTCCTCATAAAAACATTTAACCTGTGCTAGAACAATTTAGCTGTTTTGTTACCAGTGCACCTGATCCTGTTGGTTCTGATGGTTCTTTAAAGTTGCATTATTTTATTTTTTTGGCAGTGGAACGAGCTGTTAATACAACATTAACATATTTGCATCTTATAAAGTTAATATGTTAAACTTGTTAGCAATTTTAAGCAACAATTTCCTGTTTACAGTTTCAGCAGGGTCAGAAAAAACAGGCTTTCATTATGGAATCACATTTCTGGCCCAGTCCAATATTCTCTCTGGTTTTACCTCTGTTTCAGTCCCACATATTTCTTTGATGCTATGTTCACCAGCTAGTCGCTAACCTTTTCTTCCTGCCGTTGGGTGCTGGGCAGGTGGTGCACAGTTGGTTTATCTGCGCTTTTTCTCTGACAATTGAGTAAATGAGAGTGTTGACATTCAGTCATACAGTCATTTGATCCATTGTTAATAGAATAAATATGAAATAGTGTAGCCGACGCACCGAGGCACCCTTTAGCGTCCGTGTGAGACGCACAGAGCAACTGATGTAGTATAAAGAGCAGAGGTGGGACCAGGTTGGACTCTCAAGTCTTTGCACTCAAGTTCCAAGTCAAGACTGAAAAGTCCCGAATCATGTCCCAAGTCCTAAACTTTGAGTTTTGAGTGCTAAACAAGTCATAATGCGCTCTTCCATTTTAACAACAGAAGTCCCAATAATATTCACCAAAAACAGAGTTCAACAAAAAAAACACCCCTTTGTGAGGATTCAGTAATAAAAACCAAAAGATAGAAATTAAGTTTGTTCAGTTCAGTTCAGTTTTTTCCCAACAGGTAAATCCTCTTCCCAAACAACTTAATAAAGGATCAATGGATCAAACAAACACAGGACCTTTACCCAGGAGACCACTGTTCATGTCCCGTCTGAAACCAACTCATTTCCCCCAAGTTTTGTTACATAACTTCCGGAATTTACTAATGCCAGTTATGTAACAAACGTAATTTTAACCCAAACCAAATTCTTTTCCTAAACCCAGCCAATTACGTTTGTGCAAGTAAACCTAAAAACTAACTTTACCTACGTTGGAAGTTTATTTTGAAAAGACACTGTGAATGTAACGAGCGGAAACTGACACGCCGTCCCCGACACGCCATCCCCGACACGCCGTCCCCAACACACCATCCCCGAAACGCCGTCCCTGACACGCCATCCCCGACACGCCATCCCCGACACGCCGTCCCCAACACACCATCCCCGAAACGCCGTCCCTGACACGTCATCCCCGACACGCCGTCCCCGTCACGCCATCCCCGACACGCCGTCCCCGACATGCCATCCCCGACACGCCGTCCCCGACACGCCATCCCCGATACGCCATCCGCGACACGCCATCCCCGACACGCCATCCCCGACACGCCGTCCCCGACACGCCATCCCCGACACGCCATCCCCGACACGCCCAAAACTGATGCTAGAGGGGTACCTAGAGCGTCATAGTTTGAAGCGTAGGGCCACTGACCAAACATCAGTATTTGACGAGTTGGGAGTGAGAACGTGTTGATCAATGTCATAGCGATGAAGGACATGGACATTTTCCCAGCACAATAAGCTTCTCAACACAAACAGACACATTGTGGTCTGAACATGCCATTCAGGTTGATGCTTTATTTACTCTCCTTTTACTTGAATAAATTACATAAGCCAAGTTGCAAGTCCCTTTGACTTTCATTTACTACTGTTACGACCAGTGAGGTTTTGGACCCAAATGCAGACACAGACAACAGCGTGGAAGGTGAACAAAGGGCTTTAGTGCCGAAAGCATGAATGGTGAATGAATGAGGGAATGTCGAGGCTGGGATTGAGCAGGGCGGGCTGGCAGGCGGTGAAACTCAGAATATAATGATGCTGAGCGGCCGAGGCAAAACTACCGCTTCGGTTGACTCAACCATCTGGAGACGAGTGACTGGAGAACCGGGGTATTTATACTGTGGTTGCAGCTGTGCAGGTTGATCAGGTGAGTTGATTGCATCGGGGAGAGAGAGAGAGAGAGAGAGTCTGCCGGGGAGAAGGGAAAAGACACACTAGGAAGTCTGAATGCACAGATGGAACCGTGACAACTACACTGCTACTCTTTTCTAATTGTCCAGATGTTTATGTACTTTAATATATATCTGAAAACATTGTTGATTAAATTAGCATAGTATGCAGTCTGGCCATTAGGATAGTGCTCCGCTGGCAGAAAGGTTGAAAACATCAGAAAGACAAAGGATTGTATATCTAATGTCTTGGTGCCCGGACACTGTGGTAACAGAGAGATCACCAGAAACAACTGGAATGAAGGCCTATCTACCTGCCAACAGAAAGCACATCTGTACAGACGTTCAGGATAACCCCAGGCAGGCAGTGAATCACTGTACAGTGAATTGTATTTCCAGCTCTGATTAGGTTTCTACATCAGTGAACACTGAATCTGCTCCATGATTCCTAGGCAGCGATGATAATTACGTTTGTTCTCTTAAGAGTTAGGCTACCTATTGTGTAATGAAAAATAAAGCATAACGTGTATAAACAGATATAATATAAAGTAAGTGTATTGAAGTATAATTGTTTGTTACATTGCTTCTCAAGGGGACTCTTGTTGCATCATAAGTGCAGAGAAGACACAGCTCATAAAAAAAACCTAATACTAAACCTAGAACTACTGTCACACCTACATCAGCCTTCCCCTTGTTTAGTTTCATTAGCACCATCTGTGTTCCCCATGCGATGACTCCGGCTCTGTTGGAAGTGTAGTGAAGTGGAAGAGTAGTGATGTCACTTCCAGTCAGTGAGCATAGTGGGTAGATATGCTCACTGCCTTTTACAGTGCATTCTGGGAATTTTCTAGGGAGCTGAACTTGCAGTGAAATGGAGTGATACTGGCATCAGGACAGTCGGTTCACTATCTAGGTACCAGACCAGTTTGAGAGGCCCTGTGTTCTCCCCAGATGATGATTTAAATCACTCAAATCATAAATAAACCTGAATTTCCACCAAAGCGTTTCCTGCTAGAAAAAACCTCAGATCAAATATTAACATCCCCCTCCCCCACCTGTATGCTTATCTCCTCTTATTGTTTTTAATTCCTACATAGTTAACCGTCAGAGGCCAGTATGCTGCTGTTGATTGACCTGCTGTGATCAACTATGACTCCACATGGTTTGTTTAATAGCATTTACAGTAAGTCAGATAGACAAGTTAGTGAGTCACTGTGGGGAAATGATGTAAGGATTGAACAAGGGACCAGGTTGTTATTTTTCATTTCAGGAGTGGTTAAGCACATTGGTGCCAAAAAGGACATTTTCTGCACCTTTCCTGTAAACACCATTATTAGTTCTAATGGATGGATTAGGAACCATCAGAAACACCGGGGACCAGGCGAGGATTTGCTTACCTGAGGCAAATAAGCTTGGGAGCATGACCCTGTGGCAAACTTCTGTAACACTAGAGTCAACATAAACATAGACTTCTGCTTCTCAGTGAACAAATGGAGTACAACTGCATACACAATAATCCAAACTTTTACTAGGAGCAACAATGAGATTCCGATCTCTTGTCCTCAGGTACGGAGCTGCAAATCACTATGTATTTATATTTTTGGCAGTTTTTGACCGTTGTCATCCACATCGGCCCACATGCTTGGACTGAGGCAAACTTCGCTCATCGTGCACATTAGTTTTGGGGAATCAACCGGCTGCTTCAGGTTCCTCTAGTTGTGACTGATCATTCCTGTTATTCTCTGTGTCTGTAGGACTACCGTGTAAATATCTTCCTCCGTCAGCAGTGGAGCGACCCCAGGCTCGCCTATGCTGAATACCCAGATGACTCTCTGGACTTGGACCCCTCTATGTTAGACTCCATATGGAAACCAGACCTGTTCTTTGCCAATGAGAAGGGGGCCCACTTTCATGAAGTCACTACAGATAACAAGCTGCTCAGGATATTTAAGAATGGGAATGTTTTGTACTCTATAAGGTAAGTGTGGGGTGGGCCCTGTTTGGGGTTGGGGGGGGGGGGGGGGGGGGTTAGCAGAGCATAGTCATATAATCAGTCATATCTGAGTGAGTACAGAAAGAAGGTTATTTTATTGCCTGTAGGATTCGTTTTGAACGTACTTGTCTTGAATGTGAGCAGACTGAGGAGCTGTAGGGCTGTGGGGGGGGGGGGGGGGGGGGGGCTGTATTCATGACTCAAGGAGCAGTGTGTCATGGGAACACATGGTAATGCACTTTTAGCATTTCCATGGCTAGAGGCACACAGTGCACCCACAGTGCAGTTGCAAACAAGATGGGATTTGGAGGAATACATTATCATCATAAGTACTGTAGTTCTATGTGAGGATTTTTCTTTTTATCGGGAACCTCACTGGAGAATGTATTTGTTTGAAAACATGTTTCATTATTTTACAATATCTTTTTACATTTAGATTTACAGTGCATGAATAAACAGCATGCTTACTCCCAACGCAATGCACACTGAACAATACAACCCAGCGTAATGGGTTTCTGGGTTTCTGGTTCTGTTCAGATCCAAATAAATAGTCATTTCATTTCCAAGCCTTGACAAACATGTTTTGTGAAAATCCCCAAGACTGTGTACGTGTCTATTTTACCGCTGCATTAATTATTAATACTCACAGCTGTTTCACTAGATAGATAGATAGATAGATAGATAGATAGATAGATAGATAGATAGATAGATAGTGATGGTGAGCAAGAGTAAAAATAACAGCTGTTATATCTTAGATATTTGTGGAGAGGTTGTGCTTCTGTTTTGGTGCTTCAAAGATGTCTGCCACATTAATATAGAATAAGCACAGATGAAAGTGTTTTGATGCTGTACATGTGTATGACAGTGATTGATGACTTCAAACCCCGTCACTGTCTTTGACTCACTTCTAACTTGTTCTCTCCTCTCTCTTCACTTTCAGACTAACATTAACTCTGTCATGCCCCATGGATCTAAAGAACTTCCCTATGGATGTCCAGACTTGTATCATGCAGCTGGAGAGCTGTAAGTGCAGTATGAACACACACATATACATGTTTGTAGTTCTATACTTGTGAGGACCCTTACTGGCATGATACATTCCCTAGCCCTTTACTTTAACCTAAACCATCACAACTCAATGCCCAACCCCAACCCTTGCCCTCCACAGAACCTAAACCTAGTTCTAATCATAAGCTTGGAACCAACTCTCTGCTATAGTTTGAAATCAAGGAAATAGTTTCCTCATTTGTATTCTTTCAATTACATCAGATAGCTGTTACCACCTTTCTTCTTCTGCCTTTTGTAATTTGACTTCTGTAATCTGACTTTAGCCTTTAAGGCAGGGCCTCCCTACCATGGCTGTATAAAGAGAACTGGATACAACGTTGTAGGTGGCTCCCGTTCATTCCTATGAGAGATGAGGAGAAGCCAAAACGGCTCGACTGCCGAGTGATAAAGTACCCGGATCATTCGGCGATCTTCCTCATCCATTGGGCCCATAGAGCAGGTGCAGTCCCAGCCCTCGCTCCAGCCGCGGTCTGGGTCTCATTCACATGAACGGAGGAAGAGAAATAACTCTGGATTCAGATATTAGTGCATTTTACAACTTTTAGGACCTGATGATTTAAATAAGAACTATTAGAGTGTTCATACTGGGGAGTTACAGACGTCTCTTTCCCAATGTAAGTCTATGGGAAATAGAAGCACAGGTATTCTCTACCTGCAGGGCATTGCTGCCTGTCGCACCTCCGCCGGTGCCACCGGGCCAGCTGCAGGGTCATCAGCTGGGAGCCACCCTTCACAGATGTTTCGCCCCTTTGATGACCAGAACATCTCAAGGTGGTGGGGCAGTGGTAGGGACGTTGAAGGGGTCCTGGAAGAAACTCGTTCGTGCCTTCTCTTTCCTACCCCTCGTTTCCGAATCCATTCTGCTCTCCTCAGGTTTGCAAGCCTGGATTTTAGCTGGTCCCAGAGAGCCTTTAGATCCTCTTTCTCCTGCTCTTCAGCTTTCCGCCATGCCTTCCTGAGAAGCCATCTTTCCTAAACCAACTTGAGGATTTCCATCTCTCGCCTTCCTTTCTGCTTGGGGGTGTTCTTTTTCCGGGGCATCTCTCCAAATCTCAGAAGCTCAGAAGCACTGTGTTTGCAACTGGTTCCTCCCCCCGCACTTTGCTCTCCCGTGGTCTATTCGCAGACCTCGATTGGTCATCACTTTAGACCATCCGCAGCCGCATTTCTTAAGGATCTTTTGTTCGTTTGTCGTTGCCATTCCGGTCGGTTCCATGTTATCCGTCCTGATTGGTCCATCTTCCATCCCGCCTCTCGGTGGACCGCCGGGCTGTTTTCTCTGTAATGTGCTTTTAGTTTATTTGAGGGGTCCATGTTGTGAGAGCTTCACTTCATGGACGTATGGAAAGGGTAACTGGCCCGTCCAGCCCCGGTGCAGTCTTTCCTGCCGTCAGTCAGTCTTCCCTGAAGGACACGGAAGTTGTAGTACCACCGATTGGCTTCTATGAAAATTTGCATCAAAGCCCGGTGCTCTTCCTGGGTCTTGGTCCTTACAGGCAACATGCCCCTGTAAAACAGCACCAAGCCTGTGGACAAGTGCTGTCTGAAGGACCAACACGGGAAACAATGTCCCTTCCCTTGCTGCCATTCTTTAAGTTGTGAGTTTCCTGGAGGTGTGAAATGGATGAGCAGAGTTCAAACTCTGGTAGCTAGCTAATCTGGCACATGCAACTGCAAATATGAAGTGAACACCCCAAGGCAGATCATTGGACCCATTTTAAACCTTTCACACCTGATCAAGGCTGTCTGTTTCATCTTGGTATCAAATGCAACTACATGCTTCTGTCACTAGTTTTGCTGATTTATTTATTTGCCTCCTTCTCCTCTGGTTTATTATTCATCAAATCATATTGGAGCTTTTACCGCTCGATGATGCATTTGCACTTTATGAGGGTTTCATGACAGTAAGCTTCTATCTTTGAGCAGCAACAACAATGTCACTCACACATTGTTGATTAATTACTTAACATAGCTCAGCCCGTGCTCCATCTCTTCGCCTCCTCCTGCTTCAGTTCATTATTCATCATAATTGCGATGGCTTCTCCTGTTCATGCCGTATGTATATCCCGTGTCTGCTGGGATCTGCCTCTGTGGGTACAGAGCAGCATGCTGAAGCCACAGGCACTTTGTGGGAATAGAGATGGAGCTGTGCACACCACTGACTGTCTAACATGCTGCTTGGATTCATACAGGGAGCAGAACTTGTAGCATCAAGTGGACTCGGTGCAAACGTTGATACTGTAATTCCCAGTAAAGTACAAATGTGTGGATACATATCATATTATATATCATTTACCATGTTATCCTTTCATTTATTTTGCTGTGTATCTCACGTTTTCTCTCATTTTTTATTAATTTATTCCATTCATCTCACTAGTTCAGTATCATCCTCCTTCCCCCCCGTGGATGAAAGCAGACACGTGGCCGTATCTTTTTAAGGACACACAAAGTCGTGCTTAATAATGTCTATTGGGTTGTCATGACTGATTCATCCTTTGTCCAATTGGGAGCGTAGCCTGGCCCAGGGCACAGATTATTTGTCTTCATTGGTGGTTTCATTTTGATCCAGCCCACTGGCTAGAGGCATTACCGTACAAAGATCGCTTTTCATATATATATATATATATATCTATATCTAATAGATTGTTTGTAATGCTGTGTTGCGGCTGTCTCTGAGGAAACATAAAGACACACAGACAGAGGGAGAGAGAGAGAGGATGAGAGGAAATTATTCCAGTCATGACGCATGTTTCAATTTAATATGGCACATTACATAAAGTATGCTATAGCTTTAATGTGTAGTGTGAAATTGAATTGGAGGGTAACTTGATGTGCAGATTGTCCGTGCCAGGGTAATCTCATGTACTGGATACTGAACTGAATTTCATAGACTGAAGCAGTTAGAAATGGAAAGACGTTGATGCAGTTGGTGTGACCAGCAGAACTTGTCATCGCTCTGAGTTGACAGTCGGAGACACTGTTACCACCCGGGGCAAATGTTAGATAAAATAATCCAGAGCCGAGCACAGAAGCTTTTAGTCTTGTGTGGAAGGCTGAGGGCATGGTCTCCTCTGTTTCTTTGATTTTCGCATGTTCAAAAAAGAAAAGACTTTTCACACGCTGAACCTTGAGAGGCAAACTGAACAACCTGTTTTGTGCATGGCTGTAGGCTTGTGCCAGCTGGTTTCTGCTTTTGACAAAATGCCCTACAGTGCGCTGACTGCATTCATTTTAATGTGGCCTCCACTCTCTCAGTCATTATTCTCATGCATTTGTTTCTTACTCTACTCTTTTCCATTTCTAACCTTCTCCATGTAAAGTCATCATGGTTGGAAGATGGAACATAACAATTTATCTGAATATAAAGATGTTTGTGTGTTTGAGTACTTGAGTTTACATTGTGCTTTTAAAAAGAAATTCATGGAATTATTTTTATGATCACAGTAAGCATAATAGTCACAATAGTTTGTATCAGTGTGAAGGCACTCAGATTACTGTTCCATCCAGTGAGCTCCCACCAGCCGTGGTCGGAGGTGTTACGTATCTTCTCAGGTTGTCCGTCTGTACGCCTTGTGGGAATTTCTTCTAATTTGGCACAAACGTCCACTTGGACTCAAGGATGAACTGATTAGATTTTGGTGGTCATAGGTCAAAGATCAAGATTACTGTGACCTCACAAAACATATCTTGAGTTTTTCCATTTAATGCTGCTTAGTACAGTTACTAGAAACACTACAGATCAAATGTTACAGATAAAACACATGATGCTGATGCAGAATGGATGATGGATTGCTGCACTTTCAAGTATGAAGTAATTAATCTTCTCCTCCACAGACATTTAAATGCTACTTACACATTAATGCATCAGTAATAAAATGAAATATAATAATAATGTAATGCTTTGTGCTACATAATGAGTAATTTTGATACTTTGAACACACCTTGCTAATACTACTTATGTAATTTTACTTCATTAAAACTTGTAATGGAGTAGTTTTATTGTGTGGTGTTGCTACTTTTGCTAAAGCAAAGAATGCTAGTACTTGTTGCACTACTGGCTGCGGACAGTGTAAACATGACGAAAGCAAAAAAAAAAAGCTGGTTTGCTTTCAACATCTTGATGCTTCAATTATTCATCAAATAACATACCAAGAATAGCTGTTGTGTGACAGAGTCGGTACTCTGCCATGAAACGGTGGGTCGGTTAACATCAAGAGAGTTCTGAAATTGAAAACTTAAAGTTAGTTAGTTTTTTTTTTAAATACAGAAACACATGTCATTAAAAGCACATGGGGGCAAGAACGCATCTGCTACCTGAGACATTTGATAAATCCAGGCCCAGGGACAGACGTACTGTAAGACCAAACCAAATCTGAATAACTGAGCCAACTTTCCCAACTGAGGCTGAAATATGTGATAAAGCAGCACTGAGCCCTCACTGAGATGACTCGCTGCAGGATAGAGTAAAGTAATCAATCATGAAGCCTCTGCTAAACATATCTATCATTTTAATGATATTAAACTCCATGACCTTTCTGTTGCATAATGTCTCATTAATTGATGATTATTAAATTGTGTTGGTGTTTGCTTTTCTTCAGTTGGTTACACCATGAACGACCTAATCTTTGAGTGGCAGGAGAATGGACCAGTCCAAGTGGCCGACGGCCTCACGCTCCCACAGTTTCTCCTCAAAGATGAATCAGATCTCAGATACTGCACCAAGCACTACAACACAGGTAACATACACACACACACTGCTGTAAGCATCACAACACAGGTACTGTAACATGCACACAGGGTGAAACGGTTGCCACTTTGCATCCATCATGTTTGTACTGCTGGGATCAAGCCCGAAAAAAATAATCTGCAAGACGGAGAAACAAGCAGACTGATTCTTTTCATTAAAAGGGATCTGACCACAGATTGGAGACAAACAGGGATGTGACCACAGATAGGAGACAAACAGGGATCTGACCACAGATAGGAGACAAATAGGGATGTGACCACAGATAGGAGACAAACAGGGATCTGACCACAGATAGGAGACAAACAGGGATGTGACCACAGATAGGAGACAAACAGAGATGTGACCACAGATAGGAGACAAACAGGGATCTAATCACAGATAGGAGACAAACAGGGATCTGATCACAGATAGGAGACAAACAGGGATGTGACCACAGATAGGAGACAAACAGGGATGTGACCACAGATAGGAGACAAACAGAGATGTGACCACAGATAGGAGACAAACAGGGATCTGATCACAGATAGGAGACAAACAGGGATCTGATCACAAGTAGGAGACAAACAGGGATGTGACCACAGATAGGAGACAAACAGGGATGTGACCACAGATAGGAGACAAACAGGGATGTGACCACAGATAGGAGACAAACAGGGATGTGACCATAGATAGGAGACAAACAGGGATGTGACCATAGATAGGAGACAAACAGAGATGTGACCATAGATAAGAGACAAACAGAGATGTGACCATAGATAGGAGACAAACAGGGATGTGACCATAGATAGGAGATAAAAAGGGATGAGACCATAGATAGGAGACAAACAGGGATATGACCATAGATAGGAGACAAACAGGGATGTGACCATAGATAGGAGACAAACAGGGATGTGACCACAGATAAGAGACAAACAGAGATGTGACCACAGATAGGAGACAAACAGGGATCTGACCACAGATTGGAGACAAACAGGGATCTGATCACAGATAGGAGACAAACAGGGATCTGACCACAGAAAGGAGACAAATAGGGATGTGACCACAGATAGGAGACAAACAGGGATCTGACCCCAGATAGGAGACAAACAGGGATGTGACCACAGATAGGAGACAAACAGAGATGTGACCACAGATAGGAGACAAACAGGGATCTGATCACAGATAGGAGACAAACAGGGATCTGATCACAGATAGGAGACAAACAGGGATGTGACCACAGATAGGAGACAAACAGGGATGTGACCACAGATAGGAGACAAACAGGGATGTGACCACAGATAGGAGACAAACAGGGATGTGACCATAGATAGGAGACAAACAGGGATGTGACCATAGATAGGAGACAAACAGAGATGTGACCATAGATAAGAGACAAACAGAGATGTGACCATAGATAGGAGACAAACAGGGATGTGACCATAGATAGGAGACAAACAGGGATGTGACCATAGATAGGAGACAAACAGAGATGTGACCATAGATAAGAGACAAACAGAGATGTGACCATAGATAGGAGACAAACAGGGATGTGACCATAGATTGGAGACAAACAGGGATGTGACCATAGATAGGAGACAAACAGAGATGTGACCATAGATAAGAGACAAACAGAGATGTGACCATAGATTGGAGACAAACAGGGATGTGACCATAGATAGGAGACAAACAGGGATGTGACCACAGATAGGAGACAAACAGGGATGTGACCATAGATTGGAGACAAACAGGGATGTGACCATAGATAGGAGACAAACAGAGATGTGACCATAGATAAGAGACAAACAGAGATGTGACCATAGATAGGAGACAAACAGGGATGTGTTATCTTTGACCTTGGGTGCTCTATGGGGGTGGGGACATTGATTCAGGAGGCTCAGAGAAGGACAGGGATTATCAATAGTTATAGATTTTGGGCCGCATAATGAGCAGACCCCAAGTCCAGACCCGTTTTTGTAGCCACACCCGTGTCTCTGTGTTTTTTAGAAGACTGACATAAAGTAAGCGCCTGCTGCCATCTTGTTTGTAGTAGTTAGTAGCGTGGGGTGAAGCGTGGGTGGAGCCTTGTTAGATCATAACTGTGCCCCATCTTTGTTAGTGATTATCGTGCTTCAGAAATGTATTTTGTATTATAAATAAATAAATAAATAAGCAAATATTATTTTAGCGTGTCTCTGCTTTGTTGCAGGTAAATTCACGTGTATTGAAGTGCGCTTCCACCTGGAGCGTCAGATGGGCTACTACCTGATCCAGATGTACATCCCCTCTCTGCTCATTGTCATTCTGTCCTGGGTCTCCTTCTGGATCAACATGGATGCTGCTCCAGCCAGAGTGGCACTGGGCATCACCACCGTCCTCACAATGACAACACAGAGTTCAGGCTCCAGGACTTCACTGCCTAAGGTCTTTTTATTTTTTATTTTACTTTATTTAACCAGGAAGTCTCTTGACATAGAAATCTCTTTTCTGTGGGCGACCTGACCAAGACAGCACAGCAGTTACAGTTTAACTAGATATAAAACACAACAGACTGGAAATACAGTCATCAGTCTGTGTCCGTCCGTATGAGTGTATCCGTATCTGTTATGTGCTCCAATTTCCTTCACTGTCCCAACACATGCAGGTTAGGTGAATTAGAGGCTCTAAATTGCCCATAGCTGTGAATGTGGGTATGAATGGTTGTCTGTCCTATGATAGTCTGGCAAGCTGGTTTTCTCACCCAGCGAGTACAGGGATGTGTTCTAGCCCCCTGCACAAGATAAACCAGTAGAGATTTATAGTGAAAAGTCTGTTGGAGTCAAGCTCTCAACCTGGGAGAGTGAATTTCAGCAACTAAAGTAGTCATGGAGTCGTCTTCAACCTCTTATCCGGGGTCGGGTCGGGGGGGCAACAGCTCCAGCAGGGACCCCAAACTTCCCTTTCCCGGGCCACATTAACCAGCTCTGACTGGGGGATCCCGAGGCGTTCCCAGTGTGGAGATATAATCTCTCCACCTAGTCCTTGGTCTTCCCCGTGGCCTCCTCCCAGCTGGTCGTGCCTGGAACACCTCCCTAGGGAGGCGCCCAGGGGGGGGGGGCATCCTTACTAGATGACCGAACCACCTCAACTGGCTCCTTTCAACGCAAAGGAGCAGCGGCTCTACTCCGAGTCCCTCACGGATGACTGAGCTTCTCACCCTATCTCTAAGGGAGACGCCAGCCACCCTCCTGAGGAAACACATTTCGGCCGCTTGTACCCGCGATCTCGTTCTTTGGGTCACGACCCAACACTCATGACCATAGGTGAGAGTAGGAACGAAGATTGACCGGTAGATCGAGAGCTTTCCCTTCCGGCTCAGCTCTCTTTTCGTCACAACGGTGCGTTAAAGCGAATGCAATACCGCCCCCCCGCTGCTCCGATTCTCCGGCCAATCTCACGTTCCATTGTCCAATCACTCGCCAACAAGACCCCGAGGTACTTGAACTCCTTCACTTGGGGTAAGGACTCATTCCCTACCCGGTGTAGGCAATCCATCGGTTTCCTGCTGAGAACCAACAACAAAGCAAAGCAACAAAACTAGGAGACCTCATATCTCCAATGACATAATGGAGCTAAAGTGTATTCAGCAGGATTGAACCCTTATAACAGGCTTATGTTCACTGTCGTTACATGTGTTAGCGAGGCATGTCATATATTATTTTCATATTAAGTTAGGCCACTGTGGATGTCACTACACATGTTCAAGGTTCACATGTTTCCTGTGTGTCCACAGGCCTTCAACAACAAGCAGGAAGTATCTGTAAATGAATAAAGGAGAGCTGGTGGTGTTCCGTGTTGTGTGTGTGTGTGTGTGTGTGTGTGTGTGTGTGTGTGTGGTAGGTAGAGTTGATTTATTCCCTCTCCTGAGACCTGAAATCTTTCTCTTTTTTTATTGGTGGATTTTTTGCGTGGGGCAACCACAAGTATGTGATGACACACATCATGTAGTGTAGTTGATGTAGTGTGAGAAAGAGTCCCTTGTTCTTGTATCTCGTATGCATGAGAAAGAAAATCATGTTACATAACCCTTATTAGCACACCCATCTCTCTCACACATGCACCTCAACAACATGGCTGTGTGTGTGTGTGTGTGTGTGTGTGTGTGTGTGTGTGTGTGGGGGGGGGGGGGGGGGGGGGAGGGGGGGGGGGGGGGGGGTTTGTGTGTGTGTGTTTAGAGGTTTGGAGGTTTCTCATGTTTCCAGCGCTGCTCAACAGAACTTTGCACTCTCGTATGTAACACGTCTGAATAAGACATTATTCCATAAAGAAATGAGGCTGCATCACACAGCCATGTGTGCAGGATCATCTATACCAAGTCTACAAAAGGCCTCTGGTGGGTGAAAGTCTGCAGACTGACACTTTACTAATTGAAGTGTGTGTGTGTGTGTGTGTGTGTGTGTGTGTGTGTGTGTGTGTGTGTGTGTGTGTGTGTGTGTGTGTGTGTTTACAGGTCTCTTATGTGAAGGCCATAGACATCTGGATGGCAGTGTGTCTCCTCTTCGTCTTCTCCGCCCTGTTGGAGTACGCTGCAGTCAACTTTGTGTCGAGGCAACATAAAGACCTGCTGCGATTCAGACGGCATCACACCAAGAGCAAGACTAAGGTATAGAAATACTACTATATAAATATATACAGTATACAGTACCTGCACACAGACTTGCACATGCACACACAGACTTATTTTAGACTTATTTCTCAACTCTGGTTTGACGCTGCCACCTTGTGGTGGCATGCTGTTAGAGGTATGAGGAAGGGGGGGGGGGAGGAAATCCTGATGCCATTCCTGATGTGCGACAGTAGATATAAAGTGTCAGTGCGTCTGACTGTGCATGTTTGAGTCTCCTGAAACACCACATCTCCCTTATCTCCTGTATTGGTGCATGATGCAGCATGGCTGTAACTTCATCTGTGTGGTTCACAGTTGTGTTCTTTATTTCTCTGACAGAGGATGAGTCTGTTGTCAGTGCATGACGAGGATCAACTCCACATTCAGTCAACTCACACACACAAACAGCATTTACATGTTAGTATTTAATATTAATAATAATATTAATATATTCTCAGAGGGACAACTCAGTAAAAAAACAAGTTTTAAACTTGTAGCATCGGAATTGAACAAAAAAAAAAACTATTTGTGTACAGTATTATAATGTTGTTATTATTTTATTATTATATTATTATTAAAAACTGTGCATCTCCTCAGTTTAAATTACAGGTAAAATATTGTTAACACTTTCTCTGACGCCCATGTCTATAATGCATTATAAACATACTTTTAATGCATTATTATCTGCTTATAGCACTGTATAATTATACAATTAATACTTATAAATATCCACAATGCTTTATAACAATAATCCCAACACATTATAAAGCATTTTATAATCACTTATAAGGTCAAGTATCATGATACTTCATAACTGATGCTCAGTCACTGACATTTTTTATATCATTATTAGTTGTAGAACATTATAGTCTTTTTTTTATAATGTATTATAATCACTGTTATAATGTATTATCATGTGATTATAAGTTACTCTAAGTGCTCATTGTTTGCTTTAAGTAAAGTATATACGGTATTAATATTTTACTTTACTTTATAATGCATTATAACAGTTATTATACTACATTCTAAATATGTTTTTAATGCGTTATAGACTTGGGCGTCATAGAAAGAGCTACCTCTGTTTGAAATATCACATTGACGGATATCAATAGAATTATTGATTGATGAAGACCTGTACAGATCTGACTACAGTTCATAAAAACAAGTCAATATATGACTGAATATATGTTGAGGAAATAATAATAAAATGGGTTGAGACAACTCCAGCATACAGTGACCTTTCCAGATCCTAAAGAGCCGATACTGTATGATAGTCCTTCAGTCTGGTCAGGAATCCGGTCCTGTGGGATTCACCATCAGCTGTCAACCACAGCTTATGAACAGGATATTGTTTGTATATAATATGAACTGCTGATGTTGCTGCTGGCAGGGTCTGACATTAACTTTCTTCACTTCCTGCCACTTTGACAGACCAGTATTTGTTTTATCTGCTACACAGAAATGTTATCTGCCACTTTTTAAATCTCTGCGCTAAATGAAGGAATAACATTTTAGATCTGATGTCATTCAATGTTCAATATATTTAACATAAAAAACATTATATACATGATAAATTACAGTGTTTGAATTACACCGTGGAGGGAGGGTAGTGTACACAGTACTGTACTTTGTTATTGTCATCTATAGTGGTTATTTGCATAAAAACACACAATTCAAATGATTATGATTATTTGAATATTTGATTTGATTGAAATAATTGTTAACATTAGTAGTTTGTATTATATATAATAAGCTGTTTAGAGCTTGTGTTGGGAAGTTAAACAGGTCATAATTCCCTCTATTATATATTTTATGTTGATGTGAAAACATCTTCAAATAACTGTAATTATTCAAGTTTCTCGCAAAAAACGACATTTTACCAGATTACATTTGAACACATCATGGTAACGTTGTAATTTACCTTCAACCAATACTCATCTTTACTGAACAGAGGATGGACGCATCATAATCTCCATCAACGTTA
Organism: Sebastolobus alascanus; assembly: GCA_916701645.2. Classification (NCBI taxonomy): domain Eukaryota; kingdom Metazoa; phylum Chordata; class Actinopteri; order Perciformes; family Sebastidae; genus Sebastolobus; species Sebastolobus alascanus. The sequence continues at coordinate 293,494 of CAKAOJ020000064.1, forward strand.
GCTGTTAGCTCAGTTATTTAGCCAATCAGGACTCTGCTGCCCACCGGCTGCTAACAGCTAACAGCTAACAGCTAACTGCTAACAGCTAACTGCTAACTGCTAACAGCTAACTGCTAACTGCTAACTGCTGACTGCTAACTGCTAACTGCTAACTGTTAACTGCTAACAGCTAACAGCTAACTGCTAACAGCTAACAGCTAAGAGCTAACAGCTAACAGCTAACTGCTAACAGCTAACTGCTAACTGCTAACTGCTAACGTGAACTAGCTCTCCTCCTGTAGATTTAAACAGAGGTTTGATGTTCACAGTGTCGTGTTTCCAGGGAAGAACAGGGAGTTTCCTCTCAGGTTTAGTAGTAGTCCTCATACTCGCCAACCTTGAGACTTCAGAAATAGGGAGGATTTCAAAACCGAAGTGGGGGGGGGGGGTCCTCCCCCATCAGAGACTTTGTTTCTGCATTCTGGTGACTTTTAAAGAATGAACATAACTAAATAATTACAATTATGAAGTACACTGCAACAGCAGTTTTATGTTCAAACTAACTAATTTGACTTTTAATTGACTTCAGAGCATCTTCACCTGAGTTTTACTACTGAAGTTTGTGCTGTCAGCATGCATCAGTTGATATTATCTGACAGGTGTTCTATAAAGGTAACTGCTCAGGGACGAAAACACCAAACAAAATGTATTTGATAGCTTTTAACATTTAACATACATACTGTAGGTTGACTGAATGAATGGTGCCCCCCCCCAACCCTGTTTTTGGATGCTATTTGTTTTAGTTTTTTTCCTTTTGGTTTGTGTGTGTTGATGACTGGTGTGCACGCTGTCGACTGGTAGAACAGTGGAGGTGCAGTTGATCCGGAAGAGCTAGCCGATTCCCTCCGTCGTGTTAATGTTGACGACGACCTCAAACCAACAAACCCTCCTCATGGATCTGTGACCAACATCTACACCAGCAACCACAGGGTAATGGCACAGTGTGTGTGTGTGTGTGTGTGTGTGTGTGTGTGTGTGTGTGTGTGTGTGTGTGTGTGTGCGTGCGTGCGTGCGTGCGTGCGTGCGTGCGTGCGTGCGTGCGTGCGTGCGCGCGCGCGCGTGCGTGTGTGCGTGTGCGTGTGCGTGTACTGTATATATTTGTGCATGTTTCACTTGCATGTTCCAACCAGTGTGTTGTTGTAAGTCCTCCGTCATCAGTCTGCTGGCTCAGTGAAGATGTGGACAGGAACACTGGCTGAGGGTTAGTATAACCTGGGTTAGTATAACCCGGGTTAGTATAACCCGGGTTAGTATAACCTGAGATGGGCCGCTGGCATACAGTAGATCAGATTTTTATACCCCAAACTAGCCTGATATGCTAGATTTGAGATTGAGAAAAGTTATATCTTTAGTACAGTGTCTCTAGGAAACATGTCTCATCTCATCTCATCTTCAGCCTCTTATCCGGGGTCGGGTCGGGGGGGCAACAGCTCCAGCAGGGGATCCCAAACTTCCCTTTCCCGGGCCACATTAACCAGCTCTGACTGGGGGATCCTGAAGGCGTTCCCAGGCCAGTGTGGAGATATAATCTCTCCACCTAGTCCTGGGTCTTCCCCGTGGCCTCCTCCCAGCTGGTCGTGCATGGAACACCTCCCTAGGGAGGCGCCCAGGGGGGGGGGGCATCCTTACTAGATGCCCGAACCACCTCAACTGGCTCCTTTCAACGCAAAGGAGCAGCGGCTCTACTCCGAGTCCCTCACAGATGACTGAGCTTCTCACCCTATCTCTAAGGGAGACGCAGCCACCCTCCTGAGGAAACACATTTCGGCCGCTTGTACCCGCGATCTAGTTCTTTGGGTCATCACCCAGAACTCATGACCATAGGTGAGAGTAGGAACGAAGACTGACCGGTAGATCGAGAGCTTTGCCTTCCGGCTCAGCTCTCTTTTAGTCACAATGATGCGGTAAAGCGAATGCAATACCGCCCCCCCGCTGCTCCGATTCTCCGGCCAATCTCACGTTCCATAATCCCCTCACTCGCCAACAAGACCTCGAGGTACTTGAACTCCTTCACTTGGGGTAAGGACTCATTCCCTACCCAGAGTAGGCAATCCATCGGTTTCCTGCTGAGAACCATGACCTCAGATTTAGAGGTGCTGATCCTCATCCCAGCCGAACCGATCCAGTGAGTGCTAGGAAACCTTTAAGATTTTGAGCAAGCTTATAGGAAATGATCCATAATGGCCAGTTAACAACCTATTAAATCATTTGAATTTGCACAAGATGCGTCGTTGATTGTAAAATTCTGACAGAAATTTTGAACTTGAAATTTCAGTTTGCACAGGAAAGAAATGCAGGCTTGAATCTGAGTCTCATCTTGTCAGGCTGAGCAAAACAAAATACTGAGCATAAATTACGAGGCAAATATGTAATCATAAAGACATGACATGTTGTCATGACAACTTAATATCAGTTGCTATCTAGAATGATGAGAGTGAGGCAACAAAACACACAAACATATTTGTCTATCAGTTGTCCTAAAGACGCAGTCATGGTGTCCCTCCAAAGGAGTGAGCAGCCTACAATGAGCCTCATGAAGTAGTACAGACAAACCATCAAAACATGTCTGTGCCATAAAGCACATTCCTGAACCAGGTACCCCCCCCCCCCACCATGTACCCCCCCGCAGGAAATCTCCTCATCCTCCACAGCAGGGTATCTAACAGACGGGTGACCTGATGACCCCGGGTCAATCAGTGTCCTACATCCTGTCACACACACAGACTTCATTCACCATCTACAGTGTTAAAAACACATTTTAAAGTTTACAACATCTGTTTCTTAAAGAGTAAAGATTGTTTCATTTGTGTTGAAAAGAGAACATACTGGCTGCAATCTCTGATGACATATCACGGTCATTTTATGATTTATTACAGTAAATATATGACATATTGGTCCAATAAGTTTCACTTTCACTTTTACAACATAGTAGGTGTAGTAGGCCCCTACTGACCCACATCTATAGGTGGTTATAGCGACTGATAACGCCTGTTCAATGCCTGATAACAAACGAATCGGGTGCAGCACAAAACTATAAGATTGCATTTCATAAACCTTTAATACCACGGTTCCCATGACAACATCAAGTGTGAAATCTTTTCTGCATTAACCAATCCAATCTGAGGTCATTATTATTGTATATAAACAACATGTAACCCTTGTTCAATGCCTTGCTCAGGGGCCCATCAGTGAAGGCAGTGATTACTGTACGTGACCTGTGAGCCCTTCCTCCTCTTCCTCCTCTTCCTCCTCTTCCTCGTCTCTCCAACAGGAAGGGGAAGTGCATGAGAGCAGACTGACCTCAGCAGCCGCTGTGACCTCCACTCCAAGCAACAGCAAGGGCTTGAAGGCCAGCGCCAACAATACTGTAACTGTACTGAACACCACAGGAGCCACAGCAAACACTACCCAGAATCCACCTGGGGCGGCGGCAGGTGGAGGCGGTAAAAGCATCGAAGAGATGAGGAAGTTATTTATCGACAGAGCCAAAAAGATTGACACTGTGTCGAGGGCCGGCTTCCCTCTGGCCTTCCTCTTCTTCAATATATTCTACTGGGTTCTTTATAAGATACTTCGACATGAAGATGTACATAAGCGATAGAGACAGACATTCATATTTACTATGTGTGCACACACACACACACACACACACACACACACACACACACACACATCCTTCTTCTGAGGACACTTCATTAACTCCCTTTATTTCCCTTTTCCTTCAGCCTGACCGTGAGAACCATTCAGACCTCACTTGATTCTGAAGGCGTTTAGCGATCAGTTCTCACAAATAATGTTCAGAAACACAAAAGGATCCAGAATAAGTTAATAACAGAGAACGAATGATGAGGTTATTTTATTTCTCTCTAAAAGACACTGAATATCTGAAGAGTTGATTGTCTACACATATGGACGGTGTCTGGAATAGTATGCATAAACATATCCAGCATATAGATATGTCCTATAAATTCAAAGTTAAATCTAAAGCTAATCTCCCACTAACGAGTGATGTGACTCAATATATATATATATATTACTTTAATATCAGCATCATCAATCTGCTGAGGACCGAGTCAGAAGACTGGAGTCCATGTGTTGATGTACAGTATATTATTATTATTACACACTTAATATCTGGTCACATTTACACAAACTTCGGTCTAAAAAAGATTCATACCGCTCGATAGAAGGCCGTCATGGCCGCCGTGTGGAACTGCTTCATCAAGTGTTCATGTCTGATGAAACATAATCAGATCTGTCAAATACAAAGATGAGAATTGAACCTAAAACCACTGGTGTTTTTAATCAATGTGTAACTATCACTGATTAAAAACATGCTCTAGTGCTTCAGATAATATCTATTATTATATTATATATATATAATATATATATGATATATATTATATTATATTATCTGGACAGACAACATCAGGTTTATAGTTCTCTAAAGCAACATTTTGACTTCTAAAGGGACAGAGAGACAACAGAGAGACAACAGAGGGACAACAGAGAGCTGACAGAGAGACAACAGAGAGCTGACAGAGAGACAACAGAGAGCTGACAGAGAGACAACAGAGAGACAACAGAGAGACAACAGAGAGACAACAGAGAGGCAACAGAGAGCTGACAGAGAGCTGACATAGAGACAACAGAGAGACAACAGAGAGACAACAGAGAGACAACAGAGAGCTGACAGAGAGACAACAGAGAGACAACAGAGAGACAACAGAGAGGCAACAGAGAGCTGACATAGAGACAACAGAGAGACAACAGAGAGCTGACAGAGAGACAACAGAGAGACAACAGAGAGACAACAGAGAGGCAACAGAGAGCTGACATAGAGACAACAGAGAGACAACATAGAGACAACAGAGAGACAACAGAGAGGCAACATAGAGACAACAGAGAGACAACAGAGAGACAACATAGAGACAACAGAGAGACAACAGAGAGGCAACAGAGAGCTGACATAGAGACAACAGAGAGACAACAGAGAGACAACAGAGAGCTGACAGAGAGACAACAGAGAGCTGACAGAGAGACAACAGAGAGACAACAGAGAGCTGACAGAGAGACAACAGAGAGCTGACAGAGAGACAACATAGAGACAACAGAGAGCTGACAGAGAGACAACAGAGAGCTGACAGAGAAACAACAGAGAGACAACAGAGAGACAACAGAGAGCTGACAGAGACACAACAGAGAGCTGACAGAGAAACAACAGAGAGACAACAGAGAGCTGACAGAGAGACAACAGAGAGACAACAGAGAGACAACAGAGAGCTGACAGAGAGACAACAGAGAGACAACAGAGAGCTGACAGAGAGACAACAGAGAGACAACAGAGAGACAACAGAGAGCTGACAGAGAGACAACAGAGAGACAACAGAGAGCTGACAGAGAGACAACAGAGAGCTGACAGAGAGACAACATAGAGACAACAGAGAGCTGACAGAGAGACAACAGAGAGCTGACAGAGAAACAACAGAGAGACAACAGAGAGACAACAGAGAGCTGACAGAGACACAACAGAGAGCTGACAGAGAAACAACAGAGAGACAACAGAGAGCTGACAGAGAGACAACAGAGAGACAACAGAGAGCTGACAGAGAGACAACAGAGAGCTGACAGAGAAACAACAGAGAGACAACAGAGAGACAACAGAGAGCTGACAGAGAGACAACAGAGAGACAACAGAGAGACAACAGAGAGCTGACAGAGAAACAACAGAGAGACAACAGAGAGACAACAGAGAGCTGACAGAGAGAGAACAGAGAGCTGACAGAGAGACAACAGAGAGACAACAGAGAGCTGACAGAGAGACAACAGAGAGCTGACAGAGAGACAACAGAGAGACAACAGAGACAACAGAGAGACAACAGAGAGCTGACAGAGAGACAACAGAGAGACAACAGAGAGACAACAGAGAGACAACAGAGAGCTGACAGAGAGACAACAGAGAGACAACAGAGAGACAACAGAGAGCTGACAGAGAGACAACAGAGAGACAACAGAGAGCTGACAGAGAGACAACAGAGAGACAACAGAGGGACAACAGAGAGACAACAGAGAGACAACAGAGAGACAACAGAGAGACAACAGAGAGCTGACAGAGAGACAACAGAGAGCTGACAGAGAGACAACAGAGAGACAACAGAGAGCTGACAGAGAGACAACAGAGAGCTGACAGAGAGACAACAGAGAGACAACAGAGAGCTGACAGAGAGACAACAGAGAGACAACAGAGAGACAACAGAGAGACAACAGAGAGCTGACAGAGAGACAACAGAGAGACAACAGAGAGACAACTGAGAGAAAACAGAGATGACAGAGAGACAATTGAGAGACAACAGAGAGCTGACAGAGAGACAACAGAGACACAACAGAGAGCTGACAGAGAGACAACAGAGAGACAACAGAGAGCTGACAGAGAGACAACAGAGAGACAACAGAGAGCTGACAGAGAGACAACAGAGAGACAACAGAGAGCTGACAGAGAGAAAACAGAGAGACGACAGAGAGACAATTGAGAGACAACAGAGAGCTGACAGAGAGACAAAAGAGAGACAACAGAGAGACAACAGAGAGACAACAGAGAGCTGACAGAGAGACTACAGAGAGACAACAGAGAGACAACAGAGAGACAACAGAGAGACAACTGAGAGAAAACAGAGAGACGACAGAGAGACAATTGAGAGACAACAGAGAGCTGACAGAGAGACTACAGAGAGACTACAGAGAGACAACAGAGAGACAACAGAGAGACAACAGAGAGACAACAGAGACAACAGAGAGACAACAGAGAGCTGACAGAGAGACAACAGAGAGACAACAGAGAGACAACAGAGAGACAACAGAGAGCTGACAGAGAGACAACAGAGAGACAACAGAGAGACAACAGAGAGACAACAGAGAGCTGACAGAGAGACAACAGAGAGACAACAGAGAGCTGACAGAGAGACAACAGAGGGACAACAGAGAGACAACAGAGAGACAACAGAGAGACAACAGAGAGCTGACAGAGAGACAACAGAGAGCTGACAGAGAGACAACAGAGAGACAACAGAGAGCTGACAGAGAGACAACAGAGAGCTGACAGAGAGACAACAGAGAGACAACAGAGAGCTGACAGAGAGACAACAGAGAGACAACAGAGAGACAACAGAGAGACAACAGAGAGCTGACAGAGAGACAAACAACCAGAGAGCTACAGAGACAGGCAAGAGACAGACGGGGGAGAGGGAGGGCTGAACAAGAGAGACAACAGAGACGACAGAGAGACAACTGAGAGAACAACAGAGAGCTGACAGAGAGACAACAGAGAGTACAACAGAGAGCTGACAGAGCGACAACAGTGAGACAACAGAGAGACCAACAGAGAGTGACAGAGAAGAGCAACAGAGAGACAACAAGAGTCGACAGAGAGCCAACAGGAGACAACAGAGAGCAGTCAGGAGAGACAACAGAGAGACGACAGAGAGGACATCTGAGAGCAGGGTGACAGAGAGACACAGAGAGACAACAGAGAGACAACAGAGAGACAACAGAGAGCTGACAGAGAGACAACAAGAGAGACAACAGAGAGCTGACAGAGAGACAACAGAGAGACAACAGAGAGCTGACAGAGAGACAACAGAGAGACAACAGAGAGCTGACAGAGAGACAACAGAGAGACTACAGAGAGACAACAGAGAGACAACAGAGAGACAACTGAGAGAAAACAGAGAGACGACAGAGAGACAATTGAGAGACAACAGAGAGCTGACAGAGAGACAACAGAGAGGCAACAGAGAGCTGACAGAGAGACAACAGAGAGCTGACAGAGAGACAACAGAGAGCTGACAGAGAAACAACAGAGAGACAACAGAGAGACAACAGAGAGCTGACAGAGAGACAACAGAGAGCTGACAGAGAAACAACAGAGAGATAACAGAGAGACAACAGAGAGCTGACAGAGAGACAACAGAGAGACAACAGAGAGACAACAGAGAGCTGACAGAGAGACAACAGAGAGACAACAGAGAGACAACAGAGAGCTGACAGAGAGACAACAGAGAGCTGACAGAGAGACAACAGAGAGCTGACAGAGAGACAACAGAGAGCTGACAGAGAAACAACAGAGAGACAACAGAGAGCTGACAGAGAGACAACTGAGAGCTGACAGAGAAACAACAGAGAGACAACAGAGAGCTGACAGAGAGACAACAGAGAGCTGACAGAGAAACAACAGAGAGACAACTGAGAGCTGACAGAGAAACAACAGAGAGACAACAGAGAGACAACAGAGAGCTGACAGAGAGACAACAGAGAGCTGACAGAGAAACAACAGAGAGACAACAGAGAGACAACTGAGAGCTGACAGAGAAACAACAGAGAGACAACAGAGAGACAACAGAGAGCTGACAGAGAGACAACAGAGAGACAACAGAGAGACAACAGAGAGCTGACAGAGAGACAACAGAGAGACAACAGAGAGACAACAGAGAGCTGACAGAGAAACAACAGAGAGACAACAGAGAGACAACAGAGAGCTGACAGAGAGACAACAGAGAGCTGACAGAGAAACAACAGAGAGACAACAGAGACAACAGAGAGCTGACAGAGAGACGACAGAGAGACAATTGAGAGACAACAGAGAGTTGACAGAGAGACAACAGAGAGACGACAGAGACAACAGAGAGCTGACAGAGAGACAACAGAGAGACAACAGAGAGACAACAGAGAGACAACAGAGAGCTGACAGAGAGACAACAGAGAGACAGCAGAGAGCTGACAGAGAGACAACAGAGAGACAACAGAGAGCTGACAGAGAGACAACAGAGAGACAACAGAGAGCTGACAGAGAGACAACAGAGAGACGACAGAGAGACAACAGAGAGCTGACAGAGAGACAACAGAGAGACAACAGAGAGCTGACAGAGACACAACTTAGAGACAACAGAGAGACAATTGAGAGACAACAGAGAGCTGACAGAGAGACAACAGAGAGACAACAGAGAGACAACAGAGAGACAACAGAGAGCTGACAGAGACACAACTTAAAGACAACAGAGAGACAATTGAGAGACAACAGAGAGCTGACAGAGAGACAACAGAGAGACAACAGAGAGCTGACAGAGAGACAACAGAGACACAATAGAGAGCTGACAGAGAGCTGACAGAGAGACAACAGAGACATAACAAAGAGCTGACAGAGAGACAACAGAGACACAATAGAGAGCTGACAGAGAGACAACAGAGAGACAACAGAGACACAACAAAGAGCTGACAGAGAGACAATAGAGAGCTGACAGAGAGACAGCAGAGAGACAACAGAGAGACGACAGAGAGACAACAGAGAGCTGACTGAGAGACAACAGAGAGACAACAGAGAGACAACAGAGAGACGACAGAGAGACAACAGAGAGACAACAGAGAGCTGACAGAGAGACAACAGAGAGACAACAGAGAGACAACAGAGAGACAACAGAGAGCTGACAGAGAGACAACAGCGAGCTGACAGAGAGAGACAACAGAGAGACAACAGAGAGCTGACAGACTGACAGACTGTCTCCCTGCTGGACTGCAGGTGGAGCTCTGAGTCTTTCTGATGCATCAGTAGAACAGAGGTCATCTCCACCCAGCACATGTTTACATGTTTTATTGAGTCGACTGAGAACACAACACAAAGCTTTTGGAAGCTTATGTTAACTTGGAACTACAATCTAATAATTAATTTAATTTAATTTATATTATCATATGATATTCACAAAAGATGATCAAGATTCAGTGTTATAAGAAGTATACGTGCTAAATAAAATCACCATAAAGACGCACAGATATTCTCAGTTTTCAGTTTTCCTCTCACTAACTTTGCTCAGTAACATGTATTAGTGCATTGTTAGCACATTCATGACATGCATTACTCTTCTCACTTTGACAGACAGACCAGATTAAACCAGTAAAACCAAGGTCTGTATATGTGCCAACATACTAATGTAGAACTCTGGACTAACTAAAGGCAGCAGGCAGGGTGCAGCTCAGCTCGGCTCGGCTCGGCTCGGCTCGGCTCGGCTCAGCTCAGCTGAGATCTGACTGCCTCTGGTCTAATTACAACTTTGCTCTATATGAGGTGCAACACTGCAAAAGTGTGAAAACAAATCAACTTTCTTGAGTTTAGTGAGCTCACATGCACTCTTTAAGTGTGACTAACAACACGCTGACTTCTGGAGCAGATCCTGTGTCTTTGAGTTCTGCAGTTGGTTCACAGCCAGAGAACACTGTGCAGTTATACCACTTTCAGTGCATGTGGATGTGGTTTCCACTCCATTTAAAACGTGCACGTGCTGAGGACATGCTGGTTAGACCTGTCTGAGTGCTTCAATAATACGTAACCGCCAAACAGAAACATGTGCTGCACATATGAAAGCATGGAGAACAGTGGAGAAGGGAAAGCAGGAAGTGGATAATTACTGACAGATAGAGTCCATGACTCATGTACGGGACGCTCTGCATCATTAAAGCTGCAGTCAGTGACTTTGAACAAACGTGAAAAAAGTTTATATAAAAAGTTATTTTGATAAAACTGTCACTATATCCTGACGTCAGTACATGAGACAGATAATCTGTGAACCCTCCTCCGCCTCCTCCTGGTGCTCCTGATGGCATTAACAACATTTCACAGCGCCGGTGGGCGGAGCTCGGTGTTGACTCGACTGTTGTCAACATGGCGGCCGGGTCACAAACTTTCTGAGTTTGTGAGGTTCGCGAGCAGACGGCTGCTGTAGAGACTGCTCGGCTCTGATTGGTTGTTTTCCTTCAGGTGCGGTGAAATCTAGCTAATGCCATCAGGAGCACTAGGAGGAGGTGGAGGAACAGGATTATCTGTCTCATGCACTACAGGATATAGTGACAGTTTTATAAAAATAATCTTTTATCATATTTGCTCAAAGTTACAGACTGCAGCTTCAAAGGCAGTTATTACAAGAACTGTCATCTGTTCAGCGTACCTGATATCATGTGTTTGTTGGCCAACACACTCACACAGCGGTGCATCATTGCAGAGGTTTGAACTGTGCACTATAATGCTTACACAACCCAAAGCACCCGCGGAGGGTGGTACCATCATCTGTACTGTAATTGGTGGAGATTAAAGCTATAATCACGAGTCTTTGAAGAAGTCCAACACATCACGGTTAGTCAGCTGTAAACACGGCGTAGGTTGTCATGAGGTCATTCTAATGAAAAGGGTTTATCCCACATAGAGTATAAATGTGATCAGCATATTTCATGGAACTTTGAGCACATTAGGTCATAAAATATCAGCGAAGTTACACTTCGTCCAAAATGTAAAGTGTTCAATCTCTGGAGAGCATGAACATGATCTTTAATTTAATGGTAATAATTATATTATTAATAGTCAGGAGTTGTTCAGATACGTCGCCCAGGACCAAACTGATCAATCAACATCACGTCTTTAGTTCTCTGATGCTACTGAGGCAAATCACAAGTCATTGTTTTTACCAAAAACTCACAGTATCCCTTTAAGAGCACCAGACAGTGGTTGTACTGAAGACACTTCCTAAATCTAGATGTTAGTTTGTGTATATTTTTATCAAACTCACATTTTACTGTGAGACGTCCGTCCTAACCTGAGACTTTTCAAGACTTCCAACACTGTGACAGAGGCCAAGAGAAGGCTGTTGGAGTAATACTGTACTCCGTACAGACAGTGAACAGCTGCAGAGATACGAGAAGACAACGAGTAGAACGGAGGAATTCACCCGTCAGATAAAGACTCAACATCACAGACTCTGCTTTGATTAATCAGGACTGTTGTGGAAAAGATGGAAAAGTCTCCTCCAAGAAATGTGGAACATTAGGAACCACAAGAGCACACACACACGCACACACACACACACACAAACACACACACACACACACACACACACGCACACACACACACACACACACACACACACACACACATGAATTACACACTGTTACGCCCACTTGTGTCTTACAGCTCAGCTGCCAGCGTTGTGTTTTTGTCCCCTACGCTTTCAGCCCCACCTCAAACTACTCATTCTACCCACACACACACACACACACACACACACACACACACACACACACACCATACGGTACATGTTTTTATTCAGCTATCAAACGGTAACAGGCCCCCGAACCTGTAATATCACTACACTAATTCTGTGTTTACACGATGACTAATGCAACGACTCCGGGGTACTTTCCACTTCACTTCATTTATATTCAGTCACTCACACGTTTCTTCTGACAGCTCACAACCGTCGTCTACACTGTGTGTTTTCCACCAACATTTAGAAACTCTGTTGTTTGTGTGGACATTTTTCTGACCCGATGAAACGACAGAGAGAGAAGTAAATTTAATAGTGTTTTTATCTCTGCTGCAAAAATTACATTCATATGCAACTATTTTGCATTATCAGTTTACCCAATGCTGCACTAAACATTTAAACTGACTTCATTTTCAGTTCATTGAGTGCCAGTGAATCATCAGTATGAGGAGAACATGTGCTGTGTGATGGATGGAAAGTGTTTTGTGTCCCATAAAAGTGAGTTTGTAATTGGAGTCTGAACAGAACTTGTTTATATATATTAATATAATATATTTTATAGTTATACAATCAGATCAAGTCTGTTGCCAAACTATTGTTGGTTTATGCAGTTTTGAGCCCAGAGTACACATCATTTCATTGGAATTTCATTGTGTTTTCTAGGAAACTGCTTGGCTCTAACTTCTGTTAACATCAGCCAATATACTGCATCATGTGAGACGGTGGGGGGGGGGGTCTGGTGCTGTAGTACATTATGTGTTTTCTACTGAGACAACCATGAGTGCTTTCAGTCTACACCACACAAAGAGTACAGTGATTCTGAAGGTTTAGACCAAATATTTCTCAAAGCATAAGTTGCTTGAGATGCGCCGTCTGTCATAATTATCAGTGATATGATGGACTCTGTTTCAGGCTACCAGTTGATTTTATCAATCAATGGAAAATTGTCACTGCCTGAAGAAATGAAAATCACATTCAAAAGTCTAAAATACTACGGTAGAGTTTACTAGAATATGCAGCGTAGTCCTGTGTGAACATTTCAAATTTCTGCTGTGTGACTGAAAAAAAATGCAGTCACTCATAAATAGTTTCCTTTTGCATAGTTGGCTCTGATCCAGGATCAGCACGACTTACTGAACAGTGGCTGGTTGGTGCTCTGTGCATGGACAGATAGAACTCATCTCCCCATAACTGACCAGTGTTTCCAGTTAGTCATTATGGAGCCACAGTTGGTGCACGACCTCGCACCAACACACACACGTTTTGGCAAGTATCCAACTAAGTTTTTTGTATGTTTTATCCAGTTTACTATTTTACATGTGCTCATCATTACTGATGTTTTTCTAAACTGACCTTCCATCCAATCATCTGTAAGTCAGTCACCTCGACAACAGATCACTACTAGCAGCTGTCAATCATGATGTCTCAGCCCCTTTTGTCATGTCATTTAACATTATATACAGTCTATAGTCAGTCATCGTGCAATATTACCATTTACTGCAATATAAGCAGACATAATGTTCACTATGATGAGTTATCCAACCCAAAGAGAAGACTAAACGGGAAAAAGAAAAAAGAAAACATGGAAATATTGCTACAGCATGTTTTCAAAATGGTTATCATTTGTGTACAGCACACCTGATTCCTCCTGAATGGAGCCATAACACGGAGAAACAGGTAACAGAACCAGGTAACAGAACCAGGTAACAGAAACAGGTAACAGAAACAGGTAACAGAAACAGGTAACAGAAACAGGTAACAGAACCAGGTAACAGAACCAGGTGCGGTCCTGAAGAGTTAAATGAATGACGAGACAAAGGTCCCATTCAGAGACTGCGGTGTTTCCAGTGTTTCATGGAAGGATGTTCAGTAGGCTTGTTAACATGAAGCCTTCCCGTGCAGTCGCTGTGTAATATTTACACCAGAGTTTCCTCACAGAAATATTATCACGGTTCTAATGAAAACAACTTCTTGCTGGTTCCCTTCGTCGAGGCATTTCTTCGTCGTCTCTTACCAATGACTTTGTTAACATTTTATTGACTCACTGGTTTTGCTGGATAGCAAATAGTAGCAGCCATTCGTTTAGTTTGAACTGTAGAGCTGTGGGGCGGCACGGTGGTGCAGCGGTTATCACTGTTGCCTCACAGCAAGAGGGTCACAGGTTCGAATCCGGCTTGGGGTCCTTCTGTGGGGAGTTAGCATGTTCTCCCCATGTTTCTCTGGGTTCTCAGGTTTCCTCCCACAGTCCAAAGACATGCAAGTTAGGTTCATTGTTGACTCTAAATGTCCCGTCACCCAATGTCAGCCCCCCCCCCCCGTGACCTTGAATAGGATAACAGATAATCGATGGATGTACAGCTGTGTCCAAATTCCATAAATACTGTACTGATATTACACATATCTAGCCTCCTATGCAGTACAGTGTTTCTGTAATATACTGCATGTGGCTTTGGGATTCCAGTTAAACTTCAGTTCTTCCTGGAGCTTTCTCTTTATCCTCCTTCATGTGTGCATACTTAATCACGCACATTCTGTGTGCAATTGACTTTTCTTTTTTTTTTTTTTACTGTACTTCATGTTGTCATTTTCCAGTGAAAACACACTACATATTCAAAACCTACTTAAAATGAGTATTAAAATGGAATTCCCCCCCGTCAGCGTATTAGTATGTAATATGGAATTAGGACACAGCTTGTGTTTGTGGAAGCAGCAGATCTTAATCCGTCCTGTGATGACATTCATATTTTTCATATTAACATACTCTTTAAACTTAAAAGACCTCCTAAAAATCAACTTCACATTGACCATCGTTTGGTCAACGTTATGTTCATTTTGTTTTAATGCATTTTAAAGTGCAGATATGAAAAGTCTCGACGTCATTACCACCCAACAGTAATGTAACCATCTCAAACAGGTTTCAAGCTGATTTTAATAACCGTAAAAAATAATGCAAATCAGTTGATGCCTGGAGGCATCAACTGGCTTTTATTTCCTTGTTGACGGATAGTTTCTTTAATATCACAACACAAATGTCCGTTATAAACTGTGGTTATCTGGTTATCTGTGGTTATCTGTCTGCATCTGTGTTTATCTGCCTTTTTTAGACGGGCTTCACTAGATATAACTTTGTGGTTTTGGTGCTTCTATGTAGTTTGTGTTGGAGTCTTGTCTGAACATCGTAACCACACTCGAGCGCGCACGGCACACCGACCAGCAATGATTAGTTACAAATAGTCCCTTTAAGAGCTGGTTTAAAGGCTACAGCCTGGACAAGCATACTGCTAAATACATCACTTTAACCGTTTCATACTGCATACTACTGAGGAACACAGTATGTACTGTATACTGTATACTGCGTGGTCAGTAATATATACTGTATACTGCGTGGTCAGTAGTATGTACTGTATACTAAACTGTATACTGCGTGGTCAGTAATATATACTGCATACTGCGTGGTCAGTAGTATGTACTGTATACTGTATACTGCGTGGTCAGTAATATATACTCCGTACTGCGTGGTCAGTAGTACTGTATGTAGTATTTGGTTTCACGTACAGCCTCCGTCTCTGTAATGCTTTTGGGAATCTGGTCAGATTGAATCTGGATGAGTTTTAAATCTGTTACACACAATAAAAAGTAACTCTACACTATATGTAAATTTCTGTAGTAAGTCAAAGATTACTAATTTTGTACAAAAGAGAGAGGTTTTAAAGTATTTGAGTTAATATTGATATGTATCAGTCATGACTGACGTTGTGCTTTTTGCTGCTGTTGGATGAACCAGAACATTGTGATTATCAAACACCTTTATATGTGATCTGCTTTCCTTTTTCTGTTTCCACTAACAAACTGAATTGTTGTGATGTCATCATGTGTTGATTGGCTCATCACTGAGTGCTGCAGCTTTTCAGCCTAAAACCCCAGAAGCATTGGAGCCATGGGCCCCCCCCCCCACACATTTACACTGCAGAATATATACATAAACCTACAAACACTTCACTATGTTTTATCTGAGCCATGGATTTTGAAACTGTTATGTTTGCTTTGTATTTCTCCTTGTATTGTGGTGAAAGTATGGATCTGTGGAGAATATTTAGTTAATTGTGTGCTCATCACCGGTCTTAGTTCACCACAGGGAACCTGACGGAGCCGACACAGCTGGACTGGATTCTGTTCTGGACCAACTTCATATCTATATATATCTATATAGAGGTTTTATTTCATCAAACACATTTTTACCCACACCCTTGTTGTAAGTTCTCTGTCAGAATTAAATGTCACATATCTTTGGAAACACAACCACTAAGTCATTATATAGTGTTTGCTGACAGACATTGTGTCATGGTCCTGTTTAATGGTGGAAACTCAAGCAAAACCCTCGTTTGTTGAGCAGCTACAGAGTTGAGAGCATGCACACTATTTTTTGTAAAATAAGACGTGCATATTTTACATAGTTCTAATTAAATTCTATTGGATTAAAATAAACTTAGTAGCCTCTTCTTAATGTCGACTGTCTTTCCTTTCTTGTCTCTCAGGATGAGTTTTATAACGTTGCCTTCTTGGTCTATCTAAAGGTCGGTGTTGTGTTCGTCCACCAAAGCTCTGTCAAAAAATGACATTTTATCCAGTTTTTAAGCTACATTTTTAGATCCTGATTGTTTTATCTATATTCTGTAACAAGGTCAAATATTTCAGTGATCAGACGTCTGGATCTGGAAAGCAATGACCTCCAGTGGTTGAGGTTACGATAGGTCGTCGGGCAACGAGTCTCCTGAGAGTTTTCGCACATTTTCGTAACTTGTAGGTTTCATTCTGGACACGACCATCTCACCTGCTGCTGGCTTGGTTTGTTTGGCCTGTACTACTGTACTAATATACCCAGGGTATACACGGAGGCCCGTACTACTGTACTAATATACCCAGGGTATACACGGAGGCCCGTACTACTGTACTAATATACCCAGGGTATACAGGGAGGCCTGTACTACTGTACTAATATACCCAGGGTATACAGGGAGGCCCGTACTACTGTACTAATATACCCAGGGTATACACGGAGGCCCGTACTACTGTACTAATATACCCAGGGTATACAGGGAGGCTCGTACTACTGTACTAATATACCCAGGGTATACACAGAGGCCCGTACTACTGTACTAATATACCCAGGGTATACAGGGAGGCCCGTACTACTGTACTAATATACCCAGGGTATACAGGGAGGCCCGTACTACTGTACTAATATACCCAGGGTATACAGGGAGGCCCGTACTACTGTACTAATATACCCAGGGTATACAGGGAGGCCCGTACTACTGTACTAATATACCCAGGGTATACAGGGAGGCCCGTACTACTGTACTAATATACCCAGGGTATACAGGGAGGCCCGTACTACTGTACTAATATACCCAGGGTATACAGGGAGGCCCGTACTACTGTACTAATATACCCAGGGTATACAGGGAGGCCCGTACTACTGTACTAATATACCCAGGGTATACAGGGAGGCCCGTACTACTGTACTAATATACCCAGGGTATACAGGGAGGCCCGTACTACTGTACTAATATACCCAGGGTATACAGGGAGGCCCGTACTACTGTACTAATATACCCAGGGTATACAGGGAGGCCCGTACTACTGTACTAATATACCCAGGGTATACAGGGAGGCCCGTACTACTGTACTAATATACCCAGGGTATACAGGGAGGCCCGTACTACTGTACTAATATACCCAGGGTATACAGGGAGGCCCGTACTACTGTACTAATACCCAGGGTATACAGGGAGGCCCGTACTACTGTACTAATATACCCAGGGTAACAGGGAGGCCCGTACTACTGTACTAATATACCCAGGGTATACAGGGAGGCCCGACTACTGTACTAATATACCCAGGGTATACAGGGAGGCCCGTACTACTGTACTAATATACCAGGGTATACAGGGAGGCCCGTACTACTGTACTAATATACCAGGGTATACAGGGAGGCCCGTACTACTGTACTAATATACCCAGGGTATACAGGGAGGCCCGTACTACTGTACTAATATACCCAGGGTATACAGGGAGGCACGTACTACTGTACTAAAATACCCAGGGTATACAGGGAGGCCCGTACTACTGTACTAATATACCCAGGGTATACAGGGAGGCCCGTACTACTGTACTAATATACCCAGGGTATACAGGGAGGCCCGTACTACTGTACTAATATACCCAGGGTATACAGGGAGGCCCGTACTACTGTACTAATATACCCAGGGTATACAGGGAGGCCCGTACTACTGTACTAATATACCCAGGGTATACAGGGAGGCCCGTACTACTGTACTAATATACCCAGGGTATACAGGGAGGCCCGTACTACTGTACTAATATACCCAGGGTATACAGGGAGGCCCGTACTACTGTACTAATATACCCAGGGTATACAGGGAGGCCCGTACTACTGTACTAATATACCCAGGGTATACAGGGAGGCCCGTACTTACTGTACTAATATACCCAGGTACAGGGGGCGTATAAGATACCAGGGTATACAGGGAGGCCCGTACTACTGTACTAATATACCCAGGGTATACAGGGAGGCCCGTACTACTGTACTAATATACCCAGGGTATACAGGGAGGCCCGTACTACTGTACTAATATACCCAGGGTATACAGGGAGGCCCGTACTACTGTACTAATATACCCAGGGTAAACAGGGAGGCCCGTACTACTGTACTAATATACCCAGGGTATACAGGGAGGCCCGTACTACTGTACTAATATACCCAGGGTATACAGGGAGGCCCGTACTACTGTACTAATATACCCAGGGTATACAGGGAGGCCCGTACTACTGTACTAATATACCCAGGGTACACAGGGAGGCCCGTACTACTGTACTAATATACCCAGGGTACACAGGGAGGCCCGTACTACTGTACTAATATACCCAGGGTATACAGGGAGGCCCGTATTACTGTACTAATATACCCAGGGTATACAGGGAGGCCCGTACTACTGTACTAATATACCCAGGGTATACAGGGAGGCCCGTACTACTGTACTAATATACCCAGGGTATACAGGGAGGCCCGTACTACTGTACTAATATACCCAGGGTATACAGGGAGGCCCGTACTACTGTACTAATATACCCAGGGTATACAGGGAGGCCCGTACTACTGTACTAATATACCCAGGGTATACAGGGAGGCCCGTACTACTGTACTAATATACCCAGGGTATACAGGGAGGCCCGTACTACTGTACTAATATACCCAGGGTATACAGGGAGGCCCGTACTACTGTACTAATATACCCAGGGTATACAGGGAGGCCCGTACTACTGTACTAATATACCCAGGGTATACAGGGAGGCCCGTACTACTGTACTAATATACCCAGGGTATACAGGGAGGCCCGTACTACTGTACTAATATACCCAGGGTACACAGGGAGGCCCGAACTACTGTACTAATATACCCAGGGTATACAGGGAGGCCTGAACTACTGTACTAATATACCCAGGGTACACAGGGAGGCCTGAACTACTGTACTAATATACCCAGGCTATACAGGGAGGCCTGTACTACGAAGCCAGTTCAACATACCCAGGGTATCTTCTCCTTATCTGGCTTAACTAACTAACAAACGAGATCTCTCTGACCAATCACAGACATGGACACGTCTACTGACTTACAGACAGACAGCCAGAGCGGCACATTTACAAAGGAAGAGCAAACTATAATATTAGACAAATATGAAGAAGTTTAAACACTTAATTAGACTAAAATTAACACAGTTGAAGCTGCTAAATGCAGGAAGGACAGCTGGTGAAAGTAAAAACTCCTGGTGTGTGAATGCGTAAATAAACAGAACACTCAAAAGTGAGATATAGTCGTCTAGATATAAATAGACCTCACTATGCCCTTGAGCAATGATGTGGTGTGTATGACTATTTCAGTCTTCTTTCAGCTGCGTCCCGTCTCCGGCGGTGTGAAACAGACTCAAGAGGAAGTAAAAAAATTAAATATAAAAACATAATTCAAAGCAGTAAACACCCACAGCATAAATCCAGCTGTCCTTCCTGCATCTGTCAGTTTAAAATGTTTTCAGTCTGGATTATAACTGTAACTTCTTCATATGTGTGTAATATTATCATATGATCTGCTCACTGAGCTCTGATTGGTCAGTAGGAGGTGCTTTTATACGAGTTGATCTCTTATCTGGAACATAACCTGCTCCTCTCTAAGGCTGAGCTCCTCACCCTCTCTCTCTAAGGCTGAGCTCCTCACCCTCTCTCTCTAAGGCTGAGCTCCTCACCCTCTCTCTCTAAGGCTGAGCTCCTCACCCTCTCTCTAAGGCTGAGCTCCTCACCCTCTCTCTCTAAGGCTGAGCTCCTCACCCTCTCTCTCTAAGACTGAGCTCCTCACCCTCTCTCTCTAAGACTGAGCTCCTCACCCTCTCTCTAAGGCTGAGCTCCTCACCCTCTCTCTCTAAGGCTGAGCTCCTCACCCTCTCTCTAAGGCTGAGTCCAGCCATCCTACGGAGGAAACTCATTTCGGCCGCTTGTATCTTTGATCTCATCCTTTCGGTCACTACCCAAAGCTCATGACCAGAGCTGAGGGTTGGAACGTAGACGGACCGGTAAATCGAGAGCTTTGCCTTCCAGCTCAGCTCCCTCTGAACCACAACGGTCCGGTACAGCTCCTGCATAACTGCAGACGCCGCACCGAACTGCTTGTCCATCTCCTGCTCCTTTTTACCTTCACTGGTGAACAAGACCCTGAGATACTTGAACTCCCTCTCTTGGGGCGAAGACTCACTCCCAACCTGGAGGAGCAGTCCACCGTTTACCAGCAGAGCACCATGACCTCAGACTTGGAGAAACTGACTCTCATCCCGACCGCTTCACACTCGGCTGTAAACCGCCCCAGTGCTGCTGAAGGTCACGGTCTGATGAAACCAACAGAACCACATCATCTGCAAAGAGCAGAGAACCAGTTCTGAGGTCCCCGAACCAGACACTCTCCTCCGCCCGACTGCACCTTGAGATCCTGTCCATGAAAATCACAAACAGGATCGGTGACCAGGGACGACCCTGGCGGAGGTCAACACCCCCCGGACACCTGTTTGACTTTGTGCCGAGTATACGGACTTAGCTCTCACTTTGGTTCTACAAGGCCCGGATGGCTCGTAACAACGACCCCGCTACCCCATATTCCTGCAGTACCCCCCGCAGGACTTGCTTTCAAGTAAAGACTTTTTATTCAGCCTCATTTGAGATGAGCAAAGCCTGCGCAGAATCAATGACCCGCAATTTGCCGCACAATGCACGCCTGTTAGATTTGTGTCCGACTTGATCAAAGAGCTGATTGGCTGTTAGTTTTGACAACAAACACTACGTGTTGTAGAAAATACTAATTTTCTGTATAATTGTAATATTTATCTCTACATTGTAGGCTTTTAGTCTAATCTTGTTTAATCTGTTAACAAACACATCTTGTGTGGTTGATAATAATAATGAAGGTTATTTATACAGCACTTATGAAAACGAGCAATGACAAAGTGCTTTAGAAGGCAGACATAAAAGAACAAAGGATAGAATACAATGCCAGATACACAGACATTTCCACAAATAATTAATAAGAACTATCTGAACTTGGTCTGCAAACTACAAGTAGGACGAAACAGGATGTAACTATCTCTGTGACTTCCTGTAAATTCTTTGAAGGCTGCTGTAAACTGTCCGACTTGACCGCAGCTTTTAGTCTCCGCCTCCTGCTGCTGCCGCCTGATCTCGAGACGCAGTTCATCTCCAACGAGCTCGATCTCTGTGAGTCGAGTCTTCTGAGTCCCTGTACTGTACATGGCTGGTTTAAGTGTTCATGAGAGTGATGGCGTTATGGGGAACAGATGTTGTGCCTGGTTATGTAGACATACAGTCCTCTTTGGTGTGTAGAGAGGGGGGAATCTGAAACCATTCATGTCTAGTATGTGAGGGATCTGCACACCGATCTTTACTGCCTGTTGTCCGAGTCACAAGGTGTACAAGTCCAGGAGAGAGGGCGGGTTGGATCTAATAGTTCTGTTAAAGCCCGTTCTTGTTTCTGGGCTGTGCAATTAATCAAATCTCAATTTGATTTTGGCTTCCAAAGATTATGAAAACAAGATCATCGCCATAAAACGATTATTGTGCCGTTTCACAATGACGCTCTCGTTTTGTCTTGCGTTATAAATCCAGCGCACCCCGTTCCTTTACGGGGGGGGGGGGGGTGCTTTCACCCGGCTCTGCTGTTCAGGCCGCCTGGTGTGGGAGGTTCGTGGGAACTCTCCTCAGGGCCGGCTGTGTGTTCATGATTAGATTGTTTCACTACAAGAGCACAAAGCTCTTCAGATCTAGCCTCTTCATTTTGGTCTCAAAGTGCACCAGATTGATGCATTTAACAATTTCTGTTCATTTCTGTTCATTGTTCTTTAACAATGTTCTTGTAAGTTCATGAAAACCTGTAAACCTGTAAACCTGAGACATCTCCAGATTTTTGTAGCAGAGCGGAGGAAGGATGTCAGATAAGGAAGACGAGGGAGGGAAGGATGTAAAGGAAGGAGGAGGGAAGTGTGGGGATGTTCCTGAATCTCAATCTGATATTCTGCAAAGTATAAATAGTGGTGTTTATTTATATACAAAAAAATGTGTTATTTCCAGATGTATTCAGTATTATTTGTAGGACGTCCAGAAGGAAAACATCAGTGTGCAGAAGTTCACTGGAAGTCACTTTGCTTTACTGGGACCAAACTGGTATTATTACATGTTTGATTTAGCAGCTGTTGGTTTCCATTCATTTGAGAACAGTATGACAGTCAACATGCAGAGACCTGAAGGAAGGTATCACTGAACACCGTTGTTGTGTAACAGCAATTAGACGGAATAAACACAATATGTTCACATGGACGCGGTGAAGACTGGCAGCTTCTTAAAAAGATGTCCACGTTTTTTTCTTTTGTTTTTTTTCATGTAGCGAAACAGATTCTTACAAAGAGTGACGTGTGAAGAGCTCCATAGATGAAAGGAAGTAGGAGGAGGCGGGAGGAGGCGGGAGGGCAGGTACAACGAGCTGGATAAAACCTGTAATTATTATCCTACGGAGTTTACTTAGCCTTCGACTCTCTCTCTGACACACAGTGCTGTTTGTATAGACTGATAAGCTGAGAGAGAGAGAGAGAGAGAGAGAGAGAGAGGGAGGGAAGAAGGGAGGGAAAACAGCACAACTAAAAGAGAGAAAACACAGGGTGAGAAAGCCTCTGATTGTGTTGCAGAGAGCCGAGAGGTGCAGACACACTCAGAGAAAAAAGACAAAGAAAAGTCAGAGGCAGAAAGAAGAGAGAGAAGAGAGAGAAGAGAGAAAAGAGAGAAAAGAGAGAGAAAAGAGAGGGGGAAGGTGAGAGACGTAAGAAGTGAAGGGGTTTTGCTGCTGTGCTGGGATCATGTCTCTGATTGGGAAGGTGGCTCTGGTGACGGGGGGAGCTCAGGGCATCGGGCGAGCCGTGGTCCATTCACTGCTGCAGAGCTCAGCTAAGGTCGGTATCCTGCTCATTCTGCTGCTTTAACTGAGAACACAAAGTTTTACTGCTTCTACAGCTTCTTTATCACTTTACAAATGTCTTCATTAATAAAACGTGCTTTAACTTGACTGCTTTTGCTGCCATATGTTCTCTGATCTGACAGGACGGTTACCTCGACCAGCTGGACTAAACACTGATTAAACTAGAATGGACTGACTTTAAGTCCTTAAGTACTTTAATGTGATTGTTTTAACTTCATGGAAATGTATGGGAAACATTGTTATCTTCACTGCTTTATCACATTTTTATAGTAATCTGTCATTGGCACTGCACAGCTGCACAGCTGTACAGCAGGCTTTCAGAGGTTTTAAAGGTCAGAACTGTTGAGGCAGGGCCAGTGTTAACTTGTCTAAAGAGAATAGTATTCATACACTGCGTTTCAATAATGTGGCACTTAAAAAAACAACTAGTGATTAGACAATGAAGGGAACTTGCATTTTGAAGGCAAGAAGGGAAAAAAGCAAAAAGACTTTTGAAAGAATTAAATGTGTTTGTGAGAACGTCCTTCACACCCTGAAACCGGAGTCACAGCGCTGCAGGACTAACATGAACATGTCATGAGTCTTGTATTTTTGTTCCCTATCTGAGCTGCTGACAGAGCTGTTCAGAGCACACATGTTAAACCACAGACGCAAGCAGAGGAAGTAAGTGGTACACTGCAACCTCCTTTTATTAGCTGCAGCCGGACCTGCTGAGCAGCTCTACGGCCGGCGGTCGGTCGGTCGGTCGGTCGGTCGGTCGGTCGGTCCACAAACATTTCCCAACCTTTCGGTGGCCACAGTTGTTTCCCTATAGGAGGCTGAAAGTTGACACAGAGGTCAAGTGTGTGGGTGTGAAGGTGTGAAAGTGTGAAAGTGTGTGTTCACGCCAATCGAGGGTGTGTGGCAGCGAGAGTGGCCGATAACAAAAAGACTGATAAACAGATTGACGCACCATCGACAAACTCAAGAACCGTTGTGGGAAACGTCATCGGTCTCAGCAGGTCGGCCGTCAAGTGTGTGTGTGTGTGTGTGTGTGTGTGTGTGTGTGTGTGTGTGTGTGTGTGTGTGTGTGTGTGTGTGTGTGTGTGTGTACTAGGTTCTGCAGAGATGGATTCAAACATTAGAGCCTAACTTCGTCCATCTCTCCTGTTTGTCTGTGTGTTCGGTCCTTCAGGTTTCCATGGTCGACCTGAACCAGACTTGTGGTGAAGAGAGCAAAGCACAGCTGGACGCTGAGTTCGGAGAGGGAAACTGCATCTTCATCCCGTGTGACGTGTCCAACGGAGACACACTGAGAGGTAAAACTGTCCAGTAAGGGATAATGTACAGCTAGCGGGTCATTGTAGTGAAAGAATCCCCTTCAGGGCGATGCAGCATCGCCCTGAAGGGGATTCTTTCACAACAATGACCCGCTAGCTGTACATTATCCCGCTTATTACACGGCTACTTACTGAAGAAATCAATATTTTGACTCAAAAACGGTCCGCCAGAGTCCGACATCAGAGCTGCGCCCATAGCAACGGTCTGTTATACATAGCAACGGTCTGTTCTACATAGCAACGGTCTGCTATACAGAAATAACAGACCGCAGAACGCCGTGATTGACCAATCAGAATCGAGTATTCAACACAGCCGTGTAATAATAGAGAGATAACAACTGACTACAACTTACTGCTTGTTGAGTGACACATGATGAAAACTTTAGAGATAAACACACACAAACACATTCAGTGCAGAATGACTGTTCACGGTTGTTCTCATTTTAAACCTCCTCTCATGATGAATGGGGAAGTGACTAAAAGGCTGCGACACAGTGTCTGTGACATTAGTGACAACAGTTGTGTTCAGGTGTATTCTCAGGTGTATGCACTCATGGTCAAGCTAAGAATGAGCTTGTCTAGTCATCATTTATTTGACTGTAGTCAACACGTCTGCTTAAAGAACAGAGCTCCTCACTATATCTGCTCCTTTTCTGCAGATGTGCTGCTGTGCTTGCATACAGTATGTGTGAGTGTGGGCGTGACTGGGTGAGAAACACAAGCAGCAGAGCATTAAAATATGTGTAAGTGAATGAGTATCTCAGAGTGAGAGAGTGAGAGAGAGAGAGTGAGAGAGAGAGAGAGAGAGAGAGGAACAAGGTTTGGTTGTCTGACATAGAGAGAGTACTACACTGAATCCCTGCAGGCTAACCGCTGAGGAATGCTGTTTGGTGTTGCTGCTAACTGTGATAGTAGTGCTGCTGTTGATGTGGACACACAGTGTGTGTGTGTGTGTGTGTGTGTGTGTGTGTGTGTGTGTGTGTGTGTGGTAAGAAGAGATTAAATTGTGTTTATATGGAAGTATGCACAATACGTGCAGTTGTGTGTGTGTTTCTGCGTATTCGTCTTCAGTGTGTCTGACTCATTTGTGGAGTGTGTGTGTGTGTGTGTGTGTGTGTGTGTGTGTGTGTGTGTGTGTGTGTGTGTGTGTGTGTGTGTGTGTGTGTGTGTGTGTTTGTTAAAAGCAGGTACGTTTATGTCTAATTGTCGGGTGTCCAGGTGTGGAATGCAGCAAGTGATGACACATGCAGGTTAAACCAACTCATGTTTCTCCCTCAAGCTGTTCATCCAACCGTATCTGTCTGCTCACATAAACAACCTGCTGGTGGCTCATTGTCTAAGAGCACAATATACATATATATATATATATATATAGATATATATATATATCTATATGTATATATATATATCCCCTCATACACATCGTCTGCATTGTCTTTTTGTGGATATTAAAACAACGTGTCTGAAGTCAGTTTGGCAACAAGGAAACAAAAGATTTGGGAGTGAAGGGATTCCTCCTCCTCCTCAGGGTTAAACACACATTCTCTCATACAGACATTTCAAATGAGATTTTCTTCTCCAAATGTACAGTATACGGTGTGATTGGTTTATTTAGTCCTCTAACATTCAAAGTAACATAAAAAGACATGGACAATAATGTCATGTTGTCGATGTTATAACCACCTGTACTAAAGATCAGTGTATGTTCGGGATGATGTCTGATCCTGTGATGCTTCCTCATCATGTCGATGGTTATACAGACATTCAACTTATCTCCATAAACACGAACATCAGCAGATAATGTCAGTGTGGTGCGTTTGAAGGATCAGCTGAAGTAGCAGAGTTCCCTGTAATTGAGTTAATGACACCTGTACGTGTATAAACAGTGAGCTCTCATGATGGTAATGAGGCTGAGATTCTCTCATGGTATATACGCTGTGTGCCAACTTTGCTTCTCCCTGTGTTCCTCTTTCCACAATGATGAGTCTTGATGAATGTAAAACAGTCTTCTGATTGGTTAGAGTTATCAGGGAGCTGAAGCTGAAAGCTGGTTTTCAGCTCTTATAAGATCACGTGTCGGTGTCGTAAGTCATTCACTGATGGCTTTTTGTTTCTGTGGAACAGATGCGTTCCAGAGCACGGTGGACCAGTTCGGTCATCTGGACATCGTTATCAACAACGCCGGCATCAACAATGAAAAGAACTGGGAGAAGACCATACAAGTCAACCTGGTAAGATGAGCACTGGAGGTCAAGTCACTTTTCTTTATAGCCCAAAATAATAAATGTCAAATTTGTCATTTGCGGAGATACAACACCTTCTATCCTTAGGGGGGGGGGAAAGACCATTTCAACCAATATAACAAATAGTGTATACTGGATAACATCATCAACCCTGCCTTTAATAATCTCTTAACTACAAACATAGTTGTGATACGTCAAAAACAAACATAATACGCGACAAAATAAGTTTCCCTCAAAAGGTAATTCAAAATGCAGTTTTGTTGTGTGGGAACGTCATTTTTAGGAGACAGGAATGGACTAATGGGGAAAGCAATCTCTGACATTGTTCCAGTATTGAGAGAGAGCGCTGCAATATGGTGCTGTCGGGCAAGCTGGCACAGTCATTAACATCCACTAACAGAGCTGCTTTTTACCATGACAGGCTCTGGTTGTTATTATAAGAGTCTGACATTATGGAAGAAGTCTCGCTCAACGAGAAGTCTCCTTCTGAAATCTGGAGAGGTGACGTGTTTCCGTAAGGTGAAATAGCTGAATACATCCATGATGGAAACACCAGCTGAGCAGAGTTTGTTGTGTTGGAGTACAGAAAGCGTATTTTAGTGTTATCTTAAAGATTTTCAATGTCATGACTGAATATTTAGATGATTTGGACAATGTGGATGAGCTCTTAGAATTTGATTATTTATATATTATTTGAGCCAGAGTATACAGATATTCAGATATGACAACGAGACTTCTCCTTGAGCGGGACTTGGACACAATAAGAAACAGACCGGATCACGTGAAAGGTTTTATTTCTCTGTAGGGTCTGTGCCTGTCAGTGACAAAAACAAGAACTTTAATGGACGTAATGTTACATTGACGCTGCTCACTGAGCTGCTGGTTACAGAGTTATCCCTCAATACTGGACCAGTTTTTGAAAATGTTTTGTCCTCATTAGTCACTGAGAACATGGGAGCGTAGGGGCCAGGTTGAAAAAATACCAAAGTTACCCTTTAAGCTCCCTGTGTCCTCCAACTGAAAACAAGCATGCTCCCGCCTGCCTACCAAATATGCAAACGAAATAACAATTACTTAAATTACAAAAAAAAAGCTTAATTTTAATTGTATTTATTTGTATTTGAATACATCTCAGAGGTCCATCTTACTTGTAATAAATATAAATCCATGATGGAGCTCCTCTGTATCTCAGTAAGAAAGAAAAGGCCGTTGTTAAGTTCTTTACATGATAATTCCTAACAAGGGGAAAGTTGTATCAGAGTGATTGATAACACCCAGGTTTCTTGCCTGCGGTGCAATGAGCTGAAATAGTATAGTTACAGTAATTTCTTCTCTTGAGCAATGACCTCTATTTTGCACAATTGAGTTGGAGGGTGGGTTATACTTTAGTTTTCAGGACTGACAGTCTGTATAGAGTTGGGCATCATCCACATATCAAGGAAAGTCAATATTGCTGATTGCTTGCGGATGATGATCTCTAGTTGTAAATATGGAAGGCTCATTCCTGACTGAACTCAACGCAGTTTAACTTATTGTAACTGCAGAAGGAGGATATGGAGCACATGGAGGAAACCTGTGTGAAATCTACTCAGGAGCACTCAAAGTGTTTTTATCACTGTTGATTTGGAGATCATTCACATCTTTCAGCTTCCACCTTTTTCCAGAATTTCAATATAAACTTCTAACGCAGGTTTACTTAGTTTTTAGGTTTGTATTTAACAAAACTACTTTGTTAGGTTTGGGCAGCAAAAATACTTGGTTGGGCATTAAGTGCATAATAATAATAATATTATGAAACAAAAGTAAGGTAAAGTAAGTCAACGTTGGCTTTGTTTCACACGGGATATGAACAGTGGTCTCCTGGGTGAAAATCCTGTGTTTGTTTGAGGGCCAGAGAACTGCTGAATATTACATATATATATATATATATGTATATATATATATATACTGTTCACAGCCATACTAGCCAACTTTAAAGGTGCTTTATACGATATCCAGAGCATTAATATAGCAGCAAACAACTATTGTCTATGTAAAGATATAGAGGAGTAATGTCTACCTGAGTCTACGTTAAAAGACGTTTCTAACCTGTGCAGTGGAAAATGCGGTGCGGGAATGCAGAAAATCTGCTGTTGAACTTTGGACCTTTGCATTGCCATGTTCCATTTTCGTCATTGAGGCTCAATGAGTTTCCTCCTAAAAAGTGTTGTGTCCACTCCACACAGCAAAAACCTCTCCAGACAGAGAATGTCTATAAGGGACTAACGTTAACTACACAATACATAAACTAATCAAACCCAAATGTGGTGCGAACATTAGCTGTTGTGACTAGCCCGTTCCGTGACCAACATATAACATTAGCAATCAGCTATACCATCTTCATCGTATCATCTTCATCGTATCCCAGCTGCTACTCCAATGTGATCTCAAGCATATGTTGTCCTTTATTTGGTTGTTGAGGTCGTAGTGTTTGTCCTACATTATTGGGTTTTGAGAAGAAGACGGCCCGTTGTTGTTCCCAAACACCAATAGTCTGAAAAATGTCCCATTGGACCAAAATAAGCGCTTTTGTACGACAGTCTGTTACCCCGAAAATAAACGTCCAATTTTCCAAAACTACACACTTTCATGGTGCGTGTCCACAGGCTGCGTCCTTTCCACGCTTCCAATTCATTGTCTATGTAAAGAGCCGTGCGATGCATTCTGGTAGCGTGGCGGCGCGATTCGAGAGACGAAGCGTCACGTCGGCCGTTCCTTATAAAGTTGAGGTCTAGTCTACTTTATACAAATCAGGGCATCCGACGCGACTCGCCGCCTCTCGAAACTCACGAGAATCTTTTAAAATAAACGTTGTCGATCTAAAATAAAGACAGATTCAACAACTACATGGATTATTTCTCGCCTCAAATGTTTTCAGAAACACATTTCGGTGAACTATTTTCGTGAAATAAGAGAAGAAAGTTTCCAAACGAGGCTCCATGTTGTTTCTGGTTTGAAAGCTGAGAGCAGCAGCTCACGGAGGGAAAGCCTTCGTCCAATCAGGTGGGGGGAGAGCCTTGTTTCTAGTGACAGCAGTACCATTAGTGCAACAAACAGAAGCACATGGCTAATTATTATGCAGAATGATGCAGATATGACATCAGTTGGAAGACAGGACTTCATTAGGCAAACATATATTTCCGCATACGGTAATCTGCTGAAATCAAGGTCCATCTAAATATTTAAATGTTCCACAGGAGTGTGCAAGCATTCATAAGATCCCACAAAATCTGTCTTTATAAATTTCCATGCAAATTTTTCGGACGAAAATCTGTGCATGGTGTGAAACGGCTTTAATGCTGTTAGCTTGGTCAGCACTGTTGCTGTTGTTTGTACTGTTAGCGCTGTTAGCACCGTTAACGCCGTTAGCACCGTTAGCTGTTAGCACCGTTAGCTGTTAGCACCGTTAGCTGTTAGCACCGTTAGCTGCAAGCCGCCGACTCAGCTGTCGCCATGTTGAGAGCCGTGCAGTAGAAATGCTCCCAATCTCGCATTTAGCACCTTTAAACGTCCAATCATTTTACCATATAAATTAATGCTTTATTCAAACATGTAGACTTTGTGTTGTTTCCCACCAGAAAACAATATTAATGAGATTTAGTTGTTTAATGTTGAGAGTGTTATTTCTGCCGATGAAGATTGCCAGTCATCGATGAACAGAAGTAGAAGGCAGAGAAGGCAACTGTATTTTCTGTTTTCCTGTTTAAAGAATGATCGGCTACAACTTGATACGAGTCGGTTACACAACGTTTCTATACACGTTATCACTGACAAAATCACTTTGTGCCAGTTGAGCCATTGTTATCTTGTCCAACTGGGATGTAAGCCAACAGACAAACTGAGCTTCAGACGGATCATCTGAAACTCAATCCATTTGTTTACTCAACCTCTAGGCTATTTGAATCACTGAGAAACAAGAAGGCCTACTTGTGGCAGGATGATATAACAAGTGATGCCATCACACCAATGAACCAGAGATGAAGTTCCCTTCTTCCAGTAGATAATAGAAAACACACAGCTGTAGTTTGACAGCTGTAAACTGGTGAAATCGGTCGATAAAGCTTCAGTACAACGTTTTCTCTCAGGCAGGTGTTGAATCTCCTCTAATAAATCATCTGCTGACAGCGTTCAACTTTGACTACCGTCACAGACAGACAACGAGCAATCAAAGCTGCAGTGACTAAGCTGGTAAAAAATATATAATAAATATAATAATAATATAATAAATAGCAGGTAAAGCCAGGAGACTTTGATATACAAATAAAACACTACATCCGAATTATATGAAAAGTAGCTAGACTGTTAGGCTAAGTAGGAAAGTGTCATGTTGTAACCATCATATGGTATTAGATTATAATATGACTTTTACATCAGATTATTATTTCTTTTGCATGCAGAAATGTAATTGGTTAAGCCACTTCCAAGACAAAATACCATAAATGAGCTAATATTAGGTAGGGTTGGTAGTGTTCTTCAAAAATATGTTTTTGTTATATTGTTGAAATTCTCATTACATCCTGGCAGCAATCAATAAATCAAATGTTCTGATGGAAAAAAGAAAAAAATGTGTATGTGCATTGGCGCTGGCTACACCATTTAAATGTTTTATCTGTCTGTGTCTGTTTGTCTGTTTGATTTGATAACTTTAAGAGGAAGAAGTTCCTCCTCTTCTTATGATGTTATAAGCTGTGGGTCCATCCGGCTCTATCTTACACTTCATCTTTTTCTCCTTGTGCATGCTCTCTTGGTAATATTATGCGGAGTTCAGTCCTCATTCAGATATACTGATATAGAGCGAGTTTACATGGACATGAGTTTCCTGTTTATGATCGTTTTTGGAGTGTTTGAGCATGTAAACACCATATACAGAATATATATTTCAGAAACCTGGATAAGCCTTTACTACGGTACTATGTTACTACAGTTTAGTACTCCGGTATCTACAGTAGTACTACTGTTGCATGTATACACCTTGTCCTGGTTATTGAATACCTGTGCAGGCGAAGCTTCAGCCAAGTAATGTAATAGAAACACAGACAATGGCGGCAGTGAAAGCAAGAAAGAGAGAGAGACGGTGGATGGAGCAGGACAGGAGCGTTGTTTTACTGCTTCTTTCATTGTGATGTGGCATGAAATAAGCATGCCAAAGTTTAAAATCATTTGCTGGTATTGGAAAAAAAAAACATGCAATCACACATTCCATTAGGACACAGCAGGTAGTTAATATTAAACTAACTAACTATACTCATTATATAGTATTTTTCGGTTGGGTTTCCACGTAACTAGGCTTTTAGAGATCTGACGGAATAGATTACCTCAATGAGAAACACAACTAAAAATATCTTTACTTATCAGTAGGTTCACATATTCTTTACTTTCAGTTTCACTTCCTGCATAAGTGTTTGGTAACTGTTGTGAAGATCACCAGCTTGACCATGTTGTCTCTTTATCTTTATAGACCTCTGTGATTAAAGGGACCTACTTGGCACTGGAACACATGAGTAAAGAGTACGGAAAGGACGGAGGCACCATCATCAACGTATCCTCTATGGCAGGTAACAAATGCACAGATTCATTCAACTGCTAAAGGAAATATTTACCAGTAAAATCAGTTGCCCTTTAAAAATACTTGAAGAAGATAATATTGATTAATATATGATTTTGAAAGGATATTTCATGATACAATGCAAAACAATCTTTTTTAATTTTCTGCTAACTTTTTGACAGCACATGTACATACAGTAAATTGATTTGGCACCAGAACATAATGAGTTTGGGCTTCAGAACTTTGGTTTATTTAATATAGGCCAAATTTAACTTTGCAGGAATGAAAGCAAACAGTGGTAAAGTCTGTCTGTCTGTCTGTCTGTCTGTCTGTCTGTCTGTCTATCTGTCTGTCTGTCTGTCTGTCTGTCTATCTGTCTATCTGTCTGTCTGTCTGTCTGTCTGTCTATCTGTCTATCTGTCTGTCTGTCTGTCTGTCTGTCTATCTGTCACTAACTACGACATATTCCTCAAACCTAATGGCTCAGATTGCAATCTAAATGAACTGCATGGTGCTTTCGGTGTGACTTCACTGCACAGTGATTTAGTTTGATGCTGATGTACAGCTTAATACTGTGTAGCTCTGGACACATAATGTAGTCTAAGGCTCCACTAATTCCCCTCATACAGCAGGTTAACTAAGAACAACAGAGTGGGTTCATCTTTAACTGGATTACACACACACGCCCCCTCTCGTGACCTTCATGTGACCTTCACGTGACCTTCACGTGACCTTCACGTGACCCTCAGGGACTCTTCTTTATAACACATTCCCCTGATTGGATAGCGGGATCTCCGATGCTATTTCAAGTTGTCACTCTGAATGGTTGAAATGTGGATTCTGTAATACTTTGGAGTCCTGAGGAAGGAGAATAACTTGACTGTAGACTGACCTTGTTGGATGGTGGGAAGGAACATGTGCTTTCATGTCGCTCTGAGTCAAGATCTGGCACCGTGTTGCATTGTAGCCCGTAGAGTAAAGAATAGGAGTCAATCATTAAAGGGTAACTTTGGCATTTTTCAACCTGGACCGTATTTCCTCATGTTTTTATGTCTAACTGACCAACAGGGACAACAATCTCTGACATTGTTCCAGTATTGAGGGAGATCGCTGTAGACGGCAGCAGCTCACAGGCTGCATTACGGTGCTATTGGGTTAAACTCAAGCCTCCAGGAAGAGCGCCGGGCTTTGATGCAAATTTTCATCGTAGCCAAACGGCGGTACTACAACTTCCGTGTCCGTCACGTGATGCCATCGGGCACAAAAATACTTTTTTTCCCATAGACTTACATTTAGAAAGAGACGTCTGTAACTCAGAGGATCTTTTATTTTGAGGTGAATCAACTCCGCAGTATGAACAGTCCCGGCCCGGATCCGAGTACACTCGTCCCCAAAGTCCAGTTCGTTTGATTAGTGTGAACGCTCCGTACCGTACTCGGATCGGCGAGCCGTGCCCGAGTCCACTTGAAAAGCTGGTCTCGGGCACGTATCAGGTGTACTCAGGTACGGTTCATATCAGGTGTGACGGCAGGACAACTTTACTAATATGACAGCTGAACGGAGAGGGGGGGGGCATCGTACTCGGGCACGGTACGGATCAATCGTACCTAATATGAAAACGCCCTAATAGTCCTTATTTACATCATTAGGTCCTAAAAGTTGTAAAATGCACTAATAGCTGAATATTTAGATAATTTTGACGATGTGGATGAAGTCTTAGAATCTGATGATTTATATATTATTTGAGTATACAGATATTCAGATTGGACAACGAGACTTCTCCTTGAGTTGGACTTGGACACAATAAGAAACAGACGGCATGAAGCACATGGCAAAGTAAATCTTTAACGTTTCCACCTTTTAGTGAACGTAAGGTTAGACTGACGCGGCTCACTGCCCTCGCAGCTCGTTACAGCCGGTTACAGCCGGTTACAGCCGGTTATTCCTCCAGACTGGACCGACTTCAGAAAGTGTTGTTGACAAGAACATCTGGAAAATCGGGTCCAGGTTGAAAATACTGAAGTTACCCTTTAACTTCTGTCTGATTTAATGTGTGAGATATAAATGTCTGCAGAGACACTGAAACTTTGGTTCTAGTTGGAAACACATGGCTTATGTTAAACTCACTGCTCTCCAAACATTCTCCTCTCTGAGACACGCAGGGATTTATTTATGTCAAAATGTCACGAATGATGAATTTCTCAAAGTTTCTGGAAGCATGAAAACAGTTCCTCCCTTCCTCCAGTGTGTTACTGTATGTGGGAAACACACCGGACTCGAATAAACTATCACAGGTTAGCAGAGAGCTGAAATACTGGATCTGGATCATTCTGCACTTCTGTCATGGAAAAGCTCAAAAAATCTCACACACACACACACACACACACATGCACGTTTTACAAGGTAATCCTGCTATGTTGTGGTTTTATATTGTCCTGATGGGCCAATACTTCCAGGCCAGGTCTGTGAACGCTGTAATCTGTTTTAAACTCAAACAGAAATCCTCACTATCATAAATCAAAGACCACAGCACCTTTTGCTGCTTAGTTGTTGGGAATACTGGAAATATCACTAGATTTCTCTCCTCATGAAAAGATGCATGTTAGTTCTCAGTTCTTCATTCCTGTTTGGTTGGACTGCAGACACACAAAGCCTCATTATACTTAATAACATTCCCACCGGGACCTGGAATGTTGAAAGACTTTCTAGGATCCAAAGTTATCTCTGAAAACGTCGTCCCACCTGGATCATTTGTTCTGTTGTTCTCGTGAAGAGCCTCGGCTCGGAGCAACTGTTGATTTGGGTCCAACGAGCAGCTGATGGAGCAGCTGCTCTTCTATAGTTTGGTAGTAAAAATGTCCATTCAGTGTAGGTTTTGTCATGTTTGCGTGTGGAAGCAGTTCCTCCTGAATGTAATCTGATCTTACTTATCAAATCAGTCTGTGGTCACGGTAGTCAAAGTGTTCTTCTATCTGACAGGTAGAATATCCTAAGATGTAGAACCACAGACAACAGTTTCTGTTTCTGAGCAGCCGTTGGCTCACTTTCTGTTAGCTCTCTGCATGTTCTAAACTAGACTGCTGACCTGGAGCCTGCCAACTATAAACCCAGAGAAATGAGATCAAATGCTTGCGGTTGACTGAAGCATCAAATATACAAAGAGGCTTAATATAGGAGACAAATAGAGGCTGTTGCAGCAGGCTGTGTAGTAGACAGAAATGTTCAGTCCATCCATAACATTGACAAAGCAGCGCCTCAGAGAACTCTATCAGACCATCACTTCCTTTCTGCAGTCTACCTAGAACATGCCACAGCACGATGGATAAATGACTTCTTTTTGACACTGCCTGACAGATGGAAAGATAAAAGCAATAGTAGCTGAAATTCTGGTCACAAGCTTTGTATGCATGTAGCAACATGCTCCAGAGAAATAGGAGCAGCATTTCACCTCTGCTACTGGGTCCATACAATCTACATTTATAGTCATCATCGGTCATCAGTTATTAAAAAACTACTAACTAACAGCAGGACAAGAATACGCAAAATTCAACCAGACTGCTGAAACTCATCGGTCAAAATAACACTGCTGTCTTATAATCTTCACATCATAGATACCACAGACCCAGACCTGCTCACAACATCACTGGAACGTCTCTAGTCTTATCTAGTAAGTAGTATAGTGGTCCATACCAATACCAGTGAAATTCCACGATTCTCGATACCAACTTGATACGGCGGTAAAAACAAAAGTAAAACAATAAATCCCATGTACTTCAACATCCGCTCCTTTATTACCGTATGCATACCATAGTTTCCACCGTCGTCTTCCAGCAACAAGTCACATGACACAATAACAAACAAGAAGCGAAAGGTAAGAAGAACGTATTATGTAAGGGATAATGTACAGCTAGCGGGTCATTGTAGTGAAAGAATCCCCTTCAGGGCGATGCTGCATCGCCCTGAAGGGGATTCTTTCACTACAATGACCCGCTAGCTGTACATTATCCCGCTTATTACACGGCTACTTACTGAAGAAATCAATATTTTGACGCAAAAACGGTCCACCAGAGTCCGACATCAGAGCTGCGCCCATAGCAACGGTCTGTTATACATAGCAACGGTCTGTTCTACATAGCAACGGTCTGCTATACAGAAATAAGAGACCGCAGAACGCCGTGATTGACCAATCAGAATCGAGTATTCAACACAGCCGTGTAATAATTCTCTGTAAGGTTCCATAATGTTGTCAGACACTTATAATAACAACCTGAGCCTGTCACTGGCTAAACTAAGCTCTTATAGTGGATGTAAATGGAAAGTGCCAGGTCGACCCAAATGATTCTATCACAGTCCGTTAAGCAGCTGCAGCGTTCTCCCTCAACACCGGACCAAAGTGTTGTCCCCTTTAGTCACTCAGACACAAAAACACGAGAAAGTACAGTCCAGGTTGAA
Organism: Sebastolobus alascanus; assembly: GCA_916701645.2. Taxonomy (NCBI): domain Eukaryota; kingdom Metazoa; phylum Chordata; class Actinopteri; order Perciformes; family Sebastidae; genus Sebastolobus; species Sebastolobus alascanus. The sequence continues at coordinate 330,810 of CAKAOJ020000064.1, forward strand.
AAATACTGGAGTTACCCTTTAAGACTGAAGGTTTTTTTCTGTTAGGTTCATCAACATATTCCACTAAGTTTGCAGGAATGTTGCTGCTGTATGTTTTCCAGATGTTTTCTGTGAGTTTTAGGATAAGATTCCAGAAGATGTTTTTGCTTCTTCTTGTAGTCAGACACATCATCTTGTAGATCTAGAACAGTTCAGGCTCCAGTAATCAGACTAGCTTGTGATAACATCTAACACATTGTGATAATACGTACTTCCCATTCCCATGGCTAACACAGACTTGTCCAAACATGGTCAAGCATACTCCAAGCATATTGTTTTGGGGGGAAAGAATGTGTGTCTGTGTGTTGATGTGGGTGTGTGTGTGGGGGGGGGGGGGTAAATGAGACTGATTGAGCTTACAGTCCTGTTTGTTTTGCTTTTACTACACCAGCTGTAAAATAACACAAATATCTTGAGACTTGTACAGAGTGCCCTTGACAGCACGCTGCAACTGTAGATGTAATGTGTGATTCCATATTTAGCATCATTAGGATGCTGCTGTTGTTGTTAACCACTCTGTATGTACTGTATGTTGCTCCTGGGGTTCCTGTAATTAGGTAATTTATCTGTATTTATTCTTATTCCTACTCTTTCTTTATATTTGGCCCAGTAGCCTCTTCTACACACATACAGTATGTTTGCATGAAGCCTTGAAACAGGTGAAGTAAAGTAAAAGCAACCTCCACACTCTTAGATCTCACAACCTTTTCTCACAAACATGGTTTTCATTTTTAAATGTAATTTGATTATGCCAAATTGTACAGTGTATTTTCAATGAAAATATACTTTATTTTATTTCAGTCACACACTTCTCCCTCAGAAGATCAGCTGCTTTTGATTATCACAGCTGAATAAGACTGAACAGGTTTTTCTTAGTTCTTTGAGATTTGCAGGGAGATGGTTATTTGAAAGCACAGAACAACATTAAAAATTAATTTAAAAAAATAAGAACATCCTAGCAACAAATTAATTTCAAAGCACTACCCATCACATAAAGTGAATTTTATGAAAGAAATTAAAAAATGATTTCTCTTCATTGTGGGAAAATAAAAAGTGTAGATTGAGACGTTGTGAGAATTAAACCTGGATCAAGTGACCCCCCCAGTGGTTCGAATGAGAAGCTGCTGTGTTTGTGAACATCCCCTTTAAAGAACTAACACCCTGTTACTCTACTTACATAGCCTGCATGTTTAAAACTCACAGTAAATGGAGAGACGCTCATAGTGAAAACAGTTGAATTCTGCTCGTTCATGAAATCAGGGTCACTGATTGTTCTTTGCTCTGCGTAACATGTTTGTTCTCTTGTCTCCTCTTGTTCTGTATAATTCAGCCTTCATGCATTCTCCTCATCAGCCTGTCTACACTGCTACTAAACACGGAGTCATTGGCTTCACTAGAGCTATGGCGGTAAGACACACACACAGTAAATGAGACAGTATAAAGGTTATATCAGGTTATGGGATGTCCTCCGGGCAGTTCAAAGCTCAGCAGCTCATTCCACATGTTCTTGCAGGACGCGTCCTCTCAGGGAGACTACGGCGTTCGTATCAACGTCCTGTGTCCGGCCTTCGTGGACACTCCTCTGCTGCACTCGGTGGAACACGAGGACAACATGGGCAAGTTTGTCAAGTTCAAGGATGATTTCAAACGCAGCATGACCAAGTTTGGAGTTTTACAGTAAGTGAAGTCACACGTGTCACTCGTGGTTTGTGGGATCCTTTCACCTGAGTTCAGTTTCACACACTGTGAATTTATTGATGAGATATGTAAATGAAAAGTAGATTCCTGAGCACAGGTTTTATTCACATTTTGTACAGCAAAGGTTTGAATTTACAGTCTTGCCAATCTTTGTGTTGATTAAACATGATGAAGGTTGGCAGTGAGTCTGGAAGTGGAGGAGGTGGGATAGATCATCTCCAGCTGAGACTGGGCAATACAGAAACAGTTGATAGAGAACCGAAGCTTGTGATATTGTAACTCTAGTTCTACGAGCACATGCAGAATCTTCTACTGGACTTCATGGTTACAGTGGGTGAAGCTCAATGGATGTTTACCTGCCGCGACTCCACATCCACCTAACCACACTGATCCAGACTGGATAAGGGTTAGACACGGCAGCACACCTACTTCTTTATAAGCTTGGCCCCCGCAGCGGAGAAGTAGGGAACCCTTCCCCCCCCCAGATAGTACACAACTGATCTATGTCTACTGATCTATAACTGATCTGGGTAAAGCCGTGGTCTAACCCTGCAGGAGTCCAACACAAACAGTAAACACCCTGCACACCACATTCCCCGTCAAGGAGCACAGAACAGACATGTAGGTGTGTCATGCAAAGAGGGGGGTCAGGTGCAACACAACCGACCCCCCCCCCCCACCCCTTCTGACCACTCCTGTGTTGTTCCAGCGAGCACAGACCATGAAAAAGAGCCCAACGTGTCCAAGAGATAGAACCGTATGAATGGACGGGGCATCGCTGCTCACCTCTCCGAACAACGCTGCCGACACCACAACGCTGCGTATAGAGTGTGCAAGAACCACAGTGGGGGGGGGGGGTCCCTGGGAGATGCACGCACAAAACCATCCTGCCAAAGCAGATTTAACTTTGCTTCCCTGCATGTGCTGGAAGACAGAAAGCATCCAGCTGTAAAACCCTGGACCTGAGAGATTTGGCCCTGCTAAGGTCACCACGAAGCACCAAGCCTCTTGGCTGCACCGATGGGCGATTAGTTCACATACTCTCTTAGTTGAGTTCAATGTAAACAGCAAAGCTGTCATGAATGGCAACGCCTTCAGAGAGGAGCCTTGAGGTGAAGCCCCCACTCGTCTAAGTCTAAAGTGGAGTCATCGGTTAATAACAGCAAAGTAGGTGGAAGTGGTCCATGGAAGAAAAAGGGATTCATTATGAACTGGCGACTCCATCGGTTGAAGGTGGAGGAGTCAGCTGGGAAAGTTGTGGTTCCAGTGTGAAAGATGCAGTCTGTGCTGTGTTCAAATCCAACTGTGCAGATTAGAGGAAGCCGGTCGCTCTAATCCTTTGTTCTTTGCAGAGTCCAGTTAGCTCGGCGCTAACTTGGTTTGTTCCTGTGGCTTTAAAGTTAGCTAGCAGGCTTTGTTTTCCCTGCTGGTGCTACATTAGTTTACGCGGGGTTAGCAGTGTAAACTGAGCTGTGCATCCTCTGCCTTACAATAGGTTATTGTGTGGTTCTGTCTGTTGTTAGGCCATAGCTAAGAGCTGTGGAGCGGTCACAAGCACAAAGCTGGAGGCTCACATGTGTTTCAGTCAGAGGACGTTCAACAAACTGTTGAGCTGTTTAATGTGCTGACAAATGGCTCTTTCTACTTAGAATGTCAGATCTGGTGATTTTCTGTTTGGGAACTGATTTTCCATTCGGCTCTTTCCAAACAACTACAGTTAAATTGTGAAAACGCTCAGAGCCACTCAGCTTCTTTCTGACCTTTTTCTGTCTGTGTTCTGATTACATTCTTATTTCACACAAGCGGCCCAGAGTCCAGTTGGCCGCTGAATGATGCTTCATCTTTCAGGAAACCTGACAACTGTTTATTTGGAGCTGTTAACACAGGCAGGATGACCATACACATAACAGGAGAGTTATGAAAGAATCAGATGAAATATGTGCCATGTTCCTCCATCACTTCACTACGGGGTCCATCATGCTGCAGTGACCAAACTGTATTTATCTATGGCTATGGATAAGCCTTTTTCACGTGCATGTGTGCGTGTGTGTGTGTGTGTGTGTGTATGTGTGTGTGTGTGTGTGTGTGTGTGTGTGCCTCTCTTTTCTGTAATACCTCTAATGCCCTACATCCTCTCTGTGTTTACCTGCAGGCCATCCTTGATAGCGGAGGGCATGATGAGATTGATTCTGGATCCCAGTCTGAACGGAGCGGTGATGAAGATCACCTGCTCAAAGGGAATCCACTTCCACACCTATGAACCCATGTCTGCTTGAGCGGTGATATAGTGTACTATACGCTGCTGCTGCTGCTGAGAAGAACAATACAGGACTTCATCCTGTCTGAATGCAACACACCAGAAACTGTTTCAGCACATCTGGCTGCTGCTGGACTTCATATCAGAACTGCAGCAGAGCATCGTTTGGATTCTACAGGACAAACTGACCTGAACAATCTACCTGATCATGTTCAGTATATAGGCCTATATACGGGTGTCCAAATTAACACATGAATGCTTTACAAATTATGATGATCGTAGGCCTCATTGAAATTAGAAAGTTGTTTTAAGTGCACTGCTAGCCAAGATATAAACCTTTGGCAAACCAAAGTTAGCTTTCTATGTGTTACAGGAAATAGTTGACATCCACCTCAGATACAAATGATTATGCAGCTTATTTTAATAACGGTGTTTTCATAACAACTGTAATAATTAATATTTAACAGCAGGTGTATAGGATTTGTGTAAAAATAAAAATAATTTTGTGGGATAGTTTAATCTGGGAGATATGGGACTCATTTATTGATATTATAATGAAACTAAGACTACGTCTATATAAGTTGCTTTAAACGGCCTTTTCGTGTGAAGCATCCACACAGTGTTTCCACAGTGAAACATAAAGCATAAACAAGTCAAGTCAGTTTTATTTGTAATATCACAAATCACAGATTATCCTCAGGGGGCTTCACAATCTGTACAGGATACGAAACCCTCTGTCCTTTACAGTACGACCCTCTCATTGGATAAGGAAAAACTTAACCAAAAAAACAGGGAAAAAATGTTATAAATGTCAGGAAGAGCAACAGAGGAGGGATCCTCCTTCCAGGATGGACAGACGTGCAATAGATGTCGTGTGTACAGAGTAACAACATAATGAAAATACAACATAGACAATCCATATGACAAAAAATAATACATGTAATGTGAACATATGTGAGAAGGTGGATCCAGGAGGATGTCAAGCAGCTTCCAGGCGTCGCCAGATAGATAGAGCCAGAGCAACACGACCTCCTCTCCACACCAAACAGATAGAGCCAGAGCAACACGACCTCCTCTCCACGCCATACAGAAAGAGCCAGAGCAACACGACCTCCTCTCCAAGCCAAACAGGCAGAGCCAGAGCAACACGACCTCCTCTCCACGCCAAACAGATAGAGCCAGAGCAACACGACCTCCTCTCCACGCCATACAGAAAGAGCCAGAGCAACACGACCTCCTCTCCACGCCAGATAGATAGAGCCAGAGCAACACAACCTCCTCTCCACGCCAAACAGATAGAGCCAGAGCAACACAACCTCCTCTCCACGCCAGATAGATAGAGCCAGAGCAACACAACCTCCTCTCCACGCCAAACAGATAGAGCCAGAGCAACACGACCTCCTCTCCACGCCAAACAGGTAGAGCCAGAGCAACATGACCTCCTCTCCATGCCAGATAGGTAAAGCAAGAGCAACACAACCTCCTCTCCACTATGGAACCTAGAGAGAGGACCAGATTTTTGTTTTTAGTTCACAGTTGCTTAGTAATGTAAACGTATGTTTGTCATGCCAATAAGCCCCCTTGGACTGAAGTAAACTGTTAGAGAGGTTAAATCTCCTGGAGGACGGAGGTCCAGGTCCATCATGTGGAATGAGGCACCAACAGCCGGAGAGGCAGAGCGAGGTCGCAGAACAGCCGACGGTCCAGCACAGATAAGCCTGAGTAAAAGGAGAGAGAGCAGGACTACTGGGCTTAAATTATACATTGAGACTTAGACCGACCAGCCAGCAAAAAGAATGATAAAAGAATAAGTAACTACTTGAAAAAGATGGGTTTTGAGTTTGGATTTAAAGACCTCCACAGAATCAGACTGTCTGATGTCCATAGGGAGGTTATTCCAGAGGAATAAGAAAAGGCCCTTTGGCCTGCTGACTTCTTTTTCACTCTGGGGACAGACAGGAGTTCTGTATTCTGAGAGAGGAGAGTCCTGGTTGGAGTATAAGATTTAACCCCTTAACACCCGCGGGCCGTAGGAGCGTTAAGTACACAACTATGCCATGTACACAACTGCTATTTTAAGTGGTTGATCATGCGACATATCTTTGGAAAGCTAAGATTCTTGTGATTCAATACAATCACAACCACAGGTAAAATCAACGCCTATGTCAGACCACCAACAAGCAAACAAACCATTAAAAAATGGAGGCAACTCACCTATGAAGTCTCATTAGTAATCCACCAATAGATAACATCCAACAAAAATGGTCTTGTTACATTGGCAAAGATCCAGATGATCCAATCCAGTAAAATTATTTAGTCGAAAACACATTATTATATCAATAAATACCCACAGACTGCTATTTAAAATTAGCCAGCAGATATGCTAATCTTACAAATAAACAAACAATATCTTGGTATCAAAACTGTGGCCGCCCTGACCTTTCGATTGACAGCTCACTTGAGCCAATAGGAGCTTCCATGTCCTGTCTACAGCCTACAATAGCCAACAAGAGTCTGCGTTGAAAGGTAGTGCCCGCCCCCTTTCTGTCGTGTAAAGACCGAGCCAGTTACAAACGATTGTGCGGATGACGGACACTTTGTATAGCCAATGAAACTCTAAACACAGCAACATGCTGTTTCAGTCGGTAGATTTCATGCCAAACCGAGGAAGTCCCTGCATAAAGCAAACTACCTCCTGTCAGGTGTGGTTTTTGACCGTTTTGGAGACTTTGGAGAGAAAACGATGGTGAAATTGAGGGAGAAAACTAAATATACGCTGCAAGAAGCCAGAGAAGAATGTACTCAGAGAGGATACTGATGAGTCTGTAGAGGAAATATCCGAGGAAGACATGTCCGTATGTCGATGGACTCCGAGGCAGAGGCAATGTTTCTGGAGGGAGGAGACATTACTCTTGACAAGTAAGTATTTTATTATATTATATAACTTATATATTGCTGTATAAATAACATAAATAAGCTTTAGTTTGAATTATGAGTAGAAAAAACAGAAAGTTCATCACTTTGAGGTTTCTCTAGAATCAGCAGATATTCAGATATTCAGATATTCAGATATTCAGCTGGACTCTGGTTCTTATTTCAAGGAGGAAACTGTTCAGTTCAGGTAAGTTCTGTTTTTTATATATATTTGTTACCAGCCGTGACGGTGACCACATGGTATTGTCTTCCCCTTTTGAGTGTCAGTGTGAGTGTGTGTCGTCATGGCAACGTGTTCCTGGAGACGCCTGACGTTACTGTAACAGGAAGTACAACAGAAGAGGTTTGTTTATATTAGATATAAAGTCTGTTGACAGATTTCGTCAACATGATCGTGTCACAAATGTACAAGATGCAGTCAAAAACTCTACAGGTCTGTTGTTGAGTTCAGAATGAAGGCCGAGTCCGAAGACATGTGGTCCGAAGGGCCCCCCCCACTGTGATCCCATTGTAAGATGGTCTGTAGTTGTAAATTGATATTTTGTAAATAGTTTACTTTTTATATAAACTGCTTTTCCACCATAGCACTTGTTTTGTCTCTTTTATATGAGCAACATCTCATTTCAAGAAAGGAGAAAAGTTTTTATAATGTGTTTATACTTCAGTTACTCTGGATATGGTTATAAGGATTCCTCTGTCACCTTTCATTAGAGACAAAAGTTATGACACAAAATTAAATTGTTAAATTATGAAGCATTCAAGAGTAGTAGCCTCTTTTTCCTAGGTAACCATGGTTACTAAGGGTCCTTTTGGAAGATGCCTCGACATGCCCTTTAGAGAAAGGGAAGAACCTGAGGATGGATCCCTCTTCTACTGCACTTCAGCTTCCACTTTCACTTTCAGTCCTGCAGTTCATGCTTTCTTCATATGTCAGCATTTCTAGTTCATTTTGATGTTTCTATACTGGAGCATTATTAACTATCTGCAGGTTATTATCATCAATATGAGTGCAACACAATAAGGACAAGTCTTGTATAAATATGCAGTGGTTGCTTTATTTCAGTATTTTCTTTTTTCTTTTTACAACAATAGAAGAAAGTACTTCAGATTTATACCCTGTATATACTGTACATACTCATACTGAACTGTTAGCTGGAGATAAGAGGGAATCCTACCAAATAAATCAATCAATAATTCAGTCATTCAATAAGAACACCCCCCCCCCCCCCTTTGACAACTGAAGCACATAACAACTAACCGATATCAAAATCATCTACCATTACCATGAGCTTGTTTGAAACTGAACCGTCCTCACAGAATCAGAGATGTATTGTTTGTTGACGTTGACGTCACCACATGTGTTGGCTCAGTAAATTATAAAATACAGTCGAAGCACAAACATCATATCTTCAGCCCAGTTTTCATTTTTATCTTTCTACCTTCAAATCTGTAAACCCTTCACGTGGAATGTCCTCCATGTGCATGCATGCATGTGTGTGTGTGTGTGTGTGTGTGTGTGTGTGTGTGTGTGTGTGTGTGTGTGTGTGTGTGTGTGTGTGTGTGCGTGTGCGTGTGTGTGTGTGTGTTAGAAGGGGTTGATGCGGTGTCCTGTTCCCAGAGGGGAGAACGGGTTGACTTTTGCCCACATTAGAGCATCGTTCAGAGAGATGGCTGATTTCCCGTCCTCCAGCAGAAACACCGGACCCTGAGCACAAAGAAAAGAGAAAACCATGAGACACGTTGTCCAGACATGTTAGTGTAGATATACACACAAAGCAGTAAAATAAAGAAACACACCTGTATTCTGTGTCCTGTGAAACAAGACTGCTGAACATCGGAGTGGCTCGGCAGATTGGAGCCGGTCACATAATCAGCACCACACAGGACTAAAGCATCTGAGAGAGGGAGAGCATTAACCATCACACATACAGGATGTATTCACCATCACATTACATAGTTCATATTAATTAGATAGATAATACTTATTTCTGCCTCCTCTGCTCCTTCATTCATTTCTCTCTCTCAGCCACACTCCATCCAATCAGAGAGCCTCTTACACACAGCAGCCAATCACCAAGTCTTCTGTTGCTGATCCCAGAACATATGCTGAGCATATGTGCTGTGTTTTATTTCCATAAACTCCCCTGATAAAGGATGTTTAGAGCTGTTATTTATACCAGAGTGTGTTGGCTGGATTCTCCTCTCCAGACAGCTGAACTCTTCTCTTTGACCCTCTGATGGAGAACTGTTGGAATCAGACAGAGACACAGTTGTGAAGTTGTGTACATGCACATAAACAATGTAGAGGTGTTACAGTGATAACAGTCACTCTGCCAGTGAATTAAACATATGGTAGTAAGAACATAGATGTAGATCTGAGCGTTTGTAACTAAAACATTCAGGAGGCTGACAGCAATGATACCTCATACTTCTCTAAATCTGGTTCCATGAGTCCGCTGGGTCAACCTCTATACACCCTTTAAGTGCTGACGTCATGATTACATCACAGTGTTACACGGCTGTGTTGAATACTCCATTCTGATTGGTCAATAACGGCGTTCTACGGTCTGTAATTTCTGTATAACAGACCGTTGCTATGTATAGCAGACCGTTGCTATGTATAGCAGACCGTTGCTATGTATTACAGACCGTTGCTATGTATAACAGACCGTTGCTATGTATAACAGACCGTTGCTATGTATAGCAGACCGTTGCTATGTATAACAGACCGTTGCTATGTATAGCAGACCGTTGCTATGTATAACAGACCGTTGCTATGTATAGCAGACCGTTGCTATGTATAACAGACCGTTGCTATGTATAGCAGACAACAGACCGTCGCTATGTATAGCAGACCGTTGCTATGTATTACAGACCGTTGCTATGTATAGCAGACCGTTGCTATGTATAACAGACCGTTGCTATGTATAACAGACCGTTGCTATGTATAGCAGACCGTTGCTATGTATAACAGACCGTTGCTATGTATAGCAGACCGTTGCTATGTATAACAGACCGTTGCTATGTATAGCAGACAACAGACCGTTGCTATGTATAGCAGACCGTTGCTATGTATAACAGACCGTTGCTTTGTATAGCAGACCGTTGCTATGTATAGCAGACCGTTGCTATGGGCGCAGCTCTGATGTCGGACTCTGGAGGACCGTTTTTGCGTCAAAATACTGATTTCTTCAGTAAGTAGCCGTTTACTAAGCAGGATAATGTACAGCTAGCGGGTCATTGTGGTGAAAGAATCCCCTTCAGGGTGATGGGAGCATGTCGGGGATTCTTTCACAACAATGAGCCGCTAGCTGTACATTATCTCTTACATGTTAGCTGGAGGCTAAACAAAGGAAAGACTGGAGGCTAACACGAATCAACTCAGAGCAGTGGGCTAAAGTTACAAACATCACAAACATTTGAGATGACAAACTGTGATTCGTGGCTCTAGCGAGCTACAATATCAGAGAAACGTTTCAGAGATGGAGAGTAAATGTTGCTAATAGTTTAACCTTCTGCTAACCGGTGAGCTCAAACATAAGGTGAAACTATTAGAGATAGTTCTTAGTTTATGAGCACGAACATCTGAGAGTGAGTGACTGAGCATATTCAGAAAAACTTATCTTTATTTTTTATTCTGCCTCCACCTACGCTCCGCCCATAGAAACACGTTTACAGTAGCGGTGTCCACCCCCCCCCCCCTTATACGCCTGACACAATGCTACGCACAAACCTAAAGAAGTCTGATGTTCCAGCTTCATTGATCTTAACAATGCTGCAGCACACTGGACATGAGGCCGGGTACAGAGTCTCCTCATCAGCAAGTCCTTCAGTTAGTCAGGCATCACATCCGTCTCCCCAGAGGAGATTCAGCTGCTCTTCATGTATCTCAAGTAACCTTAAGAAGTTGGATCCTCTCCTGTGTTGCCTTGGTAACCGGCCTCATCCTGGCCTTAAGCCTGGGCCACACCAGGAACATCAGCAGCGCGTGGCGGCTGCGTTACCTGTTGTTTTTTATTTCAGCGTCTGTGTTAACAGGTTAGAGCAGCCACACAGCCCGTCTCAGCTGCGTCTCGGCTGCGTCTCGGCTGCGTCTCGGCTGCGTCTCGGCTGCGTCTCGGCTGCGTCTCGGCTGCGTCTCGGCTGCGTCTCAGCTGCGTCTCGGCTGCGTCTCGGCTGCGTCTCAGCTGCGTCTCAGCTGCGTCTCCTCTAGAGATTCGAGGTCTCGCCTATTTTTAACGCTAGCCGCGCGGTTCACAACAACAACAGACAGTGAAGGTATTCTATTGACTGTATATTAACATCATACCAGCAACATTACTACAGTTTACATGTCTCTATCTGTAGAAAATGTCACGGACATGAAAAAAAGTAAACAACACTTCCTGCTTTCATTTCAAAATAAAAGCCCTAAAGCGTTTTTTTCTGTGGACAGATTCCTTCATTTGTTAACACGAGGCTTTTATTCTGAAATATTTGCAGGACAGCGTTGTAGAACATGCAGTGACTTACAGAGCTCCATGAATGAATATAGTACAGGGTTTAAATTGTGGATTATTACTATTATTTACAAATTACCACACGTTTCTTAACCTTTCTCTGTCTAAAATAAATATAAATGATATTTATAATGAAATGAAATGGACATTATGAAAGGAAAACTCTATGTAGAAAGAAAGAGCTGACAGCAGCAGCAGCAGCAGCATCAGCTGGTGTGAACACCCGACGTGTGAATTACGCAGCCGCCACAAGACGCAGACGCCACACGACGCAGCCGCCACACGACGCAGACGCCACACGACGCAGACGCCACACGCTAGTCAGTGTTCCCCTTTCAACTTCAGATCACACATGAACCATTGGTGTTAAAGTCTTTTTACATTACTGTGCCTCATGGTGTTATCAATAACATTCAATGGTAATACCATTATCTTTGTGTGTGTGTGTGTGTGTGTGTGTGTGTGTGTGTGTGTGTGTGTGTGTGTAACCTACCTGTTGCTCTGACTGCAGGCTCTCCATGCATCCAGCTCCACAGACAGCTGCTCGATCTTCAGAGGAACACAAACCTCCCTCCTCTTCAACAGCTGACTGAGAAACAGGAAGAAAGAACATCAACCTGGTTCAACCTGATTATTATTAATATTATTATTATACTTATTATCAAAGTAAAGAAATACTGAGTGAGCAGCTTTATGTCAGGCATCAAACTACCGCCGTATAGCCCAGTTCCTCCTGTAACTGCTTTACTCTACTTAAATCATTCTCTATTTAAATCATGCTGAACATGTTGCTGCAGACTCATTACCTTCTATAAAAGCTCAATGATGATCAAAGTATAAAGAAGATCCTGGAATTATAGCTACTGTAACTGGGGAGGCATCACATGGTGGTTTTACAGGACTCCTTGTTAGAGCGTATATATATATATATATATATATACCCGAGATTCAGCTGCTCTTCATGTATCTCAAGTAACCTTAAGAAGTTGGATCCTCTCCTGTGTTGCCTTGGTAACCGGCCTCATCCTGGCCTTAAGCCATGATTCAGCTGCTCTTCTCGGGTTCGGTATACTGTGTATATATATAGATATATATACACAGTATACCAAACCCAACAACAACCCACAGCACTTGAACCAGAGGGTTAAAACTATGAGGAAGCATTTAGGTGCACAGTTAGAGTTCTTAATGTTCCTGATCACTTAAAGGAAGACTTCACCCACAAGATGACCATCTGTATATCAGCTACCTACTATAACACCCCGTGTTTGAAGAAAGCTGTGTTCTTCTCTCAGGCCTCCGCGGTGAACGGAGAACCAAAAACAGAGTAAATCCTTGATGAAGTGAAGTAAACGGGGTGTTTAACAACAGCACGACTATATCCAAACATCCGTTTACAAACTCTCACACTAGTCCTGCAGTATAATCTAATTCGTATGCTCACAACTTCCAGAACACGTGCATCTTCACTAAAACCATTTAACCCCCCCCCCCACCACTACCACCTCATGCCGTCTGTGAACAGGTGTTGTGAAATAGTTTAGCTGCTGTTAAAGGTACTCTATGTAACAATGTACGTGTTTTAATCGCTTCATATTGCTATTGTGTGTACAGATTGTAACGTAACTTAAACACTGAGATCTCCCCCGACCTTCTCGCTCGCTTATAACAGTCTGTGGACGGATTTCTATGTAAAGGACTCGGGACTGTTTTGCCGGGAGAAGAATATGAGGTTCATGCTCGCTGCAGAGTTCAGCTCCCCGAAAGCACCAACAGTGTGAAGCTAATAGAACTGATATACTGTCTTGAGTGCTGAAGCTAAGGTCGGCCAGCCTGCTGTAACTTACATTATTACACGGCTGTGTTGAGTACTCGATTCTGATTGGACAATCACGGCGTTCTGCGGTCTGTTATTTCTGTATAGCAGACCGTTGCTATGTATAACAGACCGTTGCTATGGGCGCAGCTCTGATGTCGGACTCTGACGGACCGTTTTTGCGTCAAAATATTGATTTCTTCAGTAAGTAGCCGTGTAATAAGCGGGATAATGTACAGCTAGCGGGTCATTGTAGTGAAAGAATCCCCTTCAGGGCGATGCAGCATCGCCCTGAAGGGGATTCTTTCACTACAATGACCCGCTAGCTGTACATTATCCCTTACGTAGCTGTGCAGCATGGATCTGCTTGGTTGCTGCATAACATCAGCTGATAAAGTAATTTACTAGCTGCAAGCTACTTACAGTAGTATCATGGAGCCAATGGTCCAAATAACATTTAGGAACATTACGGAACATTATGTGAGGATAACGCCCGACGAGCTGTCCATTATCAGGAATTAATGGACGACGTGGAGAGACGTCAGGATGCTGACTGCAGTTCACTTAACGACCACAGGAGTCATTAATTATTACATTATTACAATACACCATCATTATTATTATTATTATTATTATTATTAATAACAAGGATCTTCTGAAAGTTACGTATAGTACCTTTAAACGCCGCCTCCATTTACTTTAGTTCATCAAGGTGAGTAAATGATATACTAATGGTCATTTTGGAGGTGAGGTATTCCTTTAATTTTATTAAAATTGTCATGATGACAGTTATCAGATATATACAGCGTATAATCACTAGAAGAGATTAAAGAACTCTTTAAATCACCACCAGCCTTCACCACAGACAGATCACAGCACCTTTTAGACACATAAAACACCAGACCATGTTAAATAAAGACTTATTAACACACACACACACACACACACACACACACACACACACACACACACACACACACAACTGTGTGTCTACCTGGTGTATTCGTAGAGTGCAGGTACGATGCTGCAGTACTGTCTCCTGATGGCCAGTAGACCTCCGATATAACCGCACAGGATCAACAGCTCACTGCGGGGTCTGCTCACGCACACACACACGCACGCACGCACGCACACACGCACGCACGCACGCACACACACACACACACACACACGCACACAAAGACCTGGATGATGATCAAGTCTGACAATGTATGGGAAGTACCAGCATAATAATTAAAATAACTGTTAATACTAATAAAGTAAGAGACGTTCTTACTCAGTGAGCTTGGCCGTGATGAGGCAGTCGGTTCTGATGTAACTCATCAGTTCCAGGACCGGCTGAACACCGTCCACGGTCCAGTCAGGTCCAGACAGCTGTTCTGGTGAGGAGGAAGGATGAATCTGATTAATCAGATATTTAGATTACTGTCTTCAGTTTGACACTGTCAGCGATGCAGGTAACAAGTATCAAGTTATTGTTACGACTCACTGAACTGGATCTGCGTGGATCTTTGTAGTTTTATTTTACACCAAATCATTTAGAAAGTGCAGATTTTTAGGGTCTTCATAGAGATTGTTTTGGAAACTGGTTGATTCATAGATTACACTTCTAACTGCACCAGCATGTGGGACAACCATGGAATGGCTAAATTCATCTATATATATATATATATATATATATACAGTATATATGGCATGCCGTTTAGGAAATTATTATATATATATAATGTGAAATTTGAGAATATTGAATGAAATCCTGAATATATGGAATGAACCCTGAGAATATGGAAGATCTGTACGGATAATGACCTAAAACCAAGATGGCAGCAGCGCCTTGATGACGTCAGATTTCATTCCATACTCTCAGGGTTCATTCAATATATTCAGCATTTCATTCCATATTCTCAGGGTTCATTCAATATATTCAGGATTTCATTCCATATTCTCAGGGTTCATTCAATATATTCAGCATTTCATTCCATATTCTCAGGGTTCATTCAATATATTCAGGATTTCATTCCATATTCTCAGGGTTCATTCAATATATTCAGCATTTCATTCCATATTCTCAGGGTTCATTCAATATATTCAGGATTTCATTCCATATTCTCAGGGTTCATTCAATATATTCAGGATTTCATTCCATATTCTCAGGGTTCATTCAATATATTCAGCATTTCATTCCATATTCTCAGGGTTCATTGAATATATTCAGGATTTCATTCCATATTCTCAGGGTTCATTCAATATATTCAGCATTTCATTCCATATTCTCAGGGTTCATTCAATATATTCAGCATTTCATTCCATATTCTCAGGGTTCATTCAATATATTCAGCATTTCATTCCATACTCTCAGGGTTCATTCAATATATTCAGCATTTCATTCCATATTCTCAAATTTAACATTATATATCTACACATAGAGAGAGAGAGAGAGAGAGAGAGAGAGATACAGTATATAAACAGTACATACAGTATATAAACAGTATATACAGTATATTCCCTCCTTGGGTATTGGGGAAAAATATAAATCACACCAACTGATGTCATGTCAAAAAATGTAAATATGTTCCAACTGTTTGATATTAAAGGTCCTTTGAATAGAGTTGTGTCATCATATTGTTCTGTTAGATACGTAAACACACACACAGACACACAATGAAGCTGAGCTGCCGATACCTTTAACGTGATCCAGCCCGATCCAGAGGGCGTTCTCAGGTTCGGAGCTCAGCAGGTGGAATTTAACAGCTGAAAACACATCTCTCTCAGACATGGCTGCTTCTGCCAAGGCCTTACATTCCTCTAATGAAGGGAGACCGCACTTGAATGACAAACAACACATAATCGTAGTCACGATAATCATCACAGATATTAATATCATCAACATCAGACATGGATCCTCCAATCCTTTTCATCCAAAACCTGTCTTAGATTTAACCTAAAGGGGACATTTCCTGCTCATTTACAGGTTCAGACTTGTATTCTGGGTTTCTACTAGAACATGTTTACATGCTTTAATGTTCTAAAAACACATTTTTGTTCTCATCCTGTCTGTCTGACTATACCTGTATTCACCCTCTGTCTGAATATACCTGTATTCACCCTCTGTCTGAATATACCTGTATTCATCCTGTCTGAATATACCTGTATTCATCCTGTCTGAATATACCTGTATTCACCCTCTGTCTGAATATACCTGTATTCATCCTGTCTGAATATACCTGTATTCACCCTCTGTCTGAATATACCTGTATTCACCCTCTGTCTGACTATACCTGTATTCACCCTCTGTCTGAATATACCTGTATTCATCCTCTGTCTGAATATACCTGTATTCACCCTCTGTCTGAATATACCTGTATTCATCCTCTGTCTGAATATACCTGTATTCACCCTCTGTCTGAATATACCTGTATTCACCCTCTGTCTGAATATACCTGTATTCACCCTCTGTCTGACTATACCTGTATTCACCCTCTGTCTGAATATACCTGTATTCACCCTCTGTCTGAATATACCTGTATTCACCCTCTGTCTGAATATACCTGTATTCACCCTCTGTCTGAATATACCTGTATTCATCCTCTGTCTGAATATACCTGTATTCACCCTCTGTCTGAATAAACCAGATACCCAGATGGATGTGATGTTTTCATTATATGTCCCCTTTAATGATTGTCTACTCACCCTTTCATGACATTGGTTGATTTCAGCGGTGCATCCTGGGTAAACTGCACACAGCTTAGCCAATAAAATGTGGTTGTCAGGAATCATTCGCAGAAGGTCAGCTGAGAGCTCCCTGAATGTAGACATGGTAGAGATGGACTACACCTTAGCAGCAGCCACTGTAGTAACCCTGGTTCTATGAGCACAGATGGAGCCTCTAACTTTAGCTCCTTGCTCATCTACACTTACTGAAATTGATAAATGCAAAGGTGAATTTTGGCTGATGTATAAAGTCCAAGCTGAAAATAGGTTGGCAGTCACCGGGCTCCACCTGTGCTCCACCTGTGCTTCACCTGTGCTCCACCTGTGCTCCACCTCTGCTCCACCTGGCCTCCACCTGTGCTCAACGAACTAACGTTCAATCAAAGCATAACCTTCAAAACCAGGGACATGTGTCATGATGTCATAGTCAAACAGAGCCTGTAAACAGCTGGCTTTACACCAAACCAAGTATGGTTATCAGCTAGCTGGATATGGGCAACATGGGGACAACATGGGGACAACATGGGGACAACATGGGGACAACATTGGGGACAACATGGGGACAACATTGGGACAACATGGGGACAACATGGGGACAACATGGGGACAACGTGGGGACAACATGGGGACAACATGGGGGAAACATGGGGACAACATGGGGACAACATGGGGACAACATGAGGACAACATGGGGGCAACATGGGGGCAACATGGGGACAACATTGGGACACATGGGGACAACATCATGGGGACAACATTGGGACAAACATGGGGGCAACTGGGGAAAACATGGGGCACAACATGAGGACAACTGGGGGACAACATGGGGGCACAACATGGGCACAACAAGGTACAACTTGGGACAACATTGGGACAACATGGGGGCACCTAACTTGGGGAAACATGGGGACGACATTGGGACAACATGGAGACAACATGGGCACAACATGGGGACCAACAATGGGACATCATGGGGGACAACATGCGGCAACATGGGGACAACATGGGACAACATGGGGCAACATGGGCAACATGGGGACAACCATGGGGAACAACATTGGGGACAACATGGGGACAATATGTGTACAACTGTGGGCAGAACATGGGGACAACAGGGGGCACAACATGGGGACAACATGGGGACAACATGGGACAACATGGGACAACATGGGCGACAACATGGGGCAACATGGGGGCAACATGGGGACAACATGGGGACAACATGGGGACAACATGGGGGCAACATGGGGACAACATGGGGACAACATGGGGACAACATGGGGACAACATGGGGACAACATGGGGACAACATGGGGGCAACATGGGGACAACATGGGGGCAACATGGGGGCAACATGGGGGCAACATGGGGACAACATGGGCACAACATGGGGACAACATGGGGACAACATTGGGACAACATGGGGACAACATGGGCACAACATGGGGACAACATTGGGACAACATGGGGGCAACATGGGGACAACATGGGGACAACATGGGGGCAACATGGGGACAACATGGGGGCACCATGGGGACAACATGGGGGCAACATGGGCACAACATGGGCACAACATGGGGACAACATTGGGACAACATGGGGGCAACATGGGGACAACGTGGGGACAACATGGGGACAACATGGGGGCAACATGGGGACAACGTGGGGGCAACGTGGGGACAACATGGGGACAACGTGGGAACAACATGGGGGCAACGTGGGGGCAACGTGGGGACAACGTGGGGACAACGTGGGGACAACGTGGGGACAACGTGGGGACAACGTGGGGACAACATGGGGGCAACATGGGGACAACATGGGGGCAACATGGGGGCAACATGGGGACAACATGGGGGCAACATGGGGACAACGTGGGGACAACGTGGGGGCAACGTGGGGGCAACGTGGTGACAACGTGGGGACAACGTGGGGACAACGTGGGGACAACATGGGGACAACATGGGGACAACATGGGGACAACATGGGGGCAACGTGGTGACAACATGGGGACAACATGGGGGCAACATGGGGGCAACATGGGGGCAACATTGGTTTCCATTGAAGGTTTCCAGGTGAATAATAGAGGTTACACTAACAGACGTACCATGTCGGTGTCGTCATGTACTTCCTGGCCAAGAGTTCAAGACAGTATGCTGTGCTCTGATTGGCTGCCTCTCCTAGGACGATACCCACACATGCAGCCAACTCCAGCTCATTACCTCGGATATGACTCGACATGGCTAACTGAAAGCATAACACACACACACACACACACACACACACACACACACAGATTTCTTGTTGTCATTAATGATCAGTAAAGGACAGACACATGAAACAATGTGTGTGTAACTGATGTGTGTACCTTGACATTGTCCACAGCTAGGTGGCAGCATGCTGCCAGGACCGAGCATCCGTCCTGGAAGTACCACTCAGCCAGTTCCTTACACACCTTGTGGAGGAGACTGGACAGAAAGAGAGCAAATCTAGCACCTCATCTCACACATATTCTGGGATTCACTTCAGAGAGCATTAAATCAACTAGTTCAGTATTCTACAAGACTCAGAGTGAAGAAGTGTTTCTACATATGATGCTCCTGTTTAGATACTACAGTTGTTTGATCCATTTCTCCTTGACTTTTCATTCAGATTACACTCAATAATCACACTAACACTGACAGTACAGTGAGGACTGGGATGGAAACAGTGGATTTAGCCATATTTTCAGAGTCTATGGATGGCCAAATGATTTTTTTTTATTTATTTTTTATTTAACCTTTATTTAACCAGGTAGTACTCATTGAGATTAAGAATCTCTTTTGCAAGAGAGACCTGGTCAAGACAGCAGCATTTAAACATACATTAAAGTGTCAGACGCCACAACATAAAACAAATGTAAAAAAAATACATAGCATAATATCATACAAAACACATTAAAATCAAGTGCTTGAAGCCAACGTTAAAGTGAAAATATTCAGAAACACAGACAGCTCCTGATTGACTCCGCTTCTAGGTCTTTCATTATTGTTTTAAATTCATCAAAAGTAATCAGATTTTTAAACCTAAACTAAAGACGTGACAGTAATGTTATATAACTTGCTAACCGACGATATAACATTAGACTATTTCACAGCTGTAAATGTCCAGATGTGTCCCAGCATATTTCCTGTTGCAGTACCTTGTGTTAAGAGTGCATGGAGAAAGTGAAGAATAAAACCTGAATGCTTAGTCCTACTTAGAACATGAAGTAGTGTTGCCCTCTGGTGGTCCACAGAAGTATTACAACAACAAACACTAGAAACAGACATCAGCCGAAAAAAAATTCTTCCGCCTGTTTTCACTGAGAGGCAAAGGAAGATAATAATTTAGAAAAATTAGACACGTTTTTTTTTCAGGGAAAAAAATGAACGTATAAAGATTATCCTGGCAAAACATTTTTCTTTCACCTGTTCTTAAGTCATAAACACAGGAGAGGAAATCATTTAGATCATACTTAGAAAATGGATCAGCAGAAAAGAAAGGTAAGATTTAAAGCTTGTCATAGAGACATCTGCATCATCACTATCCCAGTCCCACTGTGTGTTCAGCTCATTTAGGTAAACTACTCTGATGTTCTCCTGCTGTAAACTGTAGTAAACTGTAGTACACTGCTGTAAACTGTAGTAAACTGTAGTAAACTGTAGTAAACTGCTGTAAACTGTAGTAAACTACTGTAAACTTTAGTAAACTGTAATAAACTGTAGTAAACTGCTGTAAACTGTAGTAAACTATAGTAAACTGTAATAAACTGTACTAAACTGCTGTAAACTGTAGTAAACTGCTGTAAACTGTAGTAAAGTGCTGTAAACTGTAGTAAACTGCTGTAAACTATAGTAAACTGTAGTAAACTGTAATAAACTGCTGTAAACTGTGGTAAACTGTATTAAACTGTAATAAACTGAAGTAAACTGCTGTAAACTGTAGTAAACTGCAGTAAACTGCTGTAAACTGCTGTAAACTGTAGTAAAGTGCTGTAAACTGTAGTAAACTGCTGTAAACTGTAGTAAACTGTAGTAAACTGCTGTAAACTGTAGTAAACTGCTGTAAACTGTAGTAAAGTGCTGTAAACTGTAGTAAACTGCTGTAAACTGTAGTAAACTGTAGTAAACTGCTGTAAACTGTAGTAAACTGCTGTAAACTGTAGTAAACTGTAATAAACTGTAGTAAACTGCTGTAAACTGTAGTAAACTGTAGTAAACTGTAATAAACTGTAGTAAACTGCTGTAAACCGTAGTAAACTGTAATAAACTGCTGTAAACTGAAGTAAACTGCTGTAAACAGTAGTAAACTGTAATAAACTGTAGTAAACTGCTGTAAACTGTAGTAAACTGTAGTAAACTGCAGTAAACTGCTGTTAACTTTAGTAAACTGTAATAAACTGTAGTAAACTGCTGTATACTGTAGTAAACTGCAGTAAGCTGTAGTAAACTGCTGTAAACTGTAGTAAACTGTAATAAACTGTAGTAAACTGCTGTAAACTGTAGTAAACTGTAGTAAACTGTAGTAAACTGTAATAAACTGAAGTAAACTGCTGTAAACAGTAGTAAACTGTAATAAACTGTAGTAAACTGCTGTAAACTGTAGTAAACTGTAGTAAACTGCAGTAAACTGCTGTTAACTTTAGTAAACTGTAATAAACTGTAGTAAACTGCTGTAAACAGTAGTAAACTGTAATAAACTGTAGTAAACTGCTGTAAACTGCAGTAAACTGTAGTAAACTGTAGTAAACTGCAGTAAACTGCTGTTAACTTTAGTAAACTGTAGTAAACTGTAGTAAACTGCTGTAAACTCTAGTAAACTGCTGTAAACTGCTGTAAACTGTAGTAAACTGCTGTATACTGTAGTAAACTGCTGTAAACTGCTGTAAACTGTAGTAAACTGTTCCCACCGTGACGTCAGCCATAGTGTTACTGAGTATCAACACAGTATGTCAGCTAACTGCAGCTTCAGTCCAAATGCATCTGTAACTGGTGGTTAAATGTTAGTTTCAAGTTCAGTTAAAATGACGCACCAAAGGTAAGAACGTTGTCATTGGTGTGTGTGTGTGTGTGTGTGTGTGTGTGTGTGTGTGTGTGTGTGTGTGTGTGTGTGTGTGTGTGTGTGTGTGTGTGTGTGTGTGTGTGTGTGTGTGTGTGTGTGTGTGTGTGTGTGTGTGTTTGTGTGTGTGTGTGTACCTCTGGTATTGTTGTCTGTTATCCACATCATTAGTTGTGTGGTTAGCTGCAGAGCTTTGAGGTGCACGAATGTTCCCTTCACATGCTCCCTAAAAATAGAGAATATTATTATTAATGATTTTCATCATTTCTTATCAATATTTTCATTTCATTTTCATCAATTAGTTTCAGTATTTCCTCACCTTAAACAGATTACTTATGTATCTACCCATCTGTGAGCATTTCTTCCACACCCAGCAGTGTGAAGGGAACTACTGTACCTGAGCTATTATTAAGGCTTCCAGCAGCTGTCCTCTGCCACTGAAGAACGTTACGAGTTTCTTTATGTCTCCCGTGGCGATGCAGTATGGGATAGCATCATCATTATCCTCAGCCATCAGCTGGTCAGCTCTCCTGCAACATGAGCATATTAAAGTTACATATACAACATAACATAAACAATTTGCAACCCATGAAGGTTCAGCATTTATCTTTTTGTTTGCATGTAATTTATAATTATGTTGGTCAATTTAAGGTGGCAGAATAAAGAATCCCAGTTCAAGTCAAGCTGTAAACACTCCTGGATGGTCTCTGACTCTGTGCTGTCTTTGTTTTTACTTGTAATTAATTATGCATTATTATTATTTATGATCTAAAACGATTCAGAGGATCTTCCTGATCTGCTGCAGCTTTCTGTAAAGCATATTCTGAGTTGCCCTCGCCACACAAGATCTCTGTTACTTTAGATTAACAGTGTCGTTTTTATTTTAAATTTAAAATTTGGTTCTAAGAGAATTATGACTTTTGGAAGACCCTGAGACCGTACCAGAACTGACTGAGCAGTTCACCATGAAAACATGAAATATTTGTGTTGTTTAGTGGAGAAGCTGTAACATGGTTTACCTCTGCATGAGTTTCTTCCAGTACTTCATGGAGACTCCTGGTGCCACAGATAAGGCTTTCTCCCACTGGAAGAGACAAAATAATGCTCAACCTCCATGATGGCAGAAAAATCATCTTCAATCATTACTGTGATCAAATATAACTGACAGGTTAGTGAGAACCTCTCTACACCTGGCTTCTGCTGTAACTGCCTACGGCTACATGCCATCTCTTCTCAAGGCTTCCACTAAGACAAGCAAAGCATCTGATGATGGCGGAGCCAAGATGGAGGTCCAGATATCAGTAACATCAGAGCCGGCCAGTGACTGAAGAACATGTTGTTAAATAGTGAGACGGTCAAAGTCACCTACAGGATCAGAACCAACACTCACTAGTGTCCGAGTCACATGCTTTCACACACACACACACACACACACACACACACACACACACCTGCTCCATACCTGCCCCAGCTCCACCATTAATTCACAGTATCGTTGAATCTGTCCCAGTCTCAGATGGATGTCTGCTGCTTCTTTCAGCCTCTCCTCTTTACTGGGAGCTCCGATTCCTCCTCCAAACTTAGACATCTTGACTATAGTGAGCTCCTGAGCTTCAGACTGAGAGGATGAAGGGAAGAGAAACAAAAGAGACGTGAAATACACTTCAAATACCAGCAGTCTAAAAAGGAAGTTAAAACTAGAGAGCATCTTGTGATGGGATCACACCGGCCATGGGGGGGGGGGCAATGCCTGCCCTATCCTTACAGTCAGGTGACAAAAAAGCAAACAGCATCGCCAGAGTGAGAGACATCAGGAGAGACTGGAGAGACCTCCACACCATGTGGCGGCCAAAATGTTGTATGGTAGAATGAGGATAAACCAACCTGTGACTCGGGGAGTCCGAGCGACTCACCGTTTTAAACTTCAGCAGGTGTTTCATGTGCATCACTCCTTTACTGTAGCTGGCTGGTAGCAGCGAGTCGTCCTGGCCGTTAATGACCGACACCAAGTCCCACAGGTTGCTGCTGCCTCCTGGAGGCTGGTTCAGGATACAGAGAGGTTCAGAAACACACACAAACACACATGCAGCATGCACACTCACACACAGAAAACAAGTAACATATATAATAACAACAAACTATGTTCAATGCAGTTGTTTACATGTTGACTTTTCTGATAGCAGTATTTAAATATGCAGGATCTGTGAGACACAAAAGGCTGTTTAAATGTATGTATCATTCTCAGTATACTGTATATACTGTATATATACAGTATATACAGTATACTGCATATACTGTATATATACAGTATACTGCATATATATGCAGGGAGCAAACGTGAACTGGAGAAAGTGTTTATAAATTCTGAATATACTTTTAATCCCAACTGAAGTTAAGGTTGGACCTCTACAGTATGTCTACGTCCACGTTCTGTTCTTCTAGTAAAGAGAAGCGTTTCTTTTCTAATCTCTGCGTTTCATTTTCATTGTCTTTAAGTAAACATGGAATAAAGGGAGAGAGCCTTGTGTTGACTGTATTCTGAAGTCAAACAGATAAAATGAGCCTCATACAGAATCAACAAAGCTACACTGATGGTTCAGACCTGGCTCTGTGTAATGACTGGAGCTCATCACCATTACATCAAATACATGTCACCTTTTATTACATAAAGCTAATCTGCTGTTGGAAGTTACATCCCTTTTATCTGTGAGGGGATCTGTGAAGAAAAGCCTGAAACATAATGGCCAGAAGAGGGAGACAAAACCAGAGCCGGAGCTGTGGAAGCTCGTAGGACTTGACTTGGGCACAATTCCAATTACGTTTTGCTCCCATTCTAGAATATAAATATAAATATATAAAAATAGCGAAATCATAAGAAAATATAAATAAGAAATATATATAACAACAGTGCAAATAATAATGCTGAAAAATAAGATATATGCAAATAATATAAATGCATGCATTTATAAAAATGCAAGAATAGTGTCAAATAAGAATATTAGTTTAAATGTTCTGTATAAATAAATGTAGTGTTAACGCCAGAGTAAAAGAGATTATTGCACTGTTAAATCAGTATTGCACAGTTGAAGATATAATAAATTATGGGGTTATAGGTCCTGATAGAGGTAAAAAATAATAAATATATATATATAATAATTTACAATCTAATGAACTTGTCTACTGTTTTCTAGTCTAGACAAGGGTATATTTGATCCTAAATACAATCTGCTTACTTTATGTTGTTGACGTCTGTATGACAATAAAGTAGAATAAATTAAATGTCTATCAGTTTGAGCAGTTTACAATAAATGTTTTTACCGGTAGTCACACAGAACTGACATTGGATCGTGTTCCATGACGAACACTAAACGTTGTTGCACGTCGTCAGTAAGGTCAGCTGGTTAAGTCGACATCGGTGCAGCTCGCTGTTGGAGGGTTTATAACCCACTTCCACTCTCAGCGAATTGGTTTTGAATGGCACTTAATATAGCGGAGCCTCCACGCGAACACGCAGATGGAGTGTAAGTGTGTAGGGAGAGGGTGGGGGGGAGAGCCTCGCTGTCCTGCAGCCTGCAGCTCATAAACCAACCAGATGGTCTTAACAAGCAACACATTGGGATGGATTCTGGTTTTATACCTGCAACAGATTTACCAGTTCTAAGTAATATAATATGCACAGATAGCAGCAGTATCTGAAGAGACAACAGAACATCACCACTGATAAACAAGTATTTAGAGCGTCGGTACCGAGAAGCATTCAGAGAACCAGCGGAGCTTCTTTGCCCTGATGTCAGAGCTCAGTTTATCCAGCTCCTGCTTGATGTCTCGGGAGACTTTACCACAGAGCAGCGGCGGAGAGCCGGGAACCATCGCCGTGTCTGCAGACACACACAGGAGCAACGGGATTATTAAAGGAGGAGTTAGAGCAGAACGCCATCGGACAGACGTCTGTTCTCACCTGTGTTTCCTATTATCTTTTCCCACGGCTGGTTGGTGAGGATGTTGAGCAGCAGTGGAGAGATGAGCGGCGTCAGAGACCAAAGCCTCACCGTACTGTCTCTGCTGCAGCTGGCCATGGTGAAGGGACGGCTCTGGTGACATGTTAAACCTACAGAACAGATAACAGGAACAGAAACAGTGCTGCAGAGGGCTCAGCTTCCAAACTCTATGTTGGCAATCATGTCATAACAAAATTCAGCTAAATAATTGACTGCAATATACAGTAACACGTCTTTATAAAACCAACACGTTGAGTCTACAGCAGTTTAGATTTCATCTGAATGAACTTACCTCAGTCATCACATATCTGCAGAATTAAAGGACCAGTGTGTAGCATTTCTGAAGATCTATCAGCAGAAATTGAATATAATATTCATAACTATGTTTTTATTAGTGTATATACACCTGACACTAACGGCGTATCCACACTGGGAACGTCAGGAGTGCGTGTCGCGTGGCGGCTTCGTTTCTGCTGCAGCTGCTGCTGCTGTCAGCCTTTCTTTCTACATAGAGTTTGACTTTCATAATGTCCATTTCATTTCATTATGCATGTCATTTATATCTATTTTAGACAAAGAAAGGTTAAGAAACGTGTGGTAATTTGTAAATAATAGTAATAATCCACAATTAAACCCTGTACTATATTCATTCATGGAGCTCTCCAAGTCACTGCATGTTCTACAACACTGTCCTGCACATATTTCAGAATAAAAGCCTCGTGTTAACAAATGAAGGAATTCTGTCCACAGAAAAAAAGCTTGAGGGCTTTTATTTTGAAATGAAAGCAGGAAGTGTTGATTTAAATATAAGTCTTTACTTTTTTTCATATTCTACAGTTAGAGACATGTAAACTGTAGTGATGTTGCTGGTATGATGTTAATATACAGTCAATAGATCACTTTCACTGTCTGTTGTTGCTGTGAACCGCGCGGCTCGCGTTAAAAATAGACGAGACCTCGAATCTCTAGAAGAGACGCAGCCGAGCCGCGTGTGAGACGCCACACCGATAGATACTGCCAAATCCTACAGACTGTCCCTTTAATGCTGCAGCAGGCTGTCTTCCTGTCGTCCTCTCTTACCATAGACATCAGCTCCGTGGTCGTAGACTGTATCCAGACATGTTCCATCTCTTGTGTCCCAAACTCTGATCGTATAATCCCAAGAACCTAAAAAATAATACAACATTTTACAGTTTAAATACAACAACAGTCCCATCACTATGAAACACAGTCCACCGTACACCGTACAGCTGTCAGTACAACACCAACTGAGTCCTGCATCTTCACTAAGACATGTTTATTTTGAGTTAAAGATGCTCTCAGTAATATACAGCTGGCTCTGTACAGTAAACCACCATATATCCAGAGAGACTTAAAAAGGGCAAAGTTTAAAATCATTAGACTTTTGGAGTAAATGCAGAGATGATATTTAATGTGTTGGATCGGTAAATGACCTTTGTTGTAGGTAACATTAGTTACAAACATCCAGACCTTCTCTCATTGGTCCTCGTTTAAACAGGAGGAAACACACCAAGGACTCATTTAGTACTCAGTACAGATGTGGACTGATGTGGTGAAACAATATAGAAAACATTGTTATGATATGAAGTTAATATGTGCTGTAAGTAACAGGTGGAAAACACAGAGGGTCATATTCTACTGTCAGCACCTTTAACTTTACTGCTGGAGTCATAACAGTGTCTTCTATGTAAGGGATAATGTACAGCTAGCGGGTCATTGTAGTGAAAGAATCCCCTTCAGGGCGATGCAGCATCGCCCTGAAGGGGATTCTTTCACTACAATGACCCGCTAGCTGTACATTATCCCGATTATTACACGGCTACTTACTGAAGAAATCAATATTTTGACGCAAAAACGGTCCGCCAGAGTCCGACATCAGAGCTGCGCCCATAGCAACGGTCTGTTATACATAGCAACGGTCTGTTATACATAGCAACGGTCTGCTATACATAGCAACGGTCTGTTATACAAAAATAACAGACCGCAGAACGCCGTGATTGACCAATCAGAATCGAGTATTCAACACAGCCGTGTAATAAACATCTGTAAACATCTGTTGGGATTAAACTGGATAGACACTCAGACACACTGATCACAACACAACAGAAGATAACAGAACTCAGATAATCAGAACTTTTAGTGTTGTTACCTGAAATGAGGAGGTAAGGAACCTCAGTGTTCCACATCAAGCCTCGGACAGGAGCTGTGTGACCGCTCAGCACGTTGATGCAGGCGTCCTGCGTGTAATCCCATATACGGACAGTACTGCACACACACACACACACACACACACACACACACACACACACACACACAGGTTTCTCTTTTCATTGGCTGATGATCACTTAGAGGCTCATATAAAATGCAGTTATACTCCCATATGTGAGTTTAAATCATTATTTTTGTGTATATGTGATCATAATAGGAAATAAAGAGCTGTTGTCTTTCTGTGTTAAAGGTTACTGATACGTCTGGAATAATGAAATAACTCAGTTAGTCCCTGTAAAAGACAAATCACAGCAGCTTCTAATGGTGAAACTGTTAAATCAGGGATCGGTATTTATATTATTGTAACACACAATAAGAGATCCTCAAAAAAAATCTGGACAAATGAAAAATGTATTTACAAAAAAATAATAATAATAAAAGGGACAAATGTTTTGGAGCTGGTAAAAATGTAGAGTTTCTATGTCAACTTTACAAAACCTCTACAAACATCCTCCTGTGTTTGTTTTCCGAGTTCACGACTTGTGACGGCGGCGGAATGGAGGAAGTTATGGAAGTTATTTTTTCGGTGCAAAATTAGTTAATTTATTGTAATTTTTTGCAGTATATTGTTTTTCTTGGTAATTTTATAACATGTCTGAGAAAAATGTTGATATTCTCAGCAGTCTCATCTTCCTCGTCTGTCATTCTACCTTTACATTTACTGCATCATGTTACCTCTAGCCAGCTCGCTAAACTGTCAACATCTGTGGCTTCTAGACGCCGACAGTAACGTTAATATTGCCGTTGCTTAGCAACTTAACCACTTGAACGCCGAGCATATCGTGTACACGACTTCCCATGTTGTAAACACGAGCTCACCAGTTTCATTTAAAGGCACCAAAACTTGAATATTCTTATTTGATTCCTTGTTTTTTTGTGTTTGTGGCTCTGCAGTGAAACAGATTCTCATTAAATGTCCGTCTGATCCAGTAACAACATGTTGAGCAGTGTTTATTAGGCCTACATGTACTGTATCTCTCTGAGTCTGTACTCACCCATCATCTGATCCAGAACACAGGATTCCCTCTCTCAGCGGGGACCAGCGGACGTGGAATACTTTGGATAAGTGTCCAGTAAACACCTTCAGAGGCTGGTCGGAGCTGGTGGCCAGGTAGTACACCCTCACGTTCTTATCCTCACAGCCTGTTGCTATCATATCTCTACAGAGAAAGAGCAACACATCAGTATTAATGTGTTACAACACCACTACAGTTTACTACAGACATGGTTGGAACTGATCTGAGCTCTATTCTCCTCGTCTCCAGCCTTTCTCCTCTATTTCACCTGTTTTTTGTTTTATTCTCATCATTTGTATTATTTCTTTTTATCTGTTACATAATCCTGCTTTGTTTATCTCGTCATATCTTGTAATTGTGTTTCAGTATGTTGTTGAATCTTCAGGTCGGGGGTTGACCCCCCCCTGAGAAAGGTGGCAGATGGATTGAGGTCCTACTTGTTGTTCTGGCTCCAGTCGCAGCCGAACACAGCAGCAGGATGTTTGTACTTGTGGAGGATTTTACCATCGATGGTCCGGATGATACTGCGGTCAGAACAACAGAAAACATGTCAGACTTTCTATGAAGAACACATCTTGTGTTTTTGTTGTCAGAATAGAAGATGAAGACTCACCAGAATCCGTCTCCACTACAGGTAGCGATCCTCTTAGAGTCCTTATGGCTCCATGATATACAGAATATACCGTTCTTACCGTGCTGAAGGAAGACAGAGGGCGTCACTGAACACACCGTAACACCGTCATACCATCACACCGTCACACCGTCACTCCGTCACCCCGTCACACCGTCACACCGTCACACCGTCACCCCGTCACACCATCACACCGTAACACCGTCACACCGTCACACAGTCACACCGTCACACAGTCACACCGTCACACCGTCACACAGTCACACCGTAACACCGTCACACCGTCACACCGTCACACAGTCACACCGTCACACCGTCACACCGTCACCCTGTCACACCGTCACCCTGTCACACCGTCACACCGTCACCCTGTCACACCGTCACACCGTCACACCGTCACCCTGTCACACCGTCACCCTGTCACACCGTCACACCGTCACCCTGTCACACCGTCACACCTTCACACCGTCACACCGTCACACCGTCACCCCGTCACCCCGTCACACCGTCACACCTTCATACCGTCACACCGTCACACCGTCACACCGTCACACAGTCACACCGTAACACCCCGTCACACCGTCACACCGTCACACCTTCACACCTTCACACCGTCACACCGTCACACCGTAACACCGTCACACCGTAACACCGTCACACCGTAACACCGTCACACCGTAACACCGTCACACCGTAACACCGTCACACCTTCACACCGTCACACCTTCACACCGTCACACCGTCACACCGTCACACCGTCACACCGTCACCCTGTCACACCGTCACCCTGTCACACCGTCACACCGTCACCCTGTCACACCGTCACACCTTCACACCGTCACACCGTCACACCGTCACACCTTCACACCGTCACACCTTCACACCGTCACACCGTCACACCGTCACACCTTCACACCGTCACACCTTCACACCGTCACACCGTCACACCGTCACACCGTAACACCGTCACACCGTCACACCTTCACACCGTCACACCGTCACACCTTCACACCGTCACACCTTCACACCGTCACAGCGTCACAACGTCACACCGTCACACCTTAACACCGTCACACCGTCACACCGTCACACCTTAACACCGTCACACCGTCACACCGTCACCCCGTCACCCCGTCACACCTTCACACCGTCACACCTTCACACCGTCAAACCGTCACACCGTCACCCCGTCACACCTTCACACCGTCACACCGTCACACAGTCACACCGTAACACCATCACCCCGTCACCCCGTCACCCCGTCACACCTTCACACCGTCACAGCGTCACAACGTCACCCCGTCACCCCTTCACACCGTCACACAGTCACACCGTCACACCGTCACCCCGTCACACCTTCACACCGTCACACCGTCACACCGTCACACCGTCACCCCGTCACACCGTCACACCGTAACACCGTCACACCGTCACACCTTCACACCGTCACACCGTCACACCGTCACCCCGTCACCCCGTCACACCGTCACACCTTCACACCGTCACACCGTCACACCGTAACACCGTCACACCGTAACACCGTCACACCGTCACACAGTCACACCTTCACACCGTCACACCGTCACACCGTCACACCGTCACACCTTCACACCGTCACACCGCCACACCGTAACACCGTCACACCGTCACACCTTCACACCGTCACACCTTCACACCGTCACAGCGTCACAACGTCACACCGTAACACCTTAACACCGTCACACCTTAACACCGTCACACCGTCACACCGTCACCCCGTCACCCCGTCACACCTTCACACCGTCACACCTTCACACCGTCAAACCGTCACACCGTCACCCCGTCACACCTTCACACCGTCACACCGTCACACAGTCACACCGTAACACCATCACCCCGTCACCCCGTCACCCCGTCACACCTTCACACCGTCACACCGTCACACAGTCACACCGTAACACCATCACCCCGTCACCCCGTCACCCCGTCACACCTTCACACCGTCACACCGTAACACCGTAACACCGTAACACCGTCACCCCGTCACCCCGTCACCCCTTCACACCGTCACACCGTCACACCGTCACACCGTCACACCGTAACACCGTAACACCGTCACCCCGTCACCCCGTCACCCCTTCACACCGTCACACAGTCACACCGTAACACCATCACCCCGTCACCCCGTCACCCCGTCACACCTTCACACCGTCACACCGTCACACCGTCACACCGTCACACCGTAACACCGTCACACCGTCACACCTTCACACCGTCACACCTTCACACCGTCACACCTTCACACCGTCACAACGTCACAGCGTCACACCGTAACACCGTCACCCCGTCACCCCGTCACACCGTCACAACGTCACACCGTCACACCGTCACACCGTCACACCGTCACACCTTCACACCGTCACACCGTCACACCTTCACACCGTCACACCGTCACACCGTCACACCGTCACACCGTCACACCGTCACACCGTACACACCGTCACACCGTCACACACCTTCACACCGTCACACCGTCACACCGTCACCGTCACACCGTCACACCGTCACACCGTCACACCCGTCACACCCTCACACCTCCACACCGTCACACCGTCACACCGTCACACCGTCACACACCGTCACACCGTCACACCGTCACACCGTCACACCGTCACACCGTACACCTCACACCGTCACACACCGTCACACTCACACCGTCACCCGTCACACCTTCACACCGTCACACCGTCACACCTACACCGTCACACCGTCACACCGTCACACCTAACACCGTCACACCGTCACCCACCCGTCACACCGTCACACCGTCACACCTTCACACCGTCACCACCGTCACACCGTACACCACCGTCACACCTCACACCGTCACCCGTCCCCCCACCGTCACCACCGTCACCGTCACACTCACACCGTCACACCGTCACACCTCACACCGTCCACCACACCGTCACACCGTCACACCGTAACACCGTACCACACCGTCACACCGTCACACCCGTCACACCGTCACACCGTCACACCGTACACCGTCACACCGTAACACCGTCACACACCACCGTCACACCGTAACACCGTCACACCGTCACACCCGTCACACCGTCACACCGTCACACCGTCACCCCGTACACCACCGTCACACCTCACACCGTCACACCGTCACACCGTCACACGTAACACCGTCACACCGTCACCAACCTCACACCGTCACACCGTCACACCGTCACACCGTCACACCGTCACACCGTCACACCGTCACACCGTAACACCGTCACACCGTCAACCACCGTCACACCGTCACACCGTCACACCGTCACACACACCGTCACACCGTCACACCGTCACACCGTCACACCTTCACACATCACACCGTCACACCGTCACACCGTACACCGTCACCCCGTCACACCGTCACAACCGTCACACCGTACACACCGTCACACCGTACACCGTCACACCGTCACACCTTCACACCGTCACACCGTCACACCTCACACCGTCACACCGTCACACCGTCACACGTCACACGTCACACCGTCCCCAACCGTCACACCTACACCGTCACACCGTCACACCGTCACCCGTCACCCGTCACACCTTCACACCGTCACACCGTCACACCGTCACACCGTCACACCGTCACCCCGTCACACCGTTCACACCGTCACACACCCGTCACACCGTCACCCGTCACACCTTCACACCTCACACCGTCACACCGTCACACACGTCAACACCGTAACACCGTCACACCCCGTCACACCGTCACCCTCACACCGTCACACGTCACACCGTAACACTCACCCGTCACACCGTCACACACCGTCACACCTTACACCGTCACACCCACCGTCACACCGTCACACCTCACACCGTCACACCGTCACACCTTCACACCGTCACACCCGTCACACCGTCACACCTACACCGTCACACCGTCACACCGTCACACCGTACACACACCGTCACACCGTCACACCGTCACACCGTCACCCGTCACACCGTCACACGTCACACCGTCACACCTTAACACCGTCACACCGTCACACCGTCACAACCGTAACACCGTCACACCGTCACCCCCCGTCACACCGTCACATCACACCGTCACACCGTCACACCACCGTCAACCACCCGTCACACCGTCACACCGTCCTCACACCGTCACACCGTCACACCGTCACACCGTACACACCGTCACACGTCACAACTCACACCGTCACACCGTCACACCTACACCGTACACCGTCACACCGTCACCCGTACACCGTCACACCGTCACACCTCACACCGTCACACTCACCCGTCACACCCGTAACACCGTCACACCGTACACCGTCACACCGTCACACCGTAACACGTCACACCGTAACACCGTCACCCGTCACACCGTCACACCGTCACCCCGTCACACCGTCACTAACACCGTCACACCGTCACACCCCTTAACACCGTCACACCGTCACCCCGTCACCCCGTCACCCCGTCACACCTTCACACCGTCACACCTTCACACCGTCACCCCGTCACACCGTCACACCGTAACACCGTAACACCGTCACACCGTCACCCCGTCACACCTTCACACCGTCACACCGTCACACAGTCACACCGTAACACCATCACCCCGTCACCCCGTCACACCGTCACACCTTCACACCGTCACACCGTCACACCTTCACACCGTCACACCTTCACACCGTCACAGCGTCACAACGTCCCACCGTCACACCGTCACACCTTAACACCGTCACACCGTCACACCGTCACACCTTAACACCGTAACACCGTCACACCGTCACACCTTCACACCGTCACACCTTCACACCGTCACAGCGTCACGTCACACCGTCACACCGTCACACCGTCACACCTTAACACCGTCACACCGTCACACCTTAACACCGTCACACCGTCACACCGTCACACCGTCACACCATCACACCGTCACACCGTCACACCATCACACAATCAAACCGTCAAACCGTCACACCGTCACACCGTCACACCGTCATACAATCACACCATCACACCATCACACCGTCACACCGTCACACCATCACACCGTCACACCGTCACACCGTCATACAATCACACCATCACACCATCACACCATCACACCGTCACACCATCACACCATCACACCATCACACCATCACACAATCAAACCGTCAAACCGTCACACCGTCACACCGTCACACCGTCATACAATCACACCATCACATCATCACTCCATCACACCATCACACCGTCACACCGTCACACCGTCATACAATCACACCATCACACCATCACACCATCACACCATCACACCATCACACAATCAAACCGTCAAACCGTCACACCATCACACCGTCACACCGTCACACCATCATACCATCATATTTAATCACATGTCTCACTGAGGGTCGGTGGCAGGAATAGAAGAATCTTTGATAAGAACAAAGTTTCACTTTTAACTTGTAATATGTTTTTTCAGTCATATTCTAACTTATTACAGCGGCAATCTCAAAAATTAAAATGTAGATTAAGATTTAAATAAAGCTTGTTAAAGGACCAGTGTGCAGCATTTACGGGGATCTACTGGCAGAAATGGAATATAATATTAATAAGTATGTTTTCTTTAGTGTATAATCACCTGAAAATAAGAATCATTGTGTTTCCGTTAGCTTAGAATGAGTGGTTTATATCTACGTAGGGAGCGGGGAACTCTTCATGGAGCCGGACGCCTTGTTTCTACAGACAAACCAAACTCTGGCTCTAGAGAGAGACTTTCATATTTTCACTTTTCTACATCGGCCACCGTAGTTCTCTGTCACACTTCAATCTGCAACCTCATCACTAGATACCTACAAACACTTCACACTGCACCTTTAAGTCTCTGTGTATCACTGGAGGAGGGAACACAACGGTCACTGATCCCACGACCCACTGATGAAAGTACTGCAGTATTTATATATCTGCAGTATTATGAACTGGATGTCTGTGGCGACATCCCCGGAAAAAATGCTGGTTGATTTAGACACAAACAATAGAATCCGAGTAGAGACAGAGAGTTCAGCACTCTGGAGTTGGTTTGTTGATGTTTGATGATGAGTTTCAAGTTTTCAGAACTGTGTGCATAGTTTCACTTTTTCTGCAACGGAGAAAAACTGTAGTACAGCATTTAATGTCGTCACAGATACGCAGTTCATAATACTGCAAATATTTAAATACTGCAGTACTTTCATCAGTGGGCCGTGGGATTAGTCGCCACTGTGTTACCTCCGATAGATAGACTTAACAGAGCTTTATTTAAATGATTACCACTTTAAACTCAGTGGGGATGTTCATACATTAATGATGCACACAGTCAGCGTCACTAAAGTCAAAGTAACCTCATTAAAGCGAGTGATGATCTTTCCTTTCCTGACGTCCCAGATGAACGCTCCGTTACGAGATGTTGCACCTGCAATGCAGTTCAGGTCTCCTTCAAAACACACACAGACAGACAGAAAGGTCACCGACTGTCACAGAAACACATGCTGTTGAGATGTACCACCGTATATATATACAGTAGTATATATACCTGACCTGATCAGGGTCTGGTCTTTGTGGGCTGGGATGATCAGGTTGTGATTATGCATGTGTGGATCAGGTGGATCCTGACCTACCTGGAGCCCAGGACAGGGAGTACACCACTCCTTCGTTTCCTGGAGAGGTGTAAACAGCTGTCAGTGTGTCTGTGTCC